>BCFW01000005.1:843218-857655 GCA_001599015.1 Apiotrichum domesticum | reverse complement strand
TGCGCAGCGACAACCATGGTTCAACACGCAGCGCAAACCGCGGACATGGTAGACATCGACATGCGCGACGTGGTAGAGGAAACGAGCCCTCCACCTAGCGCCGTGGCCGCCAGCGAGGTTGCCAGCGTGGCACCAAGCATCCTTACGGCACCACATGGTAGTGCTCCCACTCCGCCAGAAGTATCTGAAACGGCCGCTCTCCTTCGCGACAAGCTTCGTGCTTCTTCTGCTGCGGCTCCTGGTGACCGATCGGCGGAAGGACAGAGCATTAGGCCTGCCGAGCAAGGAGGACAACAAGAAGCGGCGCAATGGGTCGACAACCTTATCAACGGCACCGACAAGCAGCCTGCCCACAACGACTGGGTGTCTGCTCTTGTGCTTCGTCGCCCGGCCGACCCACAGAAGCAAGTTCGCTGTGCCTTCTGCGCATTCGAGCACCCGCAGAGCAAGGGAGACCAGATCTCTCGTGCCCAGGTGTGTCCCTTTGTTCGCTATCTGGAATCCGTCTGGGGGCACGACTTCGTCTTCAAGCGCGCCCGTGCCAAGAAGAACGAGACCGGCTACTGGCACCGTCCTACGATCGTCTTCACTGGCGAGCCTGACCACAAGAGGTGCGCCGATATCGTTATCCTCCCTCGCGAGGATCCCATTCTGGCATGGCTTCGTTTCGAGTACCACATGACTACTCGCGGCTACTCGACTGTCGCCGGACAACCGCACCGACTGCTCTGTGCCAACCTCGACCTTGTTGCCATGTCGGGAGGACTCAACCCGGGTCCCGAGTGGTCTCGCACGATAGTACAGAAGGCACAGGATAGCCACAAGGAACTCCACGGCCACGACAATGCGGCAGTTCTCCGCATGGCAGCGATACTCATGCTCCGCGGATACACACTCCAGCACAGGGACGTCTCTCTCCTTCTGGCGCCGCCGCCGACTCCTCCTATCGAAGCGGTGGTTCGTATCGGCGACGGCAGAGGAGCCGTTCCGTTCGGAGGTTATCGGCCCTCTCCCTACGCGCGAAAGGGACAGCGATACCCTTAAAAGAAGCCGCGGGCTTTCGTCGAAAACTCCCGGAAAAGAAGCCGCGGGCTTTCGTCGGAAAACTCCCGGATTAGACGCCGCGGGCAATTTGGCAAAATAAGAAACTCCCGAAAACAGTAAATCGTCCGGGAAACCCGGACGGTTCTGTGGCTCTGTGTGTGGTGGGCGGTTCGAAGTCAAGAAGGGGACAGATAGCCGTCCGTAACCATATGCAGGGGCCTAGGGATCGACAGAGAACGCTCGAGAGTGCATACGAGACAACAAAGGATACAACAAGATATGGGAGAGACAATAATATAGCCCGTCGCGCACAGGCACGTACGGCGAGGACACAGAGGGACGGGCACGACAATCAACGCCGGCGACGAGTCGATGGACCAGCGACGGCGTTCTGTTCGGCGGCGCGCTTCCGCGACCGAGTCTGTGGTCGGCTGCTGCCGGCTTCTGGTTGCTCCTCTTCTCGAGGGAGGACGGCGGGACCGGCGGCGGGCATACGGCCGGCGAGAGGACCGGCAAACCGTCGCTCGTATTCCGCGAGCCCCCACGCGACGAACCGTCGAGAAGAGAAGAACGTTAGCGCGAGCCGGTTCTCGCACGCAAATCCGCCGATGTTGGTGTGGCGGTGTGTCCTTGGTGGAAAGGACACACAATCCCCTCGGAAAGTCAGCCTCTGTGTCTGCAAATGGGGGAAGCGACAAAACCGTCCGGGAAACCCGGACGAAACCGTGTGCACGTACCATCCTCGAACGGAGCGACGCAGCGGAGTTGCGGCACGCCCATTCCCAACTCGGTGAAACCTCCGTCGCCGAGCGACAGATTGTACACGGCCGAGTGGGCGTGCGCATCGTCATGGTGGTCGCAGTGGATACCATAGGCGGCGCCGGCCTTGGTAGCGATCGCTGGGGCTACTCCGAAATCCCAATGGGGAGGGATTGGTGCGCCGAACGTATCCGCATACCACGCGCGAAAGGCCGTCATATAGCTACGGCGTTAGCGCAACCGCCCGGCTCTCTATGTCTCTCCTGCTAACGCTTACCGCTTGTGCCGCGCCGCCAACGTGGGATCCACAATCTCGATGGCCCTCAGATAGAGCCAACCGAGAACCGACGCTTCGACCAACCACGCAGGATATGCGCTCCACTGCTCCGGCCGGAACGACTTGGGATCGCCCTCGCTTGTTAGCCCCGGAGGCGCGCCGACCTGGTGGTAGACGATCCAGAATCCGCAGTGGATTGCCGGATCGCTACCACGCGCGTCCTCCGGTTTGCTGGTTCGCACGCCAAGCTACGATATGAGCAACCGGCCGACAAGAATAGGAGAAGAGCAGCCGGACGACAAGAAGACGAGTGTTACTCACCGTCCACATACGCCGATACGCGCGCGCCACCGAGCGGATCCTCTCCGGCGAGACAAGCTTCTCGAACCGAAGCACAGAGTACTTCTGGTCGCCGTCCCTGCCCTTCTTCTTCGCCTCCTCCGACGGGACATACTCGATCCCCGAGTGCAATCCGAGCGGCAGAGCATACGCGTCGCGGAGATTGTCGGTCGCGTGGTGCCGGCGGACTTCGTCGTTTGACTGTGGTGCCGACACGTCGTAACCCGAGCGTTGTTGCCACTCGGCTGGCGGGCGCACCGACACGAAACGATCCTTGAGCTCGTCGGCCGACCATGGGAACTCTACCGCGGCCGTTTGTTCTGGCCAGCCGTGCGGTTTGATCGACTCGGTGAACCAAGAAGCAATCTCGGGCATGGCGGCGACGGCGAAGACGGCGAGGGACGCGAAGGAGGACGAGGGGATGCGAGAGAGAGAGAGAGAGGGAAGTGGGAAGGAGAAGGAGAGAACGGTCGGTGGGAAGTAGGTGTATGAGGAAGAGAGAGAAAGAGAGAGAGAGAGGATAGGTGGTGTCGACAAGGGAGCGAGTACGCCGGGGGGCGAGGGAAACTCCCACGGCACACACACACCTCGCCCCGCGGGGCGCCGACGGTGTGTTTGGCGTGTTTGTGTGTCCCCCCTACGCCCCGTGTGTGGATCGTCGTGCCGATCGACACGCCTTCCTCTCGTGTCTGCGCCCCTCGGTGGTACCACAGACAATAAGAGCATACGGCGCGCGGTGCTCGGCGAGGAGTGGCGTGTTCGGAGGACAAGCGTGCTCTGTGTCAAGCACACACACGGCTCCGGACACACACTCACACAATAGAGCCTCGCCGACACAAAGGACAAAGAGCATGGAGACAATCGATTGTCCCCGTTCACGACGGACACGGCGAACAAGGGGTACGCCCCTCCCGCGCCCCCGCCTCGCGCCCCGCCGGGCGATCGGTAGTTTGGGGGCGTGGTGGCGAGACGATCGGCGCGAGGGCGTGACGGGCGTGGTTCTCGGCAAGGGCGCGCGGGCATTCCACCCCTTGTCCGACACACCGGCAGAGATCGGCGGAACCGTCCGGGAAACCCGGACGGTTCTCGTGTTTGCTCTCTGCATACAACAATAAGGGCCGGCACGTATACATATACACACAGAGTACAACCTACGGATACAACAGACGGCTACTCGTCGCCGTCGAGAGAAGGGAGCCCCACACGGGGAGCGAAGCGAAGATCGGCAAGGGGAACCGTGCCGGGGAAGGWCACCTCCACCATCTCGGCAGCGGGGAAGTTCCACGTCCGGCGATTCCACTGTTCGACTTCCTCGGCGAGACGATCGGCACCAGGAGGAACGGCAGGAAGGGCACCGAGCAGATTGTACTGCCCACAGACGACGGCCTTGAGGACGCCAAGCCATGCCGCGCTCTCTGGGACGGCCGAGTGTGCGGCGTCAGAGCAGAGCCACGCGCCGAAGGTGCAGAACAGGCGAGCAAGCCGACGGTTGCGGACGCCTTCGCGGTCGCGCCGCTCGTTCAGAGAGCACACCCACCGCGTCTTGCAACAATAGCAGTTGCGGCGAGTGTTCTGTCCCTCGAGGTGCGAGACAGGCACGAGACACAGAAGGCCGCGATCGACACAGGCGTGGCAAGAGAAGACACCGCCGAGCCATGCAGAGCCTTCGGGAACCACCCAGACGCCAGTCGGCAGTGCCACTCGAGTGCCAGGACCACCGACGATCGAGTCGGACGGCAAGAAGGAGCGGAGGATGCCGTTGTTGTTGCGCGCCACCGGGATAGGGATATCGTCGCCGGTGAACTCGGCGAACTGCGGGAAGTCGTCGTCGGCAATGCCACTCCATCCCTCGCCGGCAGGATACTCGGTCTCGGAGCCGGCCACGACACCGGCGGCGGGGAGAGTAACCTCTCCGAGGACGAGGCGGGACAGTGCCGGCGAGAGTGTGCGCGACACGGAGAGAGCGACGGTGCGGATTACCTGCCAAACGGCGAGGCGATCGGCGAAGGAAGGAGAAGGATTCGACTGGTACAGTGCGAGAGCAGTGTACCGATCGAGAACGGTGGCGGACATCTCGCGCGACAAGTTGCAGCGAGAGCAGTCGGTGCCGGGGCAGTCGCAAGTATGCCCGGGACGGTCGGGATCCATGTAGCACTGCAGTGCCACTTGGGAAGGCGGTGCCGAGCGCACCATGCAAGGGCCGCATGCCCAGTCGGGATGGAGAGGCACATAGCCAGGCTTTGGCCACCACTCCTCCGCGAGCTTGGCACTGCGGGGCAGATTGACCACCGCAGGGACAATAGACGGAGGGACAAAGCCCTCCTTGCGGATCGGCGGCGGTGGCGGCACGTCCTCTTCCTCCTCCTCCTCGACAGCGGCTCCTTCCTCAGACTCGAGGTCCGAGAATTCGTCGTTGGGATCGTAGGATCCCGCGGAGTCGTGCGACGCCGGCGATGGCGGTGCCGGCGAACCGTCGTCCTCCTCCTCGTCGTCGTCGTTGTCGTTGTCCTCGTCGTCTTCGTCCTCGTAGTCGATATCTACATAGACGTCCGTATCGACGTCCATGTCTTCGGCCTCGGAGGCCGGGGAGGAAGGCTCCGCGGGCGGCTGGTGCCGAGCAGAGCGGCGAAGGGGCGTCGCCGGGGCCGTTGGTTCTTTGGCCTTTCCCTTGCCCTTGGCAGATGCCGCGGGCGCGGGCTTAGCCTTACCCTTGCCCTTGCCCTTGCCCTTGCCCTTGCTCTTGCTCTTGGCGACGGCCTTACCCTTGCCCTTGTCCTTCTTCTTGCCCTTGTCCTTCTTCGCGGCTGTGGTGGTCAGCAGTGCCCCATGCGACGAAACCGTCCGGGTTTCCCGGACGATTCTGCACTTATATCCCGAGCGCCACAGAACTGACGAAACCGTCCGGGTTCCCCGGACGTTTTCACAAGTACTTACCGGGCACATAGGGACGGACGGCTTGGGCAACTAAAGGGATCAGCAAGGAGCGCACAAAGGAGCCGAGCGAAGGAAGGACGTACCGTCGTCGCCACGCACGACATAGCGCGCCGCGGGACCAGGAAGGAGGTGCGCGCCGCTTGTCGCGAGCGCCGCAGGAACGAAAGGGATGGCGATCCCTTGGTCGCCGTGTGTGGGAAGTTGGCGAGGTGGGAGCCACGAGAGGTCCACCTCGTTGTCCTTGTCGTCGGCCATCCGCTCGGCTATGTCGAGATCGGCCGAAGGAAGTACCTCGCCGCCGCGTTGGTCGACATGGGCACGCATCTCCTGCCAGAAGTGCGACGAAATGCCGCGTCGGCTAATGGCGGCGACGTCGACGTCGTTGAGGCCGAGGAAGTATAGGAAGCCGACAAAGTCGTCGGCCGACGGCTCCTCGTTCGACGGGCCACGAAGGCATTGCCAATGCGGCTTGGCAAAGGAAGGACGGCCGCGGAATGCCCAGTCACACACGGCTTGCCAGAAGAAGACGACACCAGGGCAGTGTCGAGGGAGAGCTTGCTCCGCGAGCTCTGGTGTGTAATACACCACCGGCGGGAGCTGCGGAATGCCGACAAGGGAAGGGATGCCAGGAATCCCGGCGAGCCAATTCTCGTACGCCGTCTGGTTGCTCTCTATGTGGTCCGGCTCCTCTTGGTACTGGAGCTCGAGCTCACCCTGCACCATATAGAGGTGGTAGAGCAAGCTACGCGCCGCCAAACCTTCGTGAGGGAGCGTCGGAGGGCACAACGCCTGCCATTGCTGCTGCTGCTTGGAACGACGAGCCACACGGTTACCGTCGAGGAAGTCCTTTGTGGGACGAACGTTGGCGAGCGGAGCGGCCATTGCGACAACGGTGGCGGCGAGAGCGGCGAGAGCGGCGAGAGCGGCGAGAACGAGCACGAAATGCGAGCGCGCGAGCGACGAGCGCGAGGACGAGGAGCGGGGAAACGACGCGCGCGAGGACACGGCAGAGGGGAGGAGGATGCACGTGCGAGAGGAGGGTGGCGAGAGCGGCGGATGGAAGAGAAGAGGATTGAGAAGGATGGAGTGAATGGACAAGAGAGGGATGCGGGACGCCCGGACAATAGAGGACGGCGGACGCCCCCACGGCGTATGACGACACACACGGCGGCGCGCCCTTGGCGCGGGAGCAATTGACACACAAAAGGCCGCGCGGCCTTTATTTGCTCCCGCCCCTTTGGCAAACCGTCCGGCAAACCCGGACGGTTGTGCACCACCAAAGCCGACGGCTTCGTATCGGGCGTGGCGGAAGGACAGACGCGGCGTAACAAGTGCCTCTCGAATACGGGGGATCTTTGGCGGATGGGGTATCCGCAACCGAGTATCTCCCTTGCTCTTGCAGAGCGAGCTACACCGCGGGGAAGGAGGACGGAGTCGGAGGACCGACTCACCAAGTTGGGGAGGGGATGTGGTGCGAAATAATGGTATCGGCAACTAGACGACGCGTACGGCCACGGCCGCGGGAGCGCAATAGGGCGCGACGGTAAAAGGACACATGGGACCAAAGGACACAAGGACACGCCAAAGGACGGCGCGCGGATACAAGGACAAAGGACACAGGACACATGGCTACCGGCAGTACGGAGATCGATGGTTAACCGAGAAGGGAAAACGGAGTCCGACGATATCTCCGCCGCGACAACCGTCCTGGAAACCCGGACGGTTTCTGTAATCCGCGAAGGGGCGGGTTGCACGGAGACGGCGATAGGGCCGTGCGGACATAGGACACATAGACTATAGGACATATCGACGAGGACCTCCGTAGCGTTATGACACACACACTCTCCCTCAGACTGAATGATCCATCCAACTCTTCGAGTCGGCCGCTTCAGGCTTCTAGCTCGTCGCCGCTGCCAAGGCAACCACCGTAGGTGGTTGCCGCAGGCCGCACTGCCACCGAAGGGCTCGGCGTCGTTGTGAGCATGTTGCTCCGACACCGACATATGAAACGGCAACCACATATGACAGAAGGACCGCGCGAACAAGAGACGAGAGGGAGGAGGGCTCTCGGCCCTCCAGTACTACGACACGGATGACAGACTCATGGAGCGGCGCGTAGCAGTAACCGCTAGAGAGGACTCGACGGCGTCGGAGGGGACTACTCCTATGCCGGCCGAGGTAAAACCCCCACAGCGTATGCCGGCTAGCCGCGATTCTCACAAGTCCGAGTCAACCAGCAAGGGACGTAAGCTTGTGGGGAAGATCCGCGATCAACTGAGAGCCAGATCCCCCACCTCACCTCCCTTACCCCCTCCTCCGGCGCTCCCTGCTACTGCAGCAACTCGGTCAAGCCAACAACCGCTCGTCGGCCCCTACGACAACCCCGACGACGCACCGGCGTTTAACGACCCCGTTCGCCGTCAACGCTCGGCAGCGCCCTCCCCGGAAGATCTGCGCAAACCTCCCACGCCAGACTTCCCTTCCTCCCTCCTCTTCTCCCCACCAGCCGCGACCATGTCCCCTGGTGGCAATCCCCCTCCTAACCCCCTGGACAAGGGCAAAAAGTCGGTGGTTGATCCTCCCCCGGCAACCCCCTCTCCACCGGGTCCCTCTGGCACGGGATACCACGTCCCTGCCGCCCCTCCTGCCAGACCGACGCCCCTCTCGTCTGTTGGTGCGCCGACTGCGCCCCCGCAGCCTGAGCAGGCTCCTGGCTCCCCCGTCCCTCCGTCCTCGCCCATCACTCCGGCTGAGGTGGAGGCTTACGCCCGCCGATTCTGTGAGACTCACGGGATCGACTACCAAGGCTCCCACTCCATGGTAGCTTTGTACGTCCTCCCGGAGTTCGCACAAGGGCTTGCAGATCTCCATCTGCAACGACAAGTCTCGTCGGACGTAAAACGACACTCCCTGGGCGCGGCTCCCCTGCTGTCGCCGACCCCCGAGACGCCAACCGCTCCGGCCGCTCCTGTTCCTGTTATCAAACAGGAGCCCGCTACCCCGGCCCAGAAGTTGGACCAGGTCAGCCTCGCGCTGGCCGAACTCACTAAGGTCGTCGACTCCCTCCGCATGGACAGTACCCCTGCGCCTCCTCCCCGGGCAGCTCTCCCCACCCCTCCAGCTGCCCCCGTCTTCTCGCCAGGTCCGCAAAGCCTGGCACCCCACACCACGCGCGGCTATTTGCCTCGCCAGTCCCCGCCCTCGTTCAGTGGCGAACGCTCCAAGTTCGCCGCTTACAAGCGCAAGATGGACCGCATCTTGGTCGACTACGACCACTCCTTCCGCACCGACGGCGACAAAATCGCCTATGTCGGTACCACGCTGGAAGGCAGCGCTTCGGACTGGTTCGACGCAATGGTCGACGCCACCGGCTACTGGAACTATAACTTCCAAACGTTCTATGCGAAGTTTAAGTCCCAGTTCGAGGACCGCGATCGGCTCGAAACCGTTCGCCAAAAATGGATCGGCAACGAAATCATCCAAGGTGTTCGTTCCTTGGAGGATTACTACACTGAGTTCATCTCGGCAATGGCTCTGCTCGGAGAGCCTGATGACGTGAACTCAATCGCCCGATTCTACGGAGGGCTTAACCACTCCCTCCTTGTCCGTCTTCCCTGGGGTTACCGCGGCTTCGAATCCGTGGACGCGTTCTACGAACACGTTCGCGAGATGGCCGACACCCAGCGTGACAAGGAGGCGGCTTTGGCGCGTTCCAGGCGCCTAGCCCCGTCCACCTCCGTTTCCCGGTCCGCCCCTCCCCCTTCTGCTCGCCGTGAGCCAGCTCGTGGGACTTCGTCAACCCCACAAGCCTCCTCGTCAACTCCGGCTCGAGTGAACCCCGCGGCGTATGGCCAACGCCAAGCGGGAAATCCTTCCACCTCCGCCTCGGCCTCCTCGTCCCGCCCTGTCCCGACCGCCGCCGCCACCGAGATTGCCGCCCTTCGGCGTCTCGCCAACACGCAGCGCCTGTGCTACAACTGCAAAAAGCCAGGACATATCGCGCGTGACTGCCCGGACGCGGTTAAGGCCTCTGTGGCCCTCGTCGAACTCTATGACGAGGCTCCCACGGAGCAGGACGAGCTCGCCTCCGTTTACGCGGAGTTCCCCGACCTCATCGATCTTGATGGTGAGGTCGACCAGGGAAACTAGACGCCCAGGCTGCTGCCGAACGAGCAGTCTGGGAACCCGAGTGTAGTTTGGGGTCGACGACCCAGATCACTGCTGCTATACCCGGCTCCATCCTCCCTAGCAGTGATCTCCTCGTCGATACCTCCGTCCCCTCCCCTTCGTTTGCAGAAGTCGCATGTCGTGTCATGCAACTTGTCCACAAGAACGTCCGTCTCCCCTTCCACCTTTGTGTCGACATCCACTTCCCCCTCGACAATGGCCGAACTGCCATTGCTCGGTCGATGATCGACTCTGGGTGCACGGACAACCTCATGGACAACCGGTTCGTACACCAGCATGACTTCAAGACACTCCCACTCGAAACACCCCGTCCTATCTTCATGGCCGACGGTACCGCCGCTTCGGACATCCACGAATCCACCGTGGAGCTCCGCTGCCACATTGGTACTCATGAAGAGGACCTCGACTTTCGAGTTGCGACGATCTCCGGCTACCACGTCCTACTCGGACTGCCTTGGCTGTGCAAGCACGATCCCACGATCGTCTGGTCAACGGCATTCATCCGGTTCGACTCTGCCTACTGCCGAGATCACTGCCTTTCTACGCCTGCACCGAAGATACCCCCTTCGCCGGTGCAGCCGTCCATTCTCCCATCCCCTGGTCGCTCTAAGGTTAAGCTCCTGGACAAGGCTAAACCTCTCCGACCAGCGRCCMTCGAGACTGTCGCCGAGTTCCTACGGCGCATCTCAACMTCACTCTCCGAGTTCGCGGACCTCCCYATCGCCTACGATCCCGCGACACTCGTCCCGACCCCGTCGGATCCACCTGCTGGACAGGCTGGTTCCCACGCCGACTCGAACGACCTCCTCAGTGCTCTCACCACTGTGGGAACTTCTTCTCACGCATATACCCACTCCCCGCGTGAGGGGAACCTCATTCGAGTCTTCCTCGCAGCGTTCGACATGGTCGCCGCCAACCTCCCTGATCCCGAGCCAGCTGCAGCACAGCTCGAGGACAGTGGAGACGACTACGACGACGACTTCTAYGTCGACCCGCTGCACCCTCCGCCACCGCCTGACCTTGAGACAGTCAAGCGGCTCGTTCCCGTCGARTACCACGACCACCTCGACGTATTCTCAAAGGTCCTTTCAGAAGAGCTCCCCCAGCACACCACGTACGAYCATGCGATCGACCTCGTCGAAGACTTCAARCCCTTCCGCTCGCGYAAGATGCGGTATGGGCCMGACGAGCGTGCGAGAGCCAAGAAGTACACCGACGACCTCTTGGAGCGCGGACTCATCCGCCCCTCGAAGTCTCCGATTGCTTCGGGACTCTTCTTCGTTGACAAGAAAGACGCCGAAATGGGGCGCCCTGTCGTCGACTATCGAGACATCAACTCCAAGATCATCAAGTGGAAGTACCCCATCCCACGTATTGAAGATCTTCTCGATACTCTCCGTGACGGCAAGGTGTTCACTCGGATAGACCTATGGTCCGCCTACTACCTCGTTCGAATTCGCGAAGGCGATGAGTGGAAGACTGCCTTCTCCACTCCCGACGGCCAGTACGAATACCTCGTCATGCCGTTCGGCCTTACCAACGCCCCCGCATCATTCCAGAACATGGTAAATACCGTTCTGTCCGACCTCGTCAACGTCTGTGTCGTCGTTTACCTTGACGACATTCTTGTCTACTCGCCGGACCGCGAGACCCACATCGGGCACGTTACACAAGTGCTCGATCGCCTACGTGAGAACCACCTCTACTGCAAAGCAGAGAAGTGTGAGTTCTTCACCGACAAGACCGAGTTCTTGGGATACTCCATCGGTCAAGGAGAGATCAAGATGTCCCCGAACAAGGTCTCCGTCATCCTCGACTGGCGCCCTCCACGGACGCTGCGCCAAGTCCGAGCATTCCTCGGCTTCTGCAACTTCTACCGACGATTCATTCACGACTACGCCAAGCTAGCCAAACCTCTGCACAAACTCACAGAGAAGGGCCGCGCTTGGGAATGGACGTCCGTTCAACAAGAAGCCTTCGACGCTCTCAAGCACGTGTTTACCTCAGCACCTGTGCTTCGTCCTTTCAACCCTGGGAATCTGCTTGTGATCGAAGCAGATGCCTCCGACTTCGCCCTCGCCGGAATTCTTTCCCAGCCAAATGAGGAAGGACATCTCCACCCGATTGCGTACCACTCTCGTCAGCTTCGGGACGCCGAGCTGAACTACAAGACGTACGACAAGGAGATGCTCGCCATCGTGGACGCCTTCAAGACCTGGCGCCACTACCTCATCGGAGCCCAAGACGTGACGGTTTACACGGACCACAAGAAYCTTGAGTACTTTCTCACGACTCGAGTRTGGAACCGACGTCACAACCGCTGGCTAGAACTCCTCCAATGCTTCTCTTTCCGCATCACCTGGCGGACTGGCAAGCAGATGGCAAAGGCCGACGCTCTTAGTCGCCGCCATGAGTTCCAGCCTGGCACCAAGGCCTCCGAGGCTGAGCCCCGGCCCTTCTTCTCCGACGGGCACAAAGTCGATCCCGCCCCGCAAGGCTCGRACTCGTACAAGTCCGACGCCTTGCCGATCCGTGTGGCAGCGATTACCCACGCCCAGGAGGGACCTGTCCCCTCTTCGGATCTTCTCGAACGTCTCAAGACTGCGCAACGCGAGGACCCCCTCTTCGCTCCGCTCATTGCGCACTTAGAAGATCCGGAAGCCAACCCCCTCCCGGACGACAGCGAATAYGATCTCGAGCTCTACTCCCTCTCGGAACAAGGGTTGCTGCTCTTTAGCAACCTCGTCCAGGTTCCGGAGGTTCACCAACTCCTGCTCGACGTTCTATTCGCCTGCCACAACGTCCCTACTGCCGGCCACCCGGGCATCAAGGTTACTCTTGAAGTGGTCCGACAGTACTTCCATTTCCCAGGGCTTCGCCGTTTCGTCACCGCTTACGTGAGAGGTTGCCACACTTGTCAACGYGACAAACCTCTCAACCACAAGCGATTCGGCCCTCTACAGCCCTTGCCCATCCCCGCTCGACCTTGGGAGTCCATCTCCATGGACGCCATCGTCAAGCTCCCCGAGTCCGACGGCTTCGACGCCATCTGGGTGTTTGTCTGTCGCTACACCAAGAAGGCAATCTTCACGCCGTAYACGGACAAGGGMTTYACAGCYGCYGAYCTAGCGCGGCTGTTCTTCGAACGAGTCATCGTCGATCATGGACTTCCCCTGTCCATYGTCTCCGATCGCGGTCCCCTCCACACTTCAACGTTCTGGARAGAACTTCTCAAGGCCCTCGGTACAACTCCCCTTCTGTCTACRTCATACCACCCCCAGACAGACGGMCAAACCGAGAGGATCAATCACATCCTTGAGATCTACCTCCGGCACTACGTGGACGCCAACAAGACCGACTGGAGCTCTTTCCTGGGACTTGCGCAGTTGGCCTATAACTCGCACTACCAGAGCTCGATCAARATGACTCCGTTCATGGCCGAGCGTGGGTACAATCCKGTCTCACCCGCCACCCCCGCTCGACCACCCCCTCTACCGGCCCTCGAAGAGCGTCTCGCCAACCTTACCGCTCTCCGAGAAGGCCTAGTCGAGAAYCTCGAGGCCGCGCAGGCGCGACAATCGAAGTTCTACGACAGGACAGTCACCGAACCTCCACCTTTCAAGGTCGGTGATCTTGTCTTCCTCAACCGCAAGAACCTYAAGGTCTTGCGGCCTTCTGAAAAGCTCGACGAGCAACGTGTAGGCCCATACGCYATCAAGGGAACCACTCGGTCGCCTCTCTCCTTTGAGCTCGACCTCCCCCTCCACCTTGATCGCGTACACCCCGTCTTCCACGTCTCGCTCCTCGAGCCGGCCCGTCCGTCATTGCCCGACCAACAYCAGGACCCTCCTCGACCTCTGATCATCCAAGGGGAAGAGGAGTACTTCGTCGACAAGGTACTCAAGTCGCGCAAGCAAGGGAACAAGTTTGAATACCTAGTGAGTTGGCAGGGCTACGGCCCCGAGTCCAATAGCTGGGAACCCTTGTCCTCCCTGCGCAACAACGACGCGTACCTGAAGTATCGGTCCGACAACGAGGGCAAACCGGGCCACTTCTTYCCAACTCGGCGTCGCGGTTGATCCCACGCCCACCACRCTCCTTCCTCGGTCCGTCAATCTTCAATTCTGGCTGACCGAGCCTCGTTCGACCACTCGGCTTTAGGTAAGTGATCTGCCGGGACAAGCAGATCACAGTTGGGGGACTATGTAACGGCCAGGCCCGAATTTTGATCTCCGGATCTTCGGATCTACGCCACGCGAGCTCAAGATCGCCGCGGACATCCCTCAACCTCCACCTTGCCGATCGACTAGCAGACGTCACGTGGTTCATCACGTGACACCGACGGCTTTGTAGTGCATCTCCGTAGTAGTCGCCGCCGACGCACCCCCTCGGTGTTAGGTGCGCGGACTTCTCTGTTGTACTCTAAGCCATGTTACTGCACGTCAGGTCCACCACTTGCTGCCGTTAACATGTCTAGCCACTAATAACAGCGCCGCGGCAAGCCGATATCGAGCTCCCACCGGTAGACGACCAGAGAACGCCGTCGCCGAGTCCGCATTCCGACTCCGAGACTGCAGAAGGATCGCCGCAAGTCCGGACGGAGTGGAGTTAGAAGGATCGTCACTCGCCCCTAACTCGCTCGTGACAAGAAACTCGATGGCGTAAATGTCAGTCACCATCTGTTCCATCCAGCTCAGTCTTCTGCAGCACATCTGGCATGAGGAGCACAGCACAGCTGGATGGGAGCCGAGGTTGGCAAAACTCTTAGAGCCACAGGATGGCAAGACTTTGTATGGCACGTGGGGTGAAGAAAGTCGATGGCGTAAATGTCAGTCACCATCTGTTCCATCCAGCTCAGTCTTCTGCAGCACATCTGGCATGAGGATCACAGCACAG
>BCFW01000005.1:357279-825822 GCA_001599015.1 Apiotrichum domesticum | reverse complement strand
TCACGCTTCCAGCAAGCCTTTCCGCTGCAGGTTCCGGCACCCCACTGGGGCTCGGGGGCGGCCTCGGGAGCTGCCTCTGGCTCACGCTTCCAGCAGGCCTTTCCAGAGCAGGTTCCGGCGCCCCACTGGGGCTCGGGAGCGGCGTCCCTCTTTTCAACTGCAGAGTCAGCGATCACACACTAGTGAAACACCGATACTGGTGTAGAACGCGGGCAGTTTCGAACTTACCGGCGGGCGCGGCGAGGACGGCGTTAGCGCCGGCAACGAGGGCAACGAGGAGAGCGGCGACCTTCATGGTGATCGAATGATGTTGGTATGACTGGATGAGAGGGGGAGAGGAGTTTTCAGCGGGGATTACTTGGGATGCTGGAACGAAAGAACGCGACTGGCCGACCTTAATATAGCACACGGGATACACCTGGCGATATGACAGAGTAGAATGATGTACGATCTACAGTGCTGGGATGTCGGCCCTTACCCCCTTCGGTCCTTGCGTCCACATCCAGCACTCGTCACCTGCGGCGGCGACCGTGATGCCCCCGCAGATTCCGTCCACTTCCCCACAAGAGCGCGGGCCGTTTTGACAATGATCCTGCGCGAACCACAACCGTCGAGCCCTGCTTCCCTGCGTGGCCCGCGATCAACGTTGGGATTGTTACTGTAAGCCAGCACACCGCGCTGTGATTTACGATACACCGTGCGCCGCGTCAGGCACACAGGGGAAGTCGAGGGCGGGGGTCCGGGGGTGGCTTTAGGCGGCGCCGGACCTGACTTACAGCTCACCAGTGGAGCTCGCGGTGTGGGTCTGGATTTTGGCGGGACAGGCGGCAACAGTGATATGACAGCGACGAAGCCAAGACCGAAGCGCGGGGCGGCCGAGTACAGGAATCAGTGAGTCGTGTGGCCGTGTGGCTGACGGCACCTAAGCGTGGGGAATCACCACGGTGGATACAGTACAGGAGCACACAACGTTGGAGTGGAGTAGTAGTCTGTGACCCATAACCTGGCTCCTGTCTGCATGGCCTTCTGATCTGGCGTTGCTCATGCATTGCGGGGGCTTGAGTATCACGAATGCTCTTGGGATAGTCGGTAAGCCTGGCTGCAGCTACGCAGCATCGCCGAACTCCAGGGGGTGAAAAGGTTGGAGGCGCGAAGTGGCGTACTAAGGCACTAAGTCCAGGGCTAGTCACCCACCTCAATTGTCCGTCGCTGGCGGATGCATGGGCGAAAGAGGTGTAAAGAAAGGAATGCCGGCCCCGTGTCGTCTGGCGCCCGGGCGTCTGTTCGGGGAGGAACTAGGAACGTGCTCGCCTTAGAAGCTGAACGCCCACTCAGACAGACATCTTTATCTCTAACCGGTGAACCAGGACTCTTTTGGCACTTTCAGACAACGGCATTCTTTGATGCCGATATACGAACAAAGGTTCCTATGCACTGAACCAGCCGCGGCGCAGTCCAGAGAAGCAGTGAGCAGGGAATTGACGGAGTGGATCCACATGTCCAGTGGGTGAAATCGGAGAGGCGAGGTGAACCCATATGGTCGACCTCGTGTAACCGACTTGCGAGAACGGGGTGCTCAGTGGGGTTTGGAAAACGGTTCGGAGGAAAGAGATACTTTGGGAGGGGAGAGGCCACATTACATCGGAATGAGAAACTGGAATGGAACTAAGGAGTATGAGAGTAGACTGCGGAAGGGGTGGTGCTCCGACGCGTTGAGCGAGTCTTTTTTTGTGCTCTGATAACTTACCGCTCGGCGTGCCGGAATCCAAATATCCAGAGGCCAGAGGTCCGCGGAGTACATGCGACCGAAAGCGGTGTATGTACGCATGTGCCTGACAGCCCATATAGCGTGAACAAGCGTGTCCGGGCCCGAGTTTGCAAACTGGCCTAAGCTATCCGTAGGGAATGGAATTCCCCGGAGACGGCGGGGAGTGGGATTGAATTGAAACATGTCACTCGAGACCAAAACAACGGCGGAGCAGAAGCCAGGGAGCAGAAGCCAGCGGCAAAGAAGAAGAGAAGGAGAGAGAGAGAAAGAGAGAGAGAGAGCGTGTGTGTGTGTGTGTGTGACGGATTGCAGTGCGCGAAGGAAACGATCTCGATCTCGATCTCGATCTCGCTGCAATCTTATACTTTTACGTATCGATTGGATTGTTCTTGGTCAACTCTGTTTTTATCAATTTTTATTCTTTTTGGTCTTCTGGATGATCCTCAATCTCGGCATCTACGGCATTCCGTCTCGGTCAATGTGGATCTGTTACGTAAATTTTACAGTTACACTTTTACCCTGACGTTTTGGCTCTCAATTGGCGAATTCCCGCCCTGTGCACGCGGATCATTCCGCAATTGCGCAATTCCGCACTTTATTAGACCAGGGAGCCGAGAGACCAGATGGGGCTAGTCTCTGGATCTTCTGGGGCCAGACTATTTCTTTGTCATTGTCCCTCTCTCTCTCTCTCTCTCTCCAAAGGCCAAAGGGGGGTATATACGCCTTTATCAGACTTGTGGAGAGAAAAAGTGATCGTCACAGAAGTCGTGTTTTGAAATTACACGTGTTTTAAACCTACCAAAAAGGCTAGCATGCCAGAAGGCCAGAGGCCAGAGCTAGGGGAAGACGATTGAGTGGACGATCGAGAGGGGGGGGGGGCGATGATCCGATCTGACGCGAAGACGATCACACGCGGTTTCCCCCACGTACCCCACACGCTCGCTGTCTCTACTCGTCTTGGCGTCCTGCTGTCACGATTCACACGGACTCTCTCTCCATCTTTCTCTCTTCTCTACCGGCAATACTCTGACCATGATGACACGCCAACTCTCATTTCGCCGTTCGTTCGCACGGCCGACTAGTTCTTGTGCGGAGGCTCGACTGCGCCACTTCCTGAGCGATTGCATGTCCTGCCTACGGTCTGAGCCAAATAGGTGTTCAAGGTGATTGACCGGTTACCAGGTGATGGATGGTGGAGGTGGGGCACCACTGCTCTGGAGCGTCTCCCACGCCCCACGCGCCTCACTTTGTTTGTCGCGCGATCTGTCGACCACCATGCCGCCGGGCGTCAGTGATGGTTCACACCTGTAAGAAGATACCATCGCACAGGTGCACGAGCTGTGGTTAACGGCTGGCGCTCCTCGTACTAATCGTATCATTACAATGCGGCGCGTGGACAGTGGATGGAGAGCGAGCAGTAGCTGCCTCTGGGCAGTAAAGAGGGGCGCCAATGAGAACAGTCACGCAGTCCGCGATCTTGGTCTGTGCGACGGCCGCCTACACTAGGCGAAGTACCCTGTCGGAAATCTGGATGAGGTGATGCCTATGTCGAGAGTGCGATGTACGGATACACCCATAGAATATTGACCAGGCTACAAACAAGAGGCGGTTTAACGGGCGCAAGAGGGGCCCAAGCCTTATATCACACAAAGTTTTCACCGGCGCAACACCTTCTGTACACTCATAATGACACTGGTCTAGACGAACAGACTTCTAGGGAAGCCAAAACAGATCCCTACAGGAGATGTACCGGCGCCACATAGGCTCAAGAACAATGGTTGTGTGGTTAGCTGACACTGCAGTACCGCACAGCACAGTGGAATGAGCGAGCGGTGCGCATCAGTCGGCCAGATCAACCATCTGTAGCCCGAAATAGGAGGTGCCGGAGTGGTTGGCCCGCAGCGGATGGAGATTGTTGAGATGGGACCCCAAGGTGACAGTCAGGGGTGAAACGGTGTCCAACCCAAGGTGTCCGTAAGGAGCCCTCCTGACCTCTGCAATGAGCTGCTCTCTGATGTGCGGCAGGCCGGTCGGCAGAGCCAGTGATGAGCTCCCACGCGCGTCGCCTCAAGATCGTTACACTAGCGTTACCATGCCCGAGATCTGTTGATCACAATTCATGCGCGCATGGCCGACGTCCCTCGCGGAGTTGCTCGTTCGCTCCGTCGCACCTTGTAGGGTCATTCTTTGATCCTATGTTGACTTACTGCTTCGCTCGTCACCCTTGTTCATCCGTACATATCACCGTCGTTCAACATGATCCACCTGCCACTACCCCAAGGGGCTGTGAGAGAGTGACTTGAGTGAGCGAGAAGCATTCGAATCGTCCTGACAAGTGGTTAGTAAGTTCCATTCGTTGCGTGTCTAATGTGAGTAGAGATTGATTGAGTCAGCCGGTTCCATCAGAGGACGCAACGACAACCCGCGATGGTGGAGCATGCTGCGGAACGGTTCAGCGGAAGCGGTTCATCGCGAAGAGGTTCCGGTCTTCTTGTCCCCGCGGACTGTGTCGGGCGCTGTGCATCGCGCCGAGAGGGAGCGGCGCCACTTGGGCGAATCCCCAATGTGGAGGGGACCAGACGTTGGTCAAGGGTCAGACCAGAGCCTCGCGGTGATGCGCCACAGCTTTGTTTGCACAATGGCGGGAGAACAACGTAAGGAGTCGTTTCGACGGCGACGGCTATCGCGAGGTGAGGATGTCAATGAGGATGATCGCGACAAGTATGTTGGCGCAGACGCCGACAGGATCGATGTGTGTCAACTGATTTCATCTAACTGCGTCCGAGTGGAAGTTGAGTTTGATAGCAAATAGACGACTGTTGACCACGATGAACAGGTCTTATTCGTCCCTGTACTCAAGACGCTCAGGATCGGTGCCAACAAGGACCTGCGAGTGTTTCTGACAGGCAGGCTGCGGCAAAGACGGTGCCCCGTTCGCGGACCTTGCCGAGCAGATCAAAATCGTGCCGTTCTCCGTTGGAGGTACTCCGCCCCGGACGTTGTCGTCATCCACTTATCTTTTCCCACGCTTTGCATGCACATGAATGCCGAGGCCTCGAGGCGAGCTCGGCTCATGCCCCAGCGCGTTGCTTTTCTGTGCGGATGGTGGGCGTAGACAGGCGATTGACTACTGGCTGCAAATAAGGCACCAAGCGCGTACCTGTTGCTTGTGATGCTGTCGTGTACCTATGTGTCTCTCTTGCATCCCACGGAGAGGAGGGGGGAGCACCGGAGAGCCAGAGGAGGATACGATACACAAGGCAACAACCCGAGATACAAGATACGGCATTGTCTCGGCCCCGTGTCGGCCCCGTGTCGCCTCCACGATCCACAGCAAACGTGCAACCATCAGCACCTCGGCCCGAGGCCCGAGGCTGGCCCCTGGCCCGGGCATAAACGGGTATTCTGTCGAGGCATGTGGGTAAATTGCCGGTGCCTGCCATTTCTGTGGGGCCCGTGGCGCAAGAAACCGCGAAACCGCCTGGCAGCCTCCACTTTTCCGCTCCAAGACAAGTAACATCATCCCAATCATCATCATTATCGCCACCAGAACTCGCTTCCATCACACGCCAAGACCCTCAGCCCGGTCTACCACACGTTCCAGTACAGCTCACAGCAATGTCCCTCATTTCTCGCTTGTCATATCTAACCGGCCTTGGTTGAGCCGAGTGCGACTCTCCGTGTGGGGCCATCATCTCGGCCCTGTGGGGCCACGGACAAGGTCTAGGGGCCAACGTCCGGCTCTCGGCGTCTCAATACCGGAAACCATGCTATATATAACGCGATTACTTGGTTCTCGCTCGACTATCACCCACTTCGGTCGCACCATCTGCCCGCCATGACCTATATCGATGACAAACCCGACACGCGGCAGCTTGAAGAGAAGAATGTGGACTATGACGATGTTGAAGTGCAGAGGGTGGACATGAAGAAGGTTATCCGCAAAGTGTAAGTCCACGTACATGTCGAGCACGCTCTTCTTGATTGCTTATCCACAGCGACATCCGCATTGTGCCGTGGGTTGGCCTGCTCTACCTTCTGTCCTTCCTCGATCGCTCCAACATCGGCAATGCCAATCTCTTCGGCCTGTCCAAGGACCTCGGCCTTAGCTCCACCCAATACGCCGCCTGTTTGGCCTGTTTCTTCGTCTTCTACGTCCTCTGCGAGGTTCCATCGAACATGGTCATGAAGGCGTGGCGCCCGAGCATGTGGATCCCCATCATCATGATCGCGTGGGGTGTGGTCATGACCGGAATGGGCTTTGTGCAAAACTTCGGCGGCCTGCTCGCCGCTCGGATCCTTCTAGGCGTTACGGAAGCTGGCTTATTCCCCGGCGTGGCCTTCTTTTTAACCCAGTGGTATCGACGCTTCGAGATCAGCTTTCGTGTGGCTCTGTTCTTCTCGGCGGCGACGGTGGCAGGCGCGTTCGGCGGTCTACTTGCCCGCCTGATCAACCTGATGGACGGAGCAGCCGGCTACGAGGGATGGGTGAGTTTCAAACAATTGGCAAAGCTAATTTTAGCGCTGGATCTTCATTCTTGAAGGCATTGCAACGGTCATCGTTGCCGTCATGTCTTTCTGGATGATGCACGATTATCCCGACACTGCCAGGTTTTTGACGGACGCCGAGAGGACGGCGCTCACGGAACGCTTGAAGCTAGACACCGATGGTTGCTCGCCCGAGTACAAGACCAAATTTGTCAAAGATGCGTTCTTCGACTGGAAGAGTTACTTCTTCGGCCTCGCCTTCTTCTCCGCTGTCGTCCCCCTCTACTGTTTCTCGCTCTTTTCGCCCACCATCATTAATCAGTTGGGATACACAGCTGCCAACGCCCAGCTCATGTCTGTCCCCCCATACGTGGCCGCTTCGCTCGTCACGGTCTTCATGGGATGGGCAAGTGACCGCGTCAAGCTGCGCGCCCCCTTTGTTGTGGGTTCAGGTATCGTGGGTGCTGTCGGATACGGCCTCCTTCTGGCGGACATCTCGAGTGGTGTGTCCTACTTTGCCCTCTTCCTGGGTGCATGTGGCATCTACCCGGTGTTCCCCATCATTGTCGCCTGGGGTTCGAACAACTTTGGCGGCTCGCTCAAGAAATCAGTGGCGACTGGTCTTCTCATTTGTACCGGAAATTCTGGAGGTGTCGTCTCCTCGTTCCTGTTCCCTGCCGAGGACAAGCCTCGATTTATCAAGGGTCACTCCGTCTGCATCGCTTTCAGCTGTCTCCTCAGTCTGACCGGGGTCTTTTGGTGGTTCTACGCAGGTTGGGCCAACGCACGAAAGGAGGCTCGCAATGCGGCGCGCGGCAAGCCCTGGACCGAGGAGGAGAAGAAGGAGCTAGAGGACGCTGGTGACCACGTTGATTGGTTCTTCTACACCCGATAGAACATGGTAGTTGACCGTAAACCACAACAAGTTGTACTTTCAATGCATGGGTTGGTGACAGAGGTTTGAACGCGAAGGCCATTGGCCTACATTCGAAAAGCTTGTCAAGGGAGGCCGATGACCGCAAGGACAGTGCAGTTATGGTCTCTACCCATGTTATGGTGGGACTGCTGCGGATCACACCGAGCGTTTTGTTTGTAGTCAAAGCAACCACCATCAGGCACAGGTGGGTTGATGAAGAGCCGGTCACTGAGATCCCCAATGACAGTGCGTACCGGATTCTGATTGAACTTGCAGCCTCAGTTGTGCGTTTGGAACTACTTTAATAATAGCCGTCGCATAACCGACAGAGAGTGCGCCAGAGGATGAATATTGACAGCCGTATAATGGAGTTTGAGACTAAGCCGCAAGATCACGACGCGCGGCCTTGGTCCTCATCAATAACTACGCATTCGGATTGCGGCTCCGTGCTTTGGATGCAGCTAATGCCGTACCCGCTGAAGTGTAAGTGCGCCCTTCAGCGTGTTCAATTCCCGGCCAGGGCTCCGTAGACTCTGATGCAGTGTTTCGATGAGAAACTTGGAACAATCGAAGAGCTTTTGAATACCGTTACGACGCCCAATGTTAACCCATTTAGGCATAGCGCACATCTGCAAGTTCACCGAGCCGTGTTGATTCCCACCGAGCTCACCAATCTGCCGAAGAAAGGCCATTAACTGCCGCATGCCGCCTGTTGCGTGGTTACTTTGACAAGCCCAAGATTGATCTACTCAATGGGCAGACTGCTGTCGTGAATATAGACAATGATCAGGCAAGAGGTATGAATACAGGTTACAGTCACATGGGACGAGCGCTTGTAGGTGAGATGGGGGCTAGCGACTCAGCACTCTTTGAGGCCACCTGTGATACGATTCTACCCTGTGCCCTCCCTAACAGGATCCTCTGGTCTTCTGGCCTTCTTCTCCCCCTTTCCTCTGGTCATCTGTTTCTTTCGTCAACTGGCCCACACCTCCCCAAGCCTCCTCAACCTCTCTAATATAACCAGGAATTCCTTTCGCTCTTCCTGTCGCTTCTCACAAAGCGTCTTTCTCTCCCCGACACCAAACCTTAGGTCAACCACACGTTCACCATGGCGGGATTCAACGTCCTGTGGGTCGCAACGGCCCTTGTTGTTGAGCTGGTTCCCATGGCCCTTGGTCAGAGTGTGTGGCTCAACTGCGTCCACGGCGGTGCCACGGTCACCAAGTATTCCTGGGTCCCACTGATGGAGATTCCAACTTCTATAGCGTGTGACGTACGTCCCTTCTACCTACTCTCGAGGAGGCGCTGATATTGCCAGGCAGCTTGTCGTCAGTCCACTTATGTGTACTGGCGGCAAAGCGATAAAACGTGCGCCTGCTCCGAAGAAACGCCGTACCCTTACATGACATTGTTGGGAAGCCTTAGCAAAGAACCCATCTGCCCTCCCGAGGTCTTTTCATTTTCCATGACTAGAAGCAATTATGGGAAGTTCAACAGCTGTACGCCCCTTGTCACCTCAACAAATTTCCCCACGGCGTTCACAAACGTCGCAGAGTACATCGACTGCTTCAAGCTTTGTGAGGATCTTCCAGGTCCCTCTCCATTTGCTGCGTACCAACCCCAAACTAAGGAGTGTCGCTGTGGGGAAGAGCACGGCTGGGATCCGCGAGTCTGCCTCGGCGATTCGGTTTATCTCTATAAATACGGTCCCAACGTCGTTCCCTCGAGCGGTGCATTCCGTCGTCGGGACGCTGTTAAGAAAAAGCGACGTCAGCAGGCCTTCCTCAAGGACAATTTCCATTGTCCTGAAGGCTACCAGGCTTGCCGTATCGCTTCGAATGCTACCGCCGAGGCCCGCTACGAGTGCATTGTCCCCACTTGGGATGTCGGTGAGTGTTTGGCTTTAACAGCTGGTCTGTAATTACAATTCTGCTACACGGCTGAACCCACAGAGTCTTGTGGTGGATGTATCCACGGCGCCGCCGCAAATGCGAGCGACGCATCGGGTGTTGAGTGAGTGAACATATCCTTGGCTGCAATCCACATAGCTCTTAATCATGTGCTCTGCTGATGACAGCTGCACGGCTCTGCCGGGCGTGTACCCCAGTGCAGTCAGGTGCACGAACGGAACCTGCAAGGCTTCAAGCTGCCGTCGTGGATTCAAGCTTGTTGACGACACCTGCGTGGCTCGCAGCAAACCTGAAGAAGAGAACGACTGAGATGAGTCTCGATAAAATTGGACATTTGCGCTTTGTTAGTTGAAGAACTCTGTGGACGAGCGCTGTTCAGATACGTACAGAGGGAAAAGAAATAATGTCCTATGACAGTTTGTGACCGGACTGGTCGACGCTGCCGCCTATTCAGTCCGCTGGTGATGGGAGGCAAGGCACGTTTCCTGTTCTTGTGCCGCTGCTGTTCATTGAAGTAGAGTCTTCCAGGAAGTTCAATGCAGCGTAGTGCCGCAGGGACGAAGCGACAGTTCATAAGGCGTCCGGCCATGCATGGCACACTACTATCGGGACGACGCCTGCGGGCATTCAAACCAAATCGAACACAACAAGTTGACTGGCTGGTTTCTAACGTGTTCTGTGAGACCCCCCTTGAATGCGATTCACGCATCACTTCTTTCAGCCAGAAATTGAACGGCGGAAGCCTTTCTCAAAGTGCAACCCAGAAGGGAGTCCTCACTCTCAATAACCACAATGACAACATCCGTGACTCCCATCGTCTCGGACATCGCTGACTGAGAACAGCTACAGTAGTTGACGGGTGGCTGGCTGATCACACAGGAGCCTCAGGCTCACTCCAGCACAATCATCAACTGAGCAATTGGTCCTCCGCCTTCTCGGACGCAATCGATGAGAATCGGGTCTAGAGTTGTACGGGGGACAGCACAATGCAAGCCGATGAAGTTTCGAGGCTGACTACATCATGAGATATTTTATATTTTGTTCTAGCTACTTGTTGAGCGCCATTTTTTGCTCCTCTCCTTTTGTTCGGTGGCATTTGAGAACTTCTCGTATCAGTTTCGGTTCGCCCTGTCGTCTGTCGCCCAAGTTGTTGTGTGAGATTGGTGATGCCCTCCTCCCACTCCTTGTCAGCCTCACGTGCTCTGAGCCTATCAGCCATAGAAAGGTAACAACAGCAGGTCATAACTTACGGTCGCGAAGCGGTGCTAAAAGGCTGGGAAGCTTCCTGTACATTTGCCAATACCTTCAGGCATCGGGAAACAGTACTCGCAGTTAAAGACGGCACAATCGACGGGCTCGTCGCATGGACCTCCTCTGCAGGGAGGACGACGCCATGAGAATGGATGGTCTCGCTTCTCCTTGCTGCTGAGCTTCTCGCTCGCGGGGGAGTCATCGACGCCAAGAAGATTGTGCAGCGTTTTGTTGTACTCGCTACTCGCGTACGCGTAGACCGTGTTGTCCGCTACAAGTGCCCAGGTCTTGCGCGAGATGACCAAAGCACTTGCTCCATGAGTTTCGTCGAGCGCAACGGCCTCGTCATAATTACCAAAAGTCAGGGGTGATGGAACTTCGGGATAGAGAGGTCGAGTACGCTGCATTGCGTGTTCCGCATAAGCCTTGAACTCGCACTGCATCATGTCGGGGCCCTGTCGGACACAATCCGCCGAGAGGGGAATAGCAGGAAGGGCGGTCGCCCAAACGGCTGAGAGAAGAGCCAATGCCGAGACTGTTGTGAACATTGTGCTGATGAATTGTCACTGGGGGATCGTCGTGAGATTGAACAAAGAAGACTGTTTCTTGGAGGACGGACTCTCACACTTGATTGCCTTGTCTTTATATGCCACAGAGCTGTGACTCGCTATCATCCTCGAACCGCAGCCAACAAGAGGGGGGATCTGCATTTGACGACAACCCTCCCAATGTTTCCGTCTGCTCCACGGCCTCGGCCCCTTCCTGATGAGTACAATGGACCGACCCAGACAGCTGTCCTCACAGGCCATGCACAGTCGTGCCAGAGGGCCTTTAGCTCGTTGTGAAGGACAGTCAGTAGTTGACACTGGTAGCGGACTTTCTGTTCCTCGAGGGGCTGCTCCACAGCGCTTGGCACGCTCCACAGATCTGGCCGTAGGCACATGCATGACCTTTCCTCCCAGCAAGTCGTTAGAAAGGCGCAATCATGCCAGTGTGATGGTCAGTCATTGCAACGGACTTGGGGAGTAGCCATGAGGAGTGAGGAGTGGTGAAGAGATGGCCGTTAGTCGTCAGCGGAGAACGCGAAGCTGACGATGATGATGATGATACCGATCTAAATATAAGATTAAGATTTTTTATCTATCCGTTGCCGGACAGCAAAAAAAGTCCCCGCTCCTTTCGTCAGTACGCCTCTGGCGTCGGTACGCGTCGGTACTACTCTCCTAGCTCCTAGGTACTGGCAAGCCGCAACACCCACATGACTGGAAAAAGTGACCGACTTTCCAACGCGGGACATTCGAAACAGCACCAAGGAACGACCGACCGGCCCCACGCTATCCACTTTGAGCGGTGGGTGCGGTGGGTCCGCAACTTACGAGTTGGACCAGCTGAATGACGGTGAGGTACAATGGTGAATCTCAAGACCTTGCAGTAAACAGGTACCGGACACATCCGTGGTGCATGCTGCACGTGAGCGTGCGTACTGTATCGAGTATCATGATATCATGACGCGTTGACTTATGCGACGTATCAGCACAGCTGGAGCTGTCTGCTCAACTCGTTTCCAAGTTTCATCATCTCTCCGTGCTCACATTGTCATCAATCAGTATATTTTACTTCCCACACACCTATAACCCATCAGCTTCGAATCGCAACTGAACATCATCCAACTCATCTTTGCTCTGTCCCCCCTTTCCCGCTGCGCACATGATGCCGTCGCCACCGCCCGACATTATACCGCCGCCCGACATTAGACTTATCTACGGAGGGGTTGGTCAAATCCCCCCTGCCGCAGCATCTACGGCGATAGTTCTCCATGATGCCGACGACGACTGGCAAAATCACCAGGCGAACGCTCAGGCCCATCGTCCGACCCACACAATCTTCGTCGAGGGCATCAGGTGCGATGTCCGCACCGACCGCTCAGAGATCGTCTCAGCAGCAGCACCTCCGTTCAATGCTCTCTTCATCAAGTACTTTGGGGAGCACAGCGTCCTCAAGGACATTAAGGACTCGGGCTTCCGGGCTGACCACCACTTTGTGCGCCGAGAGCCACAGCCCGGTGAGGGGGGCAACAGTGCCGTGCGCCGGGTGTTTGCAATGTGTGAGGGTTGTGTAGCCCGTGGTTGGCACCTCCCAGACACGGACATCACCTGCGCGGCCTACGGCGTTCCAATCCCCAAGCCGTACACGCCCGGCCGGTCCTCAGACGGCGATTCTTCAGGCGAAACCTACAGCAAGACTGGGACCAGCTCAACAACACCCTCTCGACAGTCCGATGCGCAACCCTAGCGCATCATACGTGCTAGTTTTAGCGTATGGATCACAAACTTTCGCTTGTGGCGAAACGAAGTTTAGCACATGAGAGATAGAGAAAAGCCATGTAACTGTTGAAATAGTGGCTACCGTACTGTAGGATGCACAGAAACACATATGGTAGCTGAGCCGGGGCGAATCTTGCATCTGTGTCTTGAACCGCTTCCCTCTTCGAAAGATCAACACCGAATGCGTAAAAAGGAACATGTAATTTGGGGAGATGCAACACAACGACCATTCAGCCCGCGGCAGAGTAGCTGGACATGGCCTACTGAAATTATCTCAAGAGTTCTGTTGAAACAGTTGTGAACAGCAAAGACGGTTATGATACGGTGTCTTTCCAATACGGCTGTAATTCTCGGCGTCCAAGTGCGCTCTGATGTATTATACGGATGATGCTCTACTACTAAGGCCTGTAGATGCGAATAAGGCTTGGCGTCAGCGCGACAGCAAACCCAATTGTAACTCACGGCTTCTTGATCTCCTGATTGCAGACCGGGCACTTCGGTGGCACCGACTCGACGATGCGCGACGCACACGCTGATATCAACATTATGATCCAATTTAGCACACTCACGCCGACACATGCACAGGTGGCCACACTCGGAGACGGCGAGGACGGCCTGCCCGCTGAGGCACACGACGCACGAGGCGTCCGTCCCATCATCGTCGTCTGCGAAGACCGGTACCAGACCCTCTGCAGCGTCCACTGACTTGCTGTCGGACTCGTCGATGGACTCGGGCACGACAGGACGTGGCGTGGTCCTTCCGGCGGTCCGGGGCGTGATTCGGGGTTCAAGTGGGTACACCAACGGACGGGTTTGTGCGCGCCGGCGTCTGAAGTTAGCACGACCGATGCAATGCAGTTACGCGACTTACCGCCTGCGAGAGATCCACCAAATCAGACCTCCCAGGATAGTGATCGTGCCCTGGCGCGTTAGTAACAGGCCGGAAGCTGTGCACGCACAAGAGAGACTGGGAGCCCGATTGCCAGAGCCTTCTTTATCTTCTTGTCCTCCTTCTCGCTTGCAAAGGTATATACGTCGGCTTTGGTTCTGGAGATTGCGGTTGATGAGTTGGCGAGATTCTGCAACGTGATCTCATACTCGATTTTTGGGTCCAGCAACGCCTGGTAGAGCGCAACATTGCCGAGGGCAATGTGACCAACATACGTCACAAAGTCGGAGTTGCCATGCAGCGGCGCCGGCTTGCATGACACGCGGTACGTGCCAATATTGAAACCCTCGATAAGAATCGAGGACGAGTTGGCTGAGGGCTTGAACGCGAATGTGGCATGCTCCTCGCTCGTCTCCAGCCTGTAGGTCGTGGTGTCTGGTCGATCAGCATTACGGTCCTCTGCATCACAGCGGTTGCCTCACTCGATGTCCATGTTCCGTTTTGTACACTGGGCTCTAGCTTTCCCTCACGGAAACCCGAGAGAACCACCCGGGGGTCTTTGGACTGCGCAAATCTGTACTCAGAGTCCCAATCCTTCCTGTTCTGTCAGCACATAGCCGCATCTGGCCAACCTGCCTCACTCAATCACTTTTCGGTTCTGCAAAATGGTCGCGCGTTGGAAGATGAGGCTGCCTGCCCGGAGCGTGTATTCCACAGTGTGCCGACCAAATGGCAGTTCGGGTGTCCGAAACATTTGGCCAAAACTGGTAGTCGCACGAGAAAGATTCGTGTAAAGCTGACCATCGATGACTGTGTCGACCTCGGCGTTTGTTGGGTCGAGGCCGTAAAGCTGCACACCTGTCCCCACAAAGTCGAAAGTAGCACTCGCGCCGGCCATCGACGTGTTCGCGTACGTAGAGTACCCAGGTCGTGAAGATTCGCCCTTGATGCGGGTGAACAGCCAGCTCGAGTTGGCAAGTCCGTCGGGAATCGGAGCCACATCGTATCCCTTGTACGTGGCTGTTCTCATGCCGTTGAACAGGGGATCGACATCGAACGGGGAACTGCCGTTTGTCCTTGGCGGAGTGTTGTAAGCTATCAGCGGCGACGTGCTCCCAACGTCAAAGGATAAGCTTATAGCAAGAATCGGGTTGGCGAGAACCAAGCTCGCTAGCAGCCAGCGAGTCAACATGATGAGAAAGTGTGCGGAAGGGAAATGAACGTGCCAATGACTATCTCTCCTCTCTCTTATTTGTCGTGCGTTGTGCAGCTTGCATCGCCACTGCGTGTTGGACAAAGGATAAAGTTGCATTCTTGCAGGTACCTCGGGATGGACCAACGGGACTGCCTCACTTGACAGGTATTATGGGACGCCAAGACCTGGATCTGATGCAGACGGAAGCCCCAGTTCAGGGATCAGCCTGCGAGACGCAGACATTGTTGCTTTGAAAGTGCCAAGACTGGTCAGCTGGGTGGCTACGTACTGTATACAGTATCTGTGGGCGGTGCAACGGGTGACTCGTGGGCAGAGTTTCACTGTGGAGCTCTCGGCACGGGGTCTCGCGCTCTTGCGAGCCCAACGTGGTGGAAAGCTTATTTTAAGTGTGGCTTTTTTCTGGGAAGTGTGATGCCGAGAACGATCCTCTATGCTATGCAAGTTTGGTCAGCCTCCGATGGAGCCCTTTCATACCCCCCCCCTCCCCCTGAACACTCGTCGTTTCCAGCTGTTCCCTGGAGGAGCTCAGATCGCATCCAACATCGCTTACATGATCGAGACGGGCCCCGAGAGCCAGTTCAGATTTGTCTCTTGTCCGATGTTTCACAGTGGCTGCCTTGTCGTAATTGCCGGCCTGGACTAGCGTTTGCTGGAGATGCGATGCGATATATGCTGTGCAGGGCCTTTCCACCAGTATTCGCGTCCGGACCTGGTGGGGTCTCCAAAGACAGGTGTAGTCTTTGCGGCAGAGTTTGGTAGATGAACAGATGAGCAGGGTTACCAGTACCGCCCCAGAAGAGGGATTCCAGCTTCACTGGAAAACGTTTTCTGCAGAGGCCCAGAGATAGGTTGTGATACAAGCGGTGTTCACCAAAAGCAGTCTCGTGCACCGCCACAAAGCATGCCTTGCGGCCCTATGAGTCCCCCACACACAGTTTAACAGACGTTATTGATCTGCACACGTTGAATCTGATGTCAGCCACATCCGGTCCCAAAGGGAGAAACTCCCCGTGCTCTCGTCTCTGACGAGCTTCCCGGGGGTCACACTCAGGCCGCTGGCAGTAGATGGTTAGACGGATGCCCGCGCCAATGTCACATGCTATGCAAGAAGCTGAGCAGGCTATGCCCTTTAGGCCCTCAGCGCTTTCACTGCCCCCTCCGACATCGGCCCCCAATTGCAAACGCACGGCCAACGATACTGGCCCTTGCCGCCGTGTGGGTGAAAGTCTTGTATCTCCAGCTTGGGTATATTGACATCGACCAAGAGCAGCCAAAGTTGATATGGCCCGTCAGCTGCGCAGCGGCCCAGCTGTCCGTGGCCTAGTGGTAGTAGCTTTGGACACCCACTCGGGCTGCACGCGGACTGATCCTTCGTGCGCCACGCGGTTATCGGGCCCTGCAATCCTGTACAATCCTGTGAGATATCCCAGCGATTAACAGAGCAGAGCTCGCACCTAGTTTAAGCCTCTTTGGTTTTATCTCATGAGGGCGTGCGAGTAGTGCTATGCGCTGGCGGACTGGCGCATGCTAGATAGCACATGTTCTCGCCGTGCGATGCATGCTGCTGTATATATACAGTATTGACACTCTACTATGCATACATACTATTCCTTATGCATGTGCATCTCCTACCAATGAGTTCGAGCTGTATGATGCTGGTCCTGGTGGAAGAGAATTAGTTGGAGACACATGTTCCCCGCCGCCATTGCCACTGGCCACTGTCACTGCCCTTGCCGTCACCCGTTTGCTCGTTCGCTCGCTCACTCCATATCCACCACCTGCACCACACTAGGTAGCCACACTCTCCGGTCTCTCTATCCAGTCCTCCAAGTCCCTCCTTGCGCTCTTCACCGGGTCACCGTTCTACGCCATGTCCATTACTTGCCGTTGTTCAACACATTGGGTTGGGGAGGAACCAACAACATAAACAACAAGGCTTAGGCGCTTAGGGCTGTGCGCTGTGCGCTGTGCGCAACTGATGTGAAATGACGTCATAGCGGGCATTTTTGAAACTCCGTCATGTCCTTGTTAATGACGTCACCGGTCCGATCCCCTTCTCAACCACACACTGCCGTCCCCCCTTTTCCCGAAGACGGGCGAGCGAGCTCCAACTCCTCCTCCTTTTTCACCACCCATCATCTTGTCTAATTCACAAACTACTCAACTAATGTCCATCCTCTCAGCGCTCTGGTCAATAGGACGCGCATACCAGCCCGCAAGCGCGCGCAAGCGTGATCGCGACCGCCGCGCACGCCGCTTTGGCGCGTTCAAGCCGACCTACGCTCCCCCCGCATGGCATCGCCGACCAAGGACGGATCGAGAGGCGCAGCGGTGAGTGGACTGTCACCTTGTTCCATCGTTGGGAGTTGGGTAGAGTGGTGATGGAAAGCTGGTGTCGTTGAGCATTGCCGAGGACGTCGAGCCTCCATGCGATCACTCATCAACCCCCACACTTCTCACCACCTAACACTCCTCCCACCTCTTCGAGTGATGCAAAACCATGTATTAGCAGAGCTCCGGCTATGCTGTTAATCCAGTCTCTAGAAATTTTACCTGACTCTCCTCTTCCCTTCAATTTGCCCATCCCTGTATCTTTTGCTGACACTCGCTTTCATGCCCGACATTCGACTATCCCGAATAGAATGTACAACCACATCCGCACGGTCGCCTTCTACCTGGACGCCGCGCCTGCGCTCTCCGACCTGGGCATCCCGTTCCGCGCAGGCCTCGATGACATCATCTCCCTCGTGCCCCTGTACGGCGACCTTGTGAGCGCCATCTTTCAGCTCTACCAGGTGTTGCTCTGCTTCATCTTTGGTGTGCCCTATGCACTCTGCATGAGCATGGTGAGTACATGTCCGGGATGATTGATTGTTGGTGCTGGTGGGGTCGTAGCGAGGCAAGTGCAATGGTCACCCAAAGTCTTGACGCGCCTGTCTTGCTCTTCGGCCTCCCACCGATGTGCAAGGCAAAGTGACATTTGGAGCTTTCTCCCTAAACGGGACCGGGAAGAGACGGTTTGCGATGTGATCAGCATGATCAGGTGAAGGTGTCTCGTGGATTGGGGGCATCGGGAATATCAAGTTGCCGCGGCGATGCGTCTCTGTTGTTTCCCCTCTTCCAGTATACTAACCCGGCAGGTCTTCAATGTCATCCTCGACGTCCTAGTCGGCATCGTCCCGATCATTGGTGACATTCTGGACAACCTCTTCAAGTCAAACCTGCGCAACCTTGCGATCCTCGAGCGATGGCTGCTGGAGCCAAGCACGGACCAGTACCACATTCTGCTCATGCCTGACACGGACGTGTGGCTTCCGGAGCCCAAAACGGAGGGCAGCCGCATGCGCGCGTGGTTTGGTCTCGGCGCGAGCCAAGCCAGCGAGGAGCGCGATGCGGAGCACGCGACTGGTGTTGTAAAACGCACACGCCGCATGCGCCGCGACGAGGCGGGGTATACCTTCCGCGCTACGGCGACTGCCAACGAGAAAGGATACATGCCGGAGCCCATGGGCGCAGAAGCCCCGGGCCCCGAGCCGGCTGCCGCTTCAGCTTACTGCTAGACTGTATTCCCATGTTGCAGTAGTGTTTGTCTCACGATGGCTATCGCATGCATAGCATCTTGCATTGCTTTAGGTTTGCAGGCGCGTGGGAGCGGGGCTAGGTGCAGTTGGTTGATCTTGGAGACAGCAGGGCTAGCAGTGGGGCATGACGGCACGTTTCAAGCCTTCATTGTCGCAGCAATTTTAGTCTCGAGATCTCGCGGTTCGGCTATTCATTGTTCATGGGAATGTATACCTCCTCATGATACCTGATACAGGCCACAGGCATGCATGCAGGCATACATGGTCTGACATGTGATGACATGTGATTGTACCCTGTGGATCGCGCGGTCTTGGTCGCGTCTTGGTCTCGGTCGCGTCGCGTCGCGTTGTTTTGGAGGGAGGCGTGCAAGGCACAGAAGCTAACATCCACCGCCAGTTACTGTGTGCGCATATACCTTGCGGCGTTGCGGACAAGAGATTGCGCTATCCTGCGGAGTCTCTGTGCGGAGCAGAGACCACACACGACACAGGTGTGTGAGCATGCGAGAGGTCCGACGAGCGCGAGGAGGGGGGTACAACGAGGAACCGAGAGACCGAGAAGAACTAGGCACCCTCGGTCGTCCCTTTGTATCGGCATCCAAACATTCCTCCATCTCTCCGGATCCCTACACCCACCCGTCAGCCATCTTATCATCTCGTTCTCGCTCGCTCTCATTCATCTCCCTCACCGTGCACCGAGATTGTTGCCATAATGTCTCCCTCCCACCTTTGACGGCATACACAGCATGCAACATATGCAACATGCGCGGCCAGCCTCCGAAACACTAAAAATAAAACAGCCTTGCATGTGAGCCATTCGCGTGCACGCCATCTCCGATCTCGGAATCATGCAACTCGGCGTCGAGCCCGCGTCCACCACATCATCTAGCTCCAGGTACGCGCAAACCCCGATGCAAAGGCAAGCCCGAAACAAGCCAAGCCACCAGGCTCTCTGATCTCTGGCACCTGGTCCTCCCTTCTTCGCGTCGAAACACATGGACACACACGCGTTGGAGACGCGCAGCACGTGCCATGCTCTTCTTCTCCCTTTGCCGCACGACGCGACGCGCGCGACAAGCCACCGCACATGGGCAATGTAAGCTTAAAGCATCGCGCGGCTGAAAGCTGGCTGGCTGGCCTGGTCGGGAGACAGGCGTGTGGCAGACAGAAGGTGTCGATGCCGCCGGATGGGACATGGAACAGAACCCTCGAAGCTCGATGCTGCATGCTGCAATAGTCTGAAATCCATTCTGGCCTTTCTGGCCTTCTGGGTCTTCTGGCGTTACTCTCACTTACTCACCCACTCACTCCCTCTCTCACTCTCTCTTCTCTCTTCACCTCGGTTATTCTCTCACTTCCTTGACCACCTTTAACGATATAAAAGACACACGATCTCACACCTCTTGACGTTCTCCACACTCCTCTCCCCTCTCCTCTCTCTCTTCCATCTGCCTTCTCCCTTACGCTCCACAACAAAGTCCTCTACTCCGACGACCCTCAAAACAACAAACTAGTAAGCATCCTTCACCCCTCACCACCACCTTCTCCTTCCCCGCTCACACCAGACATGACGAACAAGCACCTGTTCTCCGTGCTCCTCGTGCTGGCCACGCTGGCGCGCGGACAGGACGCTGTTCCTTCCTCCGACACCACCGACATTGCGCAGGCTGGCCCTGCGTCCGACACCGCCACTACCGTTGTGGAGCTTCCTTCCTCGGCTGCCGACGCCACTGCTACTGACGACTCGGCTGCCGTTACATCCGTTGCGCCGGCCGCTTCGGACTCGGCTGCAGCTCAGGTTTCCGCCCCCGCTGCCACGGATGCCGCCACCGACAGCACCGCTCCCGAGCCTTCGGCGACCGACGCTGCCACTGACAGTGCCGCCTCCGAAGCCCCTGCGACAGACTCCGCGGCTGGTTTCGCGACCGAGACTGCCGCAGTGGAATCTTCGGCTGCAGCCCCGGCACCCACCTCCGACACTCAGGTGCCCATCTTTGCGACTCCCGCCGATGTCAAGGTCCAGCCCCTTCCCCCACCCGGCCCTCCGGAGCGCTACGAGCGTGACCCGAACATCACTGCGCCGCTGAACGTGACCCAGTTCTTTAACGCACGCTGGCAGAAGGCTCACCAGCAAGCCACCACCTTCCTCGCGGACTGGACGCCCGAGGAGAAGGTCAACCTCGTCACTGGTTCCGGGTGGACAACCGGCCGTTGCGTCGGCAACACGCCCCCCATCGAGGCTCATGGCTGGAAGGGTCTCTGTCTCCAGGACAGCCCTCTCGGCGTACGCTTTGCCGACCAGGTCAGCGTCTTCCCCCCGGCGATCAACGCCGCTGCTACCTTTGACAAGAAGCTCCTCTACGAGCGCGGCAAGGCCATGGGTTCGGAGTTTAAGGGCAAGGGTATTAACGTCGCGCTCGGCCCCATGACCAACATGGGCCGTGTAGCCGCTGGCGGCCGCAACTGGGAGGGCTTCGGCGGTGACCCCTACCTCTCCGGCTGGGCGACATACCAGACCATCAAGGGCATGCAGAAGTCCGGCGTGCAGGCGACGTGAGTACAAAAAAGGCAGAACATTGCTCACCCCAGTGTCAAGCACTATATCGGCAACGAGGAGGAGCGCATCCGCCACTTCTCCAGCTCGAACATTGACGACCGTCCGCTGCACGAGGTGTACCTGCACCCATTCCTGCGCGCGGTTCAGGCTGACGTTGCGGCCGTCATGGCCAGCTACAACATGATCAACGGCACGCATGGCGACCGCAACTCGAAGACTATGAACGAGATTCTGAAGACAGAGCTCGGCTTTGCTGGTGTGAGTACAAAGGGTCATGGTGTGCACCGAATCAATGCTGACTTTGAAAGTATGTCATGAGCGACTGGGACTCGATTGCCCGCACGGATGACTACTCCGGACCGCTGTCAGCCAACGCGGGCCTGGACATGATGATGCCTGGTGACATTGGGTTTGACCAGAAGACGTCCTTCTGGGGCCCGGAACTGCTCGAGGCTGTACGCAACGGCTCTGTGTCCGCCGCACGCTTCGATGACATGGCCCAGCGCATCGTCGCCAGCTGGTACCTCCTTGAGCAGGACAAAAACTATCCGGATGTCAACTTTGACAGCTGGCACAACGGTGGGGTGAACAATTCGCACGTTAACGTTAGGAAGGACCATGACGTCCTTATCCGCCAGATTGGTGCTGCGTCCACTGTTCTCCTTAAGAACACCGACAATGCGCTCCCGCTCCGCAACCCGGACAACATTGCGATTATTGGCTCAGACATGGGCCCTTCCTCTAAGGGTCCCAACGGATACGCCGACCACGGCGGTGATGAGGGCACTCTGGCCATCGGCTGGGGCTCTGGTACCGCCCAGTTCCCATTCCTCTCTACGCCGCTCGAAGCCATCTCTGAGCGCGCCCACAAGGACCGCGCCCTTGTGAACTACTTCCTCCAGGACTGGGACACAGAGGCCGCTGCCAAGGTTGCCTCTACTGCTAGCGTCGCCATCGTTGGCATCAACTCGGACAGCGGCGAGGAGTACATCACTGTTGACGGCAATGTGAGTCGAATAAACACGAATGGTCTGTACTAACATCTCAGGTCGGTGACCGCAACAACCTCAGTGCGTGGCACAACGGCGACAACCTTGTCAAGGCTGTCGCGGCCGCATGCAACAACACCATCGTTGTCGTCCACACCGTCGGCCCCATCAACGTCGAGCAGTGGATCGACCACCCAAATGTAACTGGTGTTCTTTGGGCTGGTCTTCCTGGTGAGGAGTCTGGTCGCTCCCTCGTCGACGTCCTTTACGGTGACTACAACCCCTCCGGTCGCCTTCCCTACACAATTGCCCGCAACCGTTCGCACTACCCCGCCGAGATCAACTACGTCCCGATTGACACGCCCTACACCAACGTCAACTACGACGAGGGTCTCGACATCGACTACCGTCACTTCCTCCGTCGCGGCATCGCTCCTCGTTTCCCCTTCGGCTACGGCGGCAGCTACACTAAGTTTGAGTTCTCGAACATCAACGTCTCGCCCATCCACGGCCACGTTGAGCAAGACGAAAACATGGACCTCGAGGCCCGCGACAACTCGGACAACGACACGCGCCCCGTTCCTCCCGCCGGCCACCCGCCCCCGGCCGACCAGGCCTTCGGCCGCTCCGTTGCCCCCGAGCTCCACGCACCCAAGTGGACCGTCACTGCTGAGATCAAGAACACCGGCGACGTGAACGGCTGCGAGGTGCCCCAACTCTACCTCTCTTTCCCCGAGTCGTCTGGCGAGCCGCCTCGCGTCCTCCGCGACTTTGACCGCATCAACCTCGACCCGGGAGCTTCCAAGACTGTCTCGTTCCGTCTCTCCGACTACGACCTTTCGATCTGGGATGTTGTCTCCCAGCGTTGGGTTATCCCCGATGGCGACTTTACGGCCATCGTCGCTCGCCACTCGTTTGACGACGACGGTGTCAAGGCCACATTCTGCCCCGGAAAGCGCTAAACTCAGCGTGGCTATGAGAAACTTAATCCTCGACCTGTGTATAAATTCCTTTCCTTTGACGCCATCCATATAATGTGACTCTTGTGCTGGACACAGAACACTAGTAGTAATATAGTCAACGCCTTATGCATTACGTCGACACGCTCATTCTGATTTCTACCAAGGGACTCTTCCATTCTATCTACTCAAACCAGGCAGTGCAGCGTGTGAGTGCTGGATTCACGTACTGAATGCCAGTTATGCCGACAGTGCAACGCTTACGATACCAGCCGGCCGGCCGAATTGCGGGCAGGCAACAATCCTAACGGCCTTTGATGTGTGGCATTGGCTTGATTTCTATGCATTACGACTAGTAGTCCTCGGTAGACATAAGGCAGCAGCGAGAATAGACAGAGACAGCAAATCCTTTCAATGTGCTTACAATGGGTTGTTCTGTCTAGACCACGACCACAAGAACACTCACGCCGGCGCTGTGGCCCAAATTCCCTGCCTCCAAGCGGCTCCCATTCCGGACCAACAACCGTCCCAAATCCTCCTGCCACAGAGCAGCACCCTCGGGCGCGCCGTTGCCCACTCAGCCTCGCTCGGCGTATTGCTATGCGTACATCCCACTCGACACCCCTCCTCCCCTCCTCGACAGAGGACGAGATTAGATGATCAATGTTTCGTCCAGCTAGGGTGGCGGCGGGTTTCGTCAGATCGTTGGTAGTTCCGCCGCAGCTATGAACCAGGCATCAAACCTTGATAGTCTGACGACCATGCAGCCTGCCAGTGATATGGAAAGAGCAGGATGTGGACCGTTGAATACACAGTTCACACTCTACGTACTGCACAGCTCTAGTCCCATCCAATCACCGTCCGGAAAGGTATGAGGGTCGCCTTTCTGCAACTCACCGATACCCAAGAAGACGAGATTCTTCGCGATCACCACAACCGCGACGATCCCCCTCGTCCTCCTGTGTGCGGGTAACCCTGTCCAGAAGAAACAGTACTACATGCAGCTCCCCCGTGATACAGCGCCCATAGTATAACCCAGTTCATTGGCTTACCCATTGACACCAGAGTGTGGAAAGATCGATGGGTTTCCTGTTCACTTATCCGAAGCACAGCGTCAGTGTCAATGGGCCCCCCGTCCCCACTCTTCAAAAGGCCTTTACGAGTTGCGTACAGGAGGGGATTTGGTGCCTTGATTCGGGAGGTACAGTTCAGTCATAACATCTACCCCTTCCCCTTGTGCGGACCACAGGACAGCGACCGGAGGTCCGAGTCTGGTGCGCTCGACGACGACTCGCCCAACGGTTCAAGACGCTACGGGCTCATCTCGGCAATGAGTTAAGATGTTCTTTTTGCTCATATTTGCTTTTCAACCCTCAATCTCTCCTGATATGCCCGCTTCCAAACCACCGTTGAAGCATCAGATCGTACAAGGGTGTGGACTGCCATTAGGCCTTACTGTTGCCGTCTGCGCTTATTCCGCGATCAAATACCGGCGTGGTCGTGGTCCAAATCCAGTCCACGACTGGGGCCTACGAGCATTCTGCGACCGAAAGCCGGCGGCCTACTCTATTGTCAGCCTTGGAACCGGCACAGTCGTTATCGTGGGCGTGACATCTGCTTTGAGGAGCTTGGAGAAGGAAATTGGCCGCCGTGTCGACCCCAACAAATGGTTGGCGGATATAGTCTGTGGTGAGCAGGTTTCCGACAGCGCGCGGGAGGACGATATCAGTTAGAAGCGTAACGTGTGTCTGCATCAACAAGCACCAGGAATCTCCAATATCGTTTGCCGCTCACGCGAGAGGTCAAAGCAGCAGAGTCGCTGGGAGGTGATCACTGATGGTTGGATGGATGAGAGGGACGAGATGGAGGAAAAGACATAAGTGGAGAGTCGTTGATAATTGAACATGTGTCATAGGTTCATGACTGAACGTATTCTCATCCGTGTGTACCCACAGAGCTCCTAACATGTTACTATTCACCACCCGAGTCCTCTGACTACTTCCTTTCCTCGCTCTGTGGCGGCCGGGAGTCAGGTGGCGTCCCCAACACGCGCGTGACCATTGCTGTTACAGCCTCGTAGCCGGGCGGGGGATCAACGGGCCACGAAATGTCGGTGCTCCAGCCGTTCGCGAAGGCCCAAGCGGCGTCCTGCTTCTTCTTCACAGCGTACGCCCTTGCGAACTTCTCGTCGCGCTCTCTGCGCTCGATCTCAAGGAGTTCCAACTGCTTTTGGTGAACGGCCCTCCGATCTTCAAGCTCCTTCCGTTCTTGCTCGAGTTCACGCAATCGACGTCGCAGGTCCTCCTGTTGGCGCTCTATCGCCGCGAGGTCTGTTTTGCAGGCAAGGGGTGACACCTGGCTGCCCGTAGGCGAGTCGCGATTCTCGTCGAGTGGCATGCAGCAGTGTTCGAAATCCGGTCCGCCCTCCATTCGTCTTCTTGGGTGGACCCGCGACCGAAGCTGTCGCACAGCGGCGCCTCGCTCTCGGTCACAACAAACGGGGTGGCGGTGGGCATGGCAGCTCCCAGCTCCGTGTCGCTGCCTTGACCAGGCTTGTTGATTGTTGATTGTCAAAGCCGAGTTTTTCAAGGACGATGTTACAGTGCTTGCCGTCGTCTGCGCCGTGGGTCGTGTGAGGTCGGCCACCTGCATCGAGGCTTCGCACGCCAGCCGCTCTGCAATAGAGAGATTCTCACAGTTATGGCAAGCGTCCTGCGGCGTGTATTCAGACGTGAGAGGCGCGACACATACGATGTCGTTGCTTGGCAGCTCAAACATGGCAAAAGACCGAACAACGAAACACTATAGTCAGAACCGGCATCAAAGTCAGGTCGTGCTAACGGAGCTGACGCCCACCCATGCTCCTCGAGATGGGCCATGAAGGCCGTCCTCTCGCCGGGGGCGGCGAGTGTAATCTTCATTGCTGAGACGCGGCCGATGCCAGTCAGCGTATGGGTGCCGAAGTGCTGGATAGGAGGGTACGGCCGAGCGGCGATTCGCGCCGTGCGGTGGTAGTCCGCGTACACCTGCGATTAGAACAAGCATTCGCGCGTGCCAAACTTACGGAAATGCGTTGCTGATGTGCTTCTGACTGTTGACGTTGTTGTCTATCTTGCCTAATGAGTTGAAGTACTGAAAGAAAGGGGATCCAGCGGACTCGACGTGCTTTCGACAATGGTGATTGTTTGTTTTGCCACCAGCCAAACATCCACCTTACATAACCATTTGATCTGAAGGCCACACACTCCGCTACACTCAACTCTACGCCATGCATCGTGCATGCATCGTGCGTGTATCGTGTATGTCTTTTGACAGCTATGATAACGATAGCGATGGGATTGTGAGCTTGTGAGCTTGTGATTTTGCGACAGGGGCCGCGGGCGAACGCCGGTGATGCCGAAGCTGTGAGGGAGCCTCAAAGCCGCTTGTTGCAAAGACACTCTCATGACTGGGGAGTTCAGTTGCAGCGTCCTGGCGCTACAGTCGTTTGGCATTCATGTAAGAGATCGTTCCAGCATGCCCATGTGTCAAGGAGCACCGCTCAACTTGAAGTTTACGATAACATGGCTGGTGTCTGGACACGATGTTTGATGGATGGCTTGATCAGTGGATCATTGATTCAGTGGGAAGCTGCAGGGATGTGTGCCATCGTCCGCACCCGACAACAAGTCGTGTCGCGTCTCGTCTCGCTATCCGGTCGGCCTCATCACGTCGCGCGTTAGAGTGTAGTCGTGCTGTTTGTCCACATTCTTGTCCCGCTCGCGTCTCCGACCGGCCACTGGCACGCAACTGTTCGTTCCAGTCCGCAATCCGCAAACCGCTGTCCCGCTGTTCCGTGGGGAGTGGAGAGACTGTCTGAGTGAATACACAGAGAGAGTCAATCATCATCGTGAGAAAAATAAAGAGCAGATGTAAGGGTGGCTCGCTCGCACACCACCAAGGAACATCCGGACAGCTGTTTCGCATCGCGGGCTGTTTCAATTCAGCCACACTCGCCCACTGTGCGCTGTGGCTCCATTCTCTTGCTTCGTCGCTTCTTGCTTCTCGCTTCTCGCTCCAGACCAGTCCAGTGCCTGCCAGCTCTAATACTGCAACGCGTCTTTGTCTGGGTTCGATTGATATTGGACAGAGAGCAGAGAGAGTGAGATGGAGATGGCTTGCGCCGGAAGATTGCGAAGGATCGAGATCGGAACCGTATATGCATACCGTGTGCTGTGTGTGGAGTCGAGTTGAGAGAGTGCCCTGGCAGTGCGCGCCAAGGAGGAGCACCATATGGTTGGTGGACTTCCCGTTCTTCTTGCGTCATGTTGGCGTCTGCCGCAGCCATCGCTCGTGCCGCGTTCACTGCCGAACATGTGGACTACCCTGGCGACACGAGATGAATTGTCTCGTGACTTGCTACCCAAACAGCTAGCTGTACTGCATGTACTGTTTACTGTACAGATGTCAAGACACGCCCCCCAGTGCCATCAAATTACACGCTGCGCTCAGTTCTTGGCGAAACGGCGGAACAGCCGGTGCACGCCGGTGCCAAGCCCGCTGTTGTGATATAGTTTGACCAGGGATGTGAGTCAATCGCGACAGCCAAACAGAACTTTCTGTCTGTACGATACGATTCAGCAGCACGGCTGCCAAGATGGGAAACCAAACAAAGAACGAGTCCACAAGGAACGCAAGAACGAAAGGAACAAGACCGGCACAAAGTTGCGGCCGTGTGGCCGTGTGTGATTTCTCCGAGTTTCTTGGCTGCCAAGACTCACAGCCAGCCTTTCCATGGCCATTGAGAGTGGGCAGCATTGGTCGAGCATGGGGACCGGCAGCTTGGCAGCAACATGCCTGATAAGTCGCGTCCTACTCGTCCCCGAACTTATGCATCTCATTCTCCTTTCAAACATCCCAGGTCCGCCATACACAATGCTCGCTCTCAACCTCGTTGTCGCTGCCCTCCTCGCCGGCGTCACTGCCCAGGAAGCGCCCTCGTCGGCTCCCGAGGCCACCATGGGCACCGGTGCCGAATCCGCCGTGTCTTCCACGGCAGGCGAGATGACCACGGCCGACCCGACCGCGACTGATGCCGCTGGTCCCACCACGACCGATGGTGCAGCGTGGAACACTACCTATGTGTATGTCCTGCGCACTATTACACTGTATGCAGCACATAACTGACAGCAGCACGTTCCCCAACCGTGGGGACCAGGGCTACTGTGCGTAGACGTTGGGGTCGAGTGGACGGACATGTGGACGCTCCATCTGCGGACCCTGCTGTCGGTATTTCAGCACCATACACTAACACCCAGGGGTCAACGGCGCCAAGAACAAGGTCTTCTGGGGAGCCGTCGCGCAGCCCGTTGAGCTCCGTCTGACCAACTCGAACACGTCGCTGTTCTGGGACTCGGTCGTGATCGCGAGGGACGGTGAGTGCCACAGGCATCCAGACCGTTCATTTGCCTGACAACACAGTCGCCGGCGGCCTGGTCGAGCAGGAGGTCGACGTTCAGAAGTAAGCCAGGCTATCCGAGCCCATACTCACGCCAGCTACCCGCCTGGCAACAACTACGTCGTGGCAGTGTGGGACGCGACTGCGAACAGTGCGTATTGGAATGCTAGTGCCACCGCTGACAGGCAGAGAAGCTCGGCCAGTCGGACGGCTTCCGTATCCGTGAGAACGGCACCGCGCCCGCGAACCCCGGCACGAACCCGAACCAGCCCCTCACGGGCGTCAACACCGGCGGCAACGGCAACAACAACGGCACCACGAACCCCCCTGCTGGCGGCAGCGACGCCAATGGCACGAGCCCCAACTCGACCGACGCACAGCCCAGCGCTCCTGCCACCACCAGCCCCGGATCTGGCGCGTCGCGCGTCGTTATCTCCACTGCTCTTGTTGGCGGTCTCGCGGCTATTGTCGCCCTCGTTTAATAGCCCAAGTGCAGTTATAGTTTCTGTTGCCCTGTGCTATCAGACCATACCGAGTCGAGTGTTAATTCGATGGAGAAAGTGAAGCAGACGGGGAAGGACGGATGAGGTCCCTGCACATAATGTGGGGAGTAGCGGCGAGCGCAGAGACACCCTGCCGAGATGACGGGCGAATGGGAGGAGTATGGATTCTAGAAGAGCAGATTTGTCCTGACCCTTGCCATAAGACGGTGATACGTTTGATGTCAGGCATGGATGGAAAGTAAGATTAAGAGACGAGTGGAGATGATGGGCGTTCAGGATGTAATTGCTTGTTGAAGTGAGAAGCACTCGACGAGCCAGCGAGTGGCCAAAAGATGGAGGTTGCAGAATTTCCTCCACCCACGATTTTTTTTGTTGTTGCGTTTTCCCACCCCACTCTCCCAACTCCGTTTCCATCCTTCCATCCGATGGGCAAGAGCAAGCTCAAGTCCGCGCTCGGCGCACACCAGGCGGCAGCGGCCCGCACTGCAGCCGCCAAAGCACGGGACGCGCGCGAGGCCGCCAAAGCCAAGGAAAAGCACCGGAGCGTCGGCGAGAAACGGGCTCTCAAGCGCCAGCGCCAGGCTGCGGCATCAGCGGCTGAGGCCACGGACGGCACGGATTCCAGCGCTGCAGCACGAGCGACGCGCCCAATCGCACACGACGACACAGTCCTCCTCCTCGGCGAGGGCAACTTTAGCTTTTCGGCCGCGCTGCTTGCCCTCGGACACCCGGGCCACCTCCTCTGCGCGACGGCGTACGACAGCGAGGACGAATGCGTGGACAAGTATCCCGACGCGGCGGAGAACATGGCGGCACTACGCGCGGCCGGCGCGCGCGTGCTCTTCAGCGTTGATGGCGGCGCGGTGGATAAACGGAAAGAGGCGCGCGGGCCGTGGTCCCGCGTCGTGTTCAACTTTCCGCACGTCGGAAAGGGCATCACCGATCAGGACCGCAACATTCGCGCAAACCAGGAGATGCTACTGCGCACGATGCGCGCCGTCGCGCCGCTGCTTACCTCCGGTCCGAGCGCGTTTCCGATCATTGTCAACAAGAAGGGCAAGGGCAAGAAGAAGATGCCGAAGCCGGGAAAGCCCAAGCGGGCGCCGACGCCGGATTCGGATGGTGACGCCGAGGAGCTGGACGACGACGAGTTTGCTACCGCCACCCCGATCCCTGCATCATTCACGCCCCCGCAACGCGAGGGGTCTCTACTCATCACTCTGCTCGACCAGTCGCCATACACACTCTGGGACCTCAAAGCGCTCGCAACACGCCCCCCACCGCATTGTCCCGGCACCAAGCTCGCACAGCCGCGCTACCGCCTGCTCCGCAGCTTCGAGTTTGTGCCCGACGTGTATCCCGGGTATGCGCACCGGCGGACGATTGGGTGGCGTGAGGGGAAGAGTGCGGCGCACAACGAGGAGATTGTTGGGCGCATCGGCAAGGCGCGCTCCTGGGAGTTTGCCGTACGCGAGGAGGAGGACTGAGTGCGAAGAGACCTAGAGTTGAGAATGTACGATTACACGACAACGGTCGACACTTTCTGATACCACAATGCATTACACACATGTACATATGGCAGACTAGATGATGCTCCACTGTTGAGGATGTGATGAACGTGGGATTGCAGTTGTTAATATACTCTTTACCAGGACATAGAGTGAATCAGAGACGGGCGATGAGTCACACTACTGGTGTGTTCAGTGGACGTGGATTGTTCGGTGTCCGAAGCTGTGATCGATAAGGTTCAGCATATCAGTCATCCGCCGGTCCGACATGCTAATGTCGCGGGTTGAGCATGTGCAGCGAGAGCAACGAGTCCCGCATCTCGTCCAAGGTCGCAGAATCGACACTCTGGGGTACGACACCGACGCAGACGCGTTGGTGGTGAACGCCTTGCATGTGATCAAGGAGGGAGAAAGGCTTGCCATTAAAACTGCATCCGTCCCGCGGACAGGTCGCTTGCAAACGTCGCGACCAGGTCGGGTGACTCGAGACCAGTTCGTGCGCGACTCTTAGTCGCGCCAGGTCCATGTTCTTTCCCCCATCAGATACAGGTCAACCGAAACCCGACGCCGCTTCGCCGGTGCCTTCACCACAGCCTTGACCTCCGCCTCCTCTGGGCGACCGCGCGGGGGAAGTCGGCGGGATGCGCCTCCATACGCAGTACCAGTGTCCGGATGCGGGCGAAACGTCCCGGCGATGCAAATGTCGACTCGGTAGAGCCATTCACAGATATGAGCCAACGTGATCTTGCTAATCTCGTGACGTCCTTCAACCTGTCGCACGCACAGCCGCGCGTCTGTCACAAGTTTTTGGGTTTGGGGCACGGTTTCTTTGTCCCAGTCCACTAACGACGAACCCCGCAGATACGATCCGCATGCCCGTAAGCTCTGCGAGAAGTGCTCCGCGGAGGCGAAGATGGTGCCCTTGTGGTGCCTGTAAACCCCTACGCGGCACCTATCAATGCGCTCGAGTGCCCGGAAGAAAGCCTGGACAAGTGAGTCGCTGTAGGGGATTGCTGTCTCGCCCACGAAGACGACTGTATCGACCCTCTTCGACTCGACAATACAGCAAATGTCGTTAGGCAGCACGGTCTTGTTGTCGCTGCTGTCTGCATGGTCCCCCGGGGTCGGTTTGCCACGTCCAGCGTGGACACTAGACATGTACCTCGCTCTCTGGTGTAGGATCTGGAGTCGAAGACGACTCATGTAGACAGGTCAGTAGGCAGGTCAGTTGCACAACGGACCAAGTAAGCAAATGCTACGAAACATGCATGCCCACTCTAGTCGTCCATAACCATGTCGCTCCCCTGGCTTCGCGGCGTGGCTCCGCGTTCGCGGCTCGGGCTGCGGACCGCACGCGGAGGAGGGCTGGGACTGCGCCGCGCCGAGCGCCACGCGTCCGCCCTTGCTGCCCGTCCAGCGTCCATACGCGGCCCTCGGTCAGTGCGCTCGTCGGTGCGCTCGGACTCATCGCGATAGTCCAACTCCAGCTCGGTGCGCGGCGCAAACCTCTCAGAAAGCGGCCGGGGCGCGTCTCTGCCCTCCTCCCGTCTGCCGACATCACGGTCGTCACGCCCACCTCGACGGTCGCCACGGTCGCGGTCGTCCCGACCACCGCGGGCGTCGGGGTCGCGGCTGCTCCACCCGCCATGGTCCCAGCGGTCCACATCGCGCCCCTTGGCGAACGAAGGACGTACCTCCGCGCCACGCTCCCATCGCCCTCCGTCGTCCCCGCGGCGTCGGCGAGCGCGCGTGTCTTGCCCCCGAGAGTCGTAGTTCCGAGGCATGGCGCCAGAGGACTCGGGGTCGCGGTAACGCATCGTGCCGCGACCTTTGTAGACGACACCTCCCGCGTCCTTGATCGCCTGCCGATCGGACGCGATTGCTTCCTTCATAAGGCGGAGCTCCTCGACACGCTCGGCCTCGATGCGTTCCTTCTCCTCGCGCTCAAGGCGGGCGTCAAGCTCGGACAGCGTCTCGGACGGACTGCGATCCCGACGGCTGCGGCGTGGAGAGCGCGAGCGCGATCTCGACCGACTGTCGTCCCCACGGCGCTCCTTGCGACGCTTGCGTTCGGCGCGGCGCTCCTCCCGCTCCTTCTCTTTCCGCTCTTTCCGCTCGCGGCGGCGGCGGCGACGCTCCTCCTCGTCCTCACTCTCGCTCTCTGGGCTCGGCGGGCGCGGTGCGGCGGCGCGAAGCTCCAGCTCTCCCGCGCGCGAGACGACCACGGGCGACAGTGGTCGGTCGCGCTCATCGGTCGCCAGCTTTCCAATCGCCTCGATGTGCTCCAGCCCGTGCACCACACGCCCGAATACGACATGCTTCCCCGTCAGGTGGGGGCTCGGCGCCAGCGTCACGAAGAACTGGGAGCCGTTCGTGTCTGGTCCGCGGTTGGCCATGACGAGGAGACTGGCGTCAGTGAGAGGCATGCGGAGATGAGCCTTTCCGTACTCCCGACATACCCTTTACGGTCGACCTCGGTGCCTTCTCCGCTGAGCCGCTCGTCGCGGAACGTGCCGCCGTAGATACTTTCGCCACCCGAGCCATTGCGCTTCGTAAAGTCGCCGCCCTGGATCATAAAACCGTCAATGACGCGGTGAATCGGCGATCCGGCGTACGCGAGCGGCTTGCTGGCCGTAGCCTTCTCGCCTGTACACAGCGCGCGGAAGCTGGAGTTAGATTCCACCCGTGGTGTACGATAGATATGGGACTCACTTCTCTGCGGTCTTGGGCACACTGTTGTCAGCTTGCGGACTGGGGAGGAACGTACACATCGGAGAAGAGCTCAAACTGGGGCGTCAGCTGTCATTGTAAAGATACCAACTCACGACAACGCGACCCAACGGACGGTCACCGACGGTGAGCTCGAAGAAGACACGCGGGAGGGGCATCGCGAGCTGTGGATGGCGATGGTGGAGAGGATAAAAAGAAGAAGGAGGAGACCGTGATGTGGAGACCTGGAAGGCCAAACGAAAAGGAAAAACAAAAACAGTCATTCAGCCTGGGGAAGGGTGGACAAGGAAAACATCCCCGATGTATGGGAATTTTTGGTTCCGTCCACCATCCCAACAGCAGCCACACACCACCTGATGGCGAGCACGGGGCTTGTGGTGGCGACAACAGAGGTATGCGGGGAGCTGGCTTACATGCATCTCTCTATCCTCCCAGTACTTGACGGCTAAAATGGCTGGAAAGCGTACAGTCGTTCCCGATATCGCGAGGACACTGTTCACCACGTGCTTTCAGCGTGGAGCTAGGCACAGGACGCGTCCTAGTCCTGGAGCGCGTTTCTGGTACACAACACGACCAGTGACGGACATCGAGCTCACCATCATCAACATCATCATCAACACCATCCAACCCACCACGCTCCGCTCGGCAACTGTACACATTAACCATTCTCCATCGGTTTACAGGCTCTACATCGACACTTGCCTGACCGCTCCCAGATTCTACCTCCTGACGGTCACCTCCACGCCCATCTTCCCTACCTCGACCCCCCTGTCCTGCCCGTTCCCCTCGCCTCCCAACCGCAACCATGGGACGCGAGATCATCTCGCTTCAGGCCGGCCAGGCCGGTAATCAAAGTAAGCTTCTTGCTGTTTATGTGGTTTTTGCTGACGTACAGTTGGGCAGCAGGTGAGTACTGTGGACAGGCTGGAACCTCGTCTACATCAGCCTGTACCTTTCCGGTGTCACCATCGTTGAGAGCTCTACTCACTCCAGTTCTGGCAAAAGCTCTGCACAGAGCACGGCATCTCGGCAACAGGCATGCTTGAGGACTGGGCAGAGAACCAGGGTGACCGGAAAGACGTGTTCTTCTACCAGGCCGACGACGAGCACTACATCCCGCGCGCGATCCTCATTGATCTCGAGCCGCGCGTTATCAACAACATTCTCACGTCCCAGTACAAGGGGCTGTACAACCCCGAGAACATCTTTTTGTCCAAGCACGGCGGCGGCGCAGGAAATAACTGGGCCCAGGGGTACAGCGCGGGAGAGAAGGTGTACGACGACCTCATGGAGATGATTGACCGCGAGGCAGATGGAAGTGATAGCTTGGAGGTGGGTGGTAGTGTCTTGTTATTTACTAACTCCAGGGCTTTATGCTGCTGCATTCGATTGCAGGCGGGACAGGCTCTGGTCTGGGATCCTTCCTCCTCGAGCGGCTCAACGACCGGTTCCCGAAAAAGCTCATCCAGACCTACTCGGTGTTCCCCGAGTCGTCAGACGTTGTGGTGCAGCCGTACAACTCGCTGCTGGCGATGAAGCGTCTGGTGAACAATGCGGATAGTGTCGTTGTTCTCGACAACGCGGCTCTAACGCGCATAGCTGCCGACCGCCTCCATGTGCAGGACCCGTCGTTCGTGCAGACCAACCAGCTCGTGTCCACCGTCATGGCCGCCAGTACGACCACCCTCCGCTACCCGAGCTACATGAACAACGACCTCGTCGGCATTATTGCATCCCTCATTCCCACCCCCCGCTGTCACTTCCTCATGACCAGCTACACACCATTCACCGGCGACGAGATTGACAAGGTGGGTTTATAAAGCGAATGCCTGTACAAAGCGCATCAGCTGCTCTTCGCACGTTAGCGGCTGACTCTTCAGGCCAAGTCGGTCCGCAAAACAACAACACTGGACGTGATGCGCCGTCTGCTGCAGCCCAAGAACCGCCTCGTTTCGACAACATCAACACGGACGTCGTGCTACATCTCATGTCTAAACATTATCTCCGGTGACGTCGACCCGACGGACGTGCACAAGTCGCTGCTACGCATTCGCGAACGCCAGCTGGCCAACTTTATCCCGTGGGGGCCGGCGTCCATCCAGGTCGCGCTCACGAAGCGCAAGACGACGCAGAACCGTGTGTCGGGCCTGATGCTGGCCAACCACACGAGCATGGCGTCTGTAAGTGATCGAGGCATGGGAGACAGCTTGCGCCCAAACAAACACTGACACTCAGCTATTCAAACGCATGATCGACCAGTACGACCGGTTGCGCAAGCGCAACGCCTTCCTGGAACAGTACAAGAAGGAGGACATGTTTGCGAATGGTCTTGAGGAGTTTGATGATTCGCGGTGAGTGCTGTTTGGATTAGTTCACGTCACTTGGCTAATTCCCAGACGAGTGGTTGCCGAGCTTGCTGACGAGTACCGCGCGTGCGAGAGCGACGGGTACATCGACATCGAAGCGCATTCGTGATGGGCGGGGTGAAGGACTGTCGCCAGATGAGTGGTGTCCACACACCAATGTGGATAGATGGTGCCGAGCGAGTGGATATGGGCATGCAGCAGTTTAATACGAGCGCGAGTCTGGTGACGTCGAGTAGAAGCAGCGGGCACGACTATACTTATCCCGACAGAGCAGTGGGACGCATCCCTTTCGCCCCATGTATCAGTTGATCAGTCTTTGTGTACATACTGTACACCATCTACATTTATGCCATTCTCTAGAGCAAAAAGGGCTGGCGGCTGTCCTTCACTTCGCTCATTGAGAACGCACAACACGACACTCCGGCATCCGTTCCCTCGTCCGTCCTCTTGCTTCATAATCTGTACTTCATAGTTCACATAAACATACTAGGTTCAGCCGGTCCATACTATGCGCCGTGGGCGCGCACATAATAAGAGCTAGATGGAGGGGGACGAGGTAATCGCCTGCCTGTCCATTCCATTACCATTACGATGAGGATAGGAGCGTTACTCGTCCTTCGAGTCGTACGACGAATCAATCGGGCCCATCAGGAGCTGGGGTTAGTGTGGCTCGAGGCGGGGATCGGGTGCAGCTAGACTCACCTTGAGCATCCAGAGGTCAGGGGTAACTACGTCAGCGTCAGCACAATACACACGCCGTTTGTTATTATCACTCACGGTCAACACCCTTGGCCGCCATCTCGGCCTGCTCAGCCTCAAAGTTAGATGTGCAGTCGACGAGGTTGCCGACGACGGGGTGGTTGTCGAGCACGCCGAGGAACGCCTGCGCCTTCTGGTCCGTGCCGACCTGCGCAAACTCTGCGGTGTTAGTGAACGGGGTAAGTGAGAGCGCTCCACGACTACTGCGCTCGAGCCGCAACTGGAATGCTTCGGTAGGAACGACTCCTTGCACTTCCCGGACATCTCGCCCTTGTGCGCCGGATTTCCCGACTCTCCCCACTCCTACAGCAACTCCCACTCGCTTCGCTCGCTTGCGTGCTCCACTCACGGTAAGAGATTGCGTCGCGGCCATACCGGGAGGCGGCGAGCTCGCGGTCGGTGCGCTGGATAACGTTGAAGACCTCGTCCTTGTTCTCGCCGGCAGGGGTGCCGTCCGTGATAGCAACGACGACGACAGGCTTCTGGAGGCGGCCCTGGCGCGCGGGGTTGAGGACGAGCGGCTGGATAACCTTGTTCCAGAGACTCGTGCCGAGAGGGGTAAGACCCGAGAACTTCACGCTCTGAACGAGCTGCATCGCCTGCGCCTCGGTTGAAATGTTGTCGCCCTGCACGTTCGAGTTCATGAAGCGCACCTGGATGCCGTCCGAGTCGAAGAGCGAGGTGGCAAACGCAACGCGCGAGAGGATGAGCTTGAGGTCGTCGATGCGCTCGCCGTTCTCCTCAAACGCCATGCTGCCCGAGTCGTCAACATACAGCACAAAGTCGAAAAGCGCCATCTTGACAAGGTCCATCGCAAGCTCCATCGGCAGGCGCCACTCGGTCGCAATCTTCTGGAGAACACCGGTGGACGAGACCCTCTGCGCAATGGCCTCGAGCGAACCCTGGGGGTAAAACGCCTGAATGTGTTGCTGGGGTAAGCTCTAGAGTCCTGGATTTCGCACTCACGTCCTGGACACACTGCTGGAGGACGGTGAGGAGGACCTGGGGGTTGATGGGCGCGCCCGGGGGAGGGGCGGCACCACCGGCGCCTGCGCCATAGCCACCGGGAGCAGGGGCACCGTACTGGCCAGGTGCACCGGGGGCACCAGGGGGCGCGCCGTACTGACCAGGCTGCTGCTGGCCATACTGGCCCTGCGGCGGCTGGCCATACTGACCAGGCTGCTGTCCATACTGGCCCTGCGGCGGCTGGCCATACTGACCAGGCTGGCCGTGCTGGCCGGGCTGTCCCGGCTGACCAGGCTGACCAGGTTGACCAGGCTGGCCAAACTGGCCAGGCTGCTGTCCGTACTGTCCCGGCTGCTGGCCGTACTGCCCCTGCTGCTGGCCGTACTGTCCAGGCTGCTGCTGTCCGAACTGTCCCTGCGGCGGCTGGCCGTACTGGCCCTGCGACGGCTGACCGTACTGTCCGGGCTGCTGCTGCCCGGGCTGCTGGCCATACTGTCCTGGCTGCTGGCCGAACTGCTGCTGTCCGGGCTGTCCGGGTACGCCGGGCTGGCCGGGCCTGAAAGGGGGGTTAGCGGGGTTCCCATATGGAGTGTTGAATGGGGGCTGCGAAGGATAGGAATTGGGGGGAGCATATGGGTTGGGGGGCGGATAAGCGGGCTGGGGCGGTCGTGCGCCGGGGGGTGGTTTGTAGAAGCCTTGGTTCATGGTGCGAGCGATGGGCTGTGTGGTCGACTCTAACGCGGATGGATATCTGTGCGAATGTCGTGGTAAAGCACTTGGGTGGCGATGCAGTGAATGGAGGAGTGGACAGTGACAAGAGTGAGGTCGATGCGATCGAACTCGCACTGGTCAGGAGTCGAGTCAAGCGCGTCATGAGCCGATAGCCTTCATGTTGGCTCGTGCCTGCACACCCGGCGGGCGAGCGGGGCGGTGCGGCGGCGACACTGCGCATCGTACACTGCATTCGAAGGAACAGAAACCGAGAGGATACCGAGCCGTACGAATGCAAGGGTGGATGGAAGGGGGATGAAAGTGAACACTCACCGAGAGCCGGGAACGGGGGGTGCGCCGTACTGGCCTGGCTGGCTGGGCTGGGGCTGCTGGCCATATCCGCCAGGCGCGCCAGGCGGAGCACCGCCGGGAGCGCCGGGAGCAGCGCCGCCGGGTGGGGCAGCGCCTTGCGTAGCTGCGAGCTTTGATGCGAGACCCATTGTGTGTGGATGTGGATGTGGATGTGTGTGAGATGGGGAGAGGAGATGGGATGAAGATGAGATGGCGATGGAGAGAGGAATAGAATGGGATGGGATGGAATGATGATGATGACGACGGAAAGCGTGGGGACGGGGGAAAGAGAACATTGACCAGGACAGCGTCCATTCTCTCCTCCAGTGCAGTGCTTGGGTGCTGTGCCCTCTCTCCGCTCTCCTCTGCTCTGCTGCATCCTTGTTGTGCCCATTTCGCTGTTGCGATTGGAGATGAGCAATGACGACAGCGGTCCGTGCGCCAAGGCGGATCCAGGGGATGACGCATTAAACGTGATTATCGCGTGCAGATCGCGCGGTTCACGAAAACAGGGGAACAGAGTAGATCCAAGATTAGCGCATTACTAGTTTGGACTATGTGCATTAGCGGTTTCAATTACTCATGTCGATTTGTATATCTTTTTCTTACTCTCGGGCGAGAGAGCACAGGGTTCATCGGGTTTGTCACTGCCGCAAGGCACGCCGTGCGCTGATCCCCCCTTTTGCCTCGTGGTAGGGGTCCGTCGATCCTGCTGATCTGCTGATCCTCTCACTGCTACATGCGGACACCAACATGCTACTCGAAAAGTTGACTAGAGCTTAGTGTAATTTTACTGTTGTCTTCTTTGCAGGCCTGGCCCTCTCCGGCCCCTCCATTGTATAATTGTGTACATATTTTGTGTGTCTCAGAGCTCAGAATCATCAGATGGGCGTATTCAGATGAAGAATGGTAGTTTGTTTACTCGTTTACTCGTTTGTTTGTTGACGTTCTCCGGAACCGGAAGAGTAGTAACGGGGAAGGGCCGACTGCAACCGGATGCAGTAGCAGTCGCCCGCCTGCAGCCTGGCCTAGCTTTTCTTGATCTCTCGCGGCGGTGTATGGGTGTGCGTGCGTGTTCCTCCCTGGGTTCTCGGCTAGGTCGCGCAGGGCCCAAGCAGGGTCCGAAGGCCAGTGGCCAGTGAGGGGTGAGTGGTGGGCGTCAAGGAGAAGAGATGGTGAGATGGATAGAAGACCCTGCGAGCCCTGCAGACCCTGTCCGGTTTCCCGTCCCTTTTTCAGGCATCGCATTGAAGCCATCCCCTCTGGACTGTCCTCTCCTCTGCTGCCTTTTGTTGTAGCCGTCTTGAAGACCTTTTTCTCTACGGTCTACTGTATTATTTCTTTTTTCTTTTATCTGATCGCGATCAGTCGTCTTGTCGCCATCACCAACACCAGCAACAACATCATTGTTACAGCGACAACAAAAGCAGCATCAAGCAGCTGCACTCCATTGTAGCGCATACTCTTCTCCTGTATATCTCTTTCTCATCCTTCTCTCTCACTCTGTCTGTCACCTTTGTGGGTCTCGTCCTTTGGTACACTTTGTTCCTTTTGCCCCGCGTTACGACACGCTATCCTTGTCCCTGCCATCCCCTGTACTCCCTATTCTCTCTCTCCTTGCTCCCCCTGATTCCTATACTGACCTCTTGTTCTTGGGTTTTTGCTTGCTTTTTGCTCAAAGGCACAGTTACCACCCACTTTTGTGTTCAAGACACGCATCATCATCATCATTCAGCATCATCAGCATCAAGCAGCAAGCAGCAGAGGAGCATACAGAAAGTGTCTTTTCTTGGGTCCCACTGCCGCCGGACAATCAATCTCTGCTCTCGCTGTCCCGTCCACTGTGCTCCTTGGCAACCACCGCCGCCAGCGCTGTCACCCACCACAGCCACTAGCCACGGCCAACAGCCAATACAATACCACCCATCCTTTGTATTCCATTTTTGAAATACCATCTTTCCCCTAGGCGCACCCATAACCCCCATCCGCTGTGCATCATCGTCACCACCATCATCATCAACCATCATCATCATCACCGAGGAACATTGGACGCCCGAACGCCCGAACGCCTAGAAGGAACACACCCAACGCCCGACGGAACACTGTGTGCACACGACCTGGGGCCTGGGGCGTGATTGACGACTACACGACGGAGACATACAGTACAGGTGTGGTAGAGGTGCATTGGATACAAGCTGCGCGACGCACAAGGACGTACGCCTCCGCCAGCCCAGCCCAGCCCCAGGTGGAAGAAGAGAAGCGCTTCCCGTCCTCTGCGCCCCCTGGCTGGACCCCTCTCGCGTTTGCTCTCTCCTCGTGCCCTCCTTCCCCCCACCCTGCACCTTCCCCCCCTCACACCCAGGACACTTTCCACCCCCACGCCCTCTAGCCCCGCCCCACCCCGCCCACACGCTTTTACAACCACCACCGTACAGCACCACACCATACCACACACTGCATACACTGTACGCTGTTACACGGGAGGGGTCCGCATCTCCTACCTTGATTGTCCCATTCCATCACAACCCTCTCCACCACCATCACTCTCTCTCTCTTTGTCTCTCTCCTTCCTCAAACAACAACGCCTCCTCCCCCTCCGGGCCTGTACACGCCTCCCCCTCATCCCACCACCACCATCCAGCCCTGGCACGTCGCAACGTATCATCATCGCATTCCCCACTCTCTCATTCACTCCCTCATACAGCATCACAGGGCTCTTCTCTCTTTTCTTTTTTTTTTCCATTTCCACCATTTCCTTTTTTACCCTGTGCAGCTTCGCACCCAACACACATCAACGCCCAAGTCCCCCTCTTAACGAATTTTCAGTCGCTGGCGCCGCCTTTGCCTTTTTGCTTCTGCCATTCCCATTCCCATTCTCAGTGTTATCACCATCAACAACATCACTGCAGCCGTCACCGACGCTGGCTCATCCCGACCTGCACTCCGTGTCTTTTTGTCTTCACGGTTTCCACCACAGCGCCTTACCCCAAGGCCCGATGCCCTCGTGTTCCTAGTCCATTGCTCCCGTGACGACCCCAACGTAATTCTGCGACGACAACGAACACCGCAGCGGTAGCATCGAGTCACTCACTCTCACTCTTCACTCACACTCGAGAACCGCATCAGTGCCATCATACCCGCATTAGACAGCACCACATCACACCCACCCACCCACACACAGCCACATACTCGTAACGCATACATTAAAGATGAGCCACCATCACTCGTCCCCGCCCCTTCCCAACCTCCACACCCTTTCCATCTCGCCGAGCCCGTACGGCGTACACTCTGACTACCCCTATAACGGCGTGTTTGGCCCACCGGTGCCAACACCCACGGCTGCCCAGCCCGCGCGCGGATGGACCAGCAGCCCGAAGCGCGGCTCGCGTTCCGGGATCCCGCAGGTGAGTAAAAGGAAGCACGCGAACACAGCTGTAACACCAGGCGTGGATCGAGCCGCACTCGCGCGAGGGGTCGTCCCTGTCGCAGGAGGCCTTTCGGCGTGACGGTTCGTCGCCGGCGGCGTTGTCCCCCCCTTCCTCGGCGGCATCCGTGACCCCCGCGCAGGGCTATTATCCTGGGTTTGCATTCGACGCTTTTCCGTCCATGGGCCTCGCCCCTTCGCCCCCGCCGCAGGTGCCTTACCCGCTCGCTACGGGCGTCGCCGCCGCGCCAGGCTATAATTCGGCGCTGTCGCCGTTCAGCGCAGGTTCGCTTTCGTCGATTCCCCAGCGTCCGGCCCAGCCTTGGCGCGGGGTCGCCCCGCCTTCGATTCCTACGCCCGATGACGATGTTATCCCAACTGCGATTGTGATCAAGAACATCCCGTTTGCGGTTTCGCGCGAGACGCTTCTGGCGATCATCGAGTCGCTGGGTGCCCCTCTGCCGTATGCCTTCAACTACCACCACGACAACGGCGTGTTCCGCGGTCTGGCGTTTGCAAACTTCCGCGCACCGGAAGAGGCAGCATCCGTCGTGGCTGCGCTGAATGGGTACGATGTGCAGGGCCGCAAGCTGCGTGTCGAGTACAAGAAGGTGCTCCAGCCCGGAGAAAAGGACCGCATTGAGCGTGAAAAGGCCATCAAGCGCATGAAGAGCATGCAGATTGACGCTGCTGTCAAGACTCCGATTGAGATGCCTGGCCAGTCGCCGATTGTGCTCCCGTCTGCGCGGTCTGTGACTTCCGCTGGCCCCAACGGCCACCACCCGTCGTTCTCGTTTGACACGGCCGACGACCGCAGCCCTCCGCATTCGGCAGGATCCGGCAATTCTGACGGCTTGCCGAACACACTTGATCTTAACGACCCCAACTCGCTGCGCATCTACAACATGGTGTACATGTTCAAGGAGGACCGCATGCGAGATGAGCTTGTCCTCTCCCGTAACCTATCTGCGACCGAGCGTCGCATTGTCCATCTTGTGGCACAAAAGCTCGACCTCACGAGTGTGACCCAAGGCGATGGCGACAACAAGCATGTTGTCGTGACCAAGGACGCTCCCCCGCGTTCTGCGCACACACCGCAGTCGACATCGTACCTCTCCCCGTATCCCGTTGACCTCCCGGCCCCAAGCCTGCGGAGCAAAAAGTCAATGCCGGACTTGCGCGGTTTCGGCGGACCCGTGGTTGCGCGCGACCCGGCCCGCAGCCTGACCCCGCAGCGTTCTTCCGGCAACCTTCGTGCCGAGGCCGCCGACGGCGTGATCGCCGGGCGCGATTACGCTTCGATGGGAGCTGCGCACGGCCGGCGCCTGAACGGCCACGGCATCGGCTCTGGCACGTTTAACAGCTTCTTTGGTGCGCCTGTGGGCGCGCCGCCAATGCCCCCGCTCCCGCACTCGCTGAGCGGGGACGGGGCCGAGGGCTCGCAGCCGCTGCGCAACCCGCGCGGGCCGGTCGGCGAGTCGCGAGGCTTTGGCATCCTCCGCGCCGGATCCAGCTCGCTCCGCGGTGTGCCCGGCGCGTTGGCGCTCGGCCGCCGGTTGAGCGAGGAAGACGAGCACGAGGGGGCACGCACGCGCGAGGCGCTGGATCTATAATGTCCGCGACAGCCCCCCTACACTGTGTAGTAGTTAGAGTGTGTATATCTTCTTGCCCACGACTCTACGCCTGCAAGACCCGGAAACGCAACCAAACGCACAACCCAACACGCAACATGCAACATGCCTACGCCATCTGACCATGTCCACCCCTCGACGACCCGCGACGAAACGAACCGGCCGCGCCGTACCCGCTCTGGACTCTTTTCTCTCCTTTTCCCTTCTTTCTTTTTGATTCATCAAATTCATCACCAGACTCCCTTCATTACCTTCTCCTTCAGCTGCTTCCCCTTCTTGCCATGCCCGATGGTCCGGCCCAGAGCCTCATCTGTACTTGTATCGATGGAGAAATGCCTAGAGCGACCGTGCGCAGCGAGCGAGCAATGTGTGTATCGGAGTTGGAGCAGAGGTGATTGGTGCCCGTAGCAGGACCTGATATTGATACTGGTTATCACTCCCAGTGGCCCTCGTCCCGGTGGCGCCGATGACAGCATGCGCGCTCTGGATCGTGGCGCGCGAGGAACAGCACAAATACTCGCGTTGCGGGGCGTGACTGAGACTCGAGGGGAACGCCCGATAGGGAATGAGTGGGTCTTCGGGTCATGTCTCCGGATGGGGAGATGCGATATGCTGCTTTTGGTACACGAGGATGGGGGAACGTAAAGGCGATATGCGTAACGTATTAGCTTGGTACTGATATACTGATAAGAGCGGGAAGGTAAGAATGTCGGAGATCAAAGGAATGCACCTGCGGTTGTGCTGCTGGCACAGGTGGTAGCCTTGTTCTTCTAGAGGTCCGACAGTTCGACAGTGGACATATTCCGGCCTAGCCGGCTGACCAGGATGTGCATGGTCGCAGCTTGACATCGCTTTGCTCGTTGCCATCATGCCATCATGATGAGACGTCTAAGAATACGACCATTGCTCCGTGCTGCCACAGAGTGTCGGGGGACGCGGGGCCGTGAATTTGAATGCGTGAACGCACATTTTGCATGTCGCTCGACTCGGCTCTGGCGCCACTACGGCTCGGGGCCTCGGGGTCCGGGGTCCGGCTCGTCTCTCGGCAAATGACTCCGAAACGGGAGTGTCAGGGGATCGAACCTCGGAGATCGGAGAAGATCGGCGAAAGACACATCGTGAATCCGTTACAGCCGGCCGGTACCATGGTGCCAGTACATCCGGCAATCCGGTAATGTGGACACCAACCGAGTCAACATCAACATCGTTCACCACCCATTCCCAATGCTCCCCTCCCTCGGCAACCTCTCGGTGTGGCAGCGCAGCGTGCGCGCCCACCCGCTCCTCTCGCCGTCCGGACCCCTTCCGGAATCCACAACCGTCCTAGTCGTAGGCGGGGGACTGTGCGGCGCGGTGCTCGCGCACGCCCTCGTCTCCGCCGGGGAGGAGGTGGTGCTCCTCGAGGCGCGCGAGCTCGCGTCTGGGGCGAGCGGGCGGAACGCGGGACATTGCCGTCCGGATCCAAGTCGTGGGTTCACAGCATTCGAGAGGATACATGGTCCCGAAGAAGCACGGAAGATTCTTGAGAGCGAGGGCCTGGTGCTCAAATTGTGGGTCGCAAGGAGGCATGGGCTAATTCCAGGATGGACGAATTCGTTAAGCATCACAGGATTGATTGCGAGTGGACGCTCCGCAGGACGCACGATGTGTCTCTTTCCGAGGAGTTTACTGAGTATTCCGTTGCTGCGGAGCGTGGGCTGCGTTCCGCAGGTGGGGATCCGGGGACGGTGCGGAGCGACGGGGAGGCCGCGGCGGCCGCGACGGGCATGAAGTGCAGCACGGCGTGGACGTGGGACGCGGCGACTGTGAACCCCGCGCAGCTGACACTTGGGGTCCATCAGCTGTGTGTGGAGAGCGGGCGGTGTAGCGTGTTTGCGCACACGCGTGTGTTGGGGACTGAGCGGACCGGGGGAGGATGGAAAGTTACCACGGACCGCGGGACGATTGTGGCGGGGAAAGTGGTATGGACGAATAACGCGTATGTTGCCGAGACGTGCCCCGAGTTCGAGGGGATTGTGGTTCCTGTCCGAGGTGAGAGAGAAAGAGGAGCGGTTATTGACACTTCAGCACAGGCGCACAAGCTCCGCTCTCCTCCAGCGCCAATGAGAGACAGCTGCTCGCTCCGCCATTCGCTCTCGCGCTTCTATTCGGTGTATGTGCCCCGGGCCGGTGGTCCTGACAAACACTGACGGCAGCGCGCCGCGACCAGACGGGAGCATTGTGCTCGGCGTTTCGCGCGGGCACGTACCGGCCAGCGAGACACGGGGAGTCACGGACGACTCGGGATTTAGGGCGGACCTCGTGCATGCTGCCATGGCGGCATGGGCGGGGTGCGTACCGGGCTACGCTGTGCCATCGCTGTTTGAGCTGGAGGAGCTCCAGTCGCGCGTCCAGGACCCAAAGGAAGTGGCGCTCCGTGAGGAGGATGTCGCGTGGACATCCTCGGGGCTCGAGTACGCCTGGTCCGGCGTCATCGGGTGTACCCCCGACCTCGTCCCGCTCATTGGCCCGCGCGTCGGATTTGAGGGGCAATTCGTTGCGGTGGGGTATCATGGACATGGTGCGTGGGGACTGTTGGGATTGTCGGTGCTGACGCGGCTCACCTCCTTTCTAAAACTCTTGCTCGACCGTCTCGCGCCCCTCATCTCCGGCAACACCGAAAACTACACGTCGCGACCGGTCTTTTCGCTGCGAAACTTCCTCACACCTCCGCGCTTCGCGTCCCGCTCGCTCGTCCCCTTGCCCTATGGCAGGCATGGCGCGCATCCTCCTCACGGCCCCCGCCCTGGCGCGTCACATCCTCACGGGCGAGTGGGACGCGGCGATGCCCTCGTGCTTCCGCACGTCTTCTGAGCGGATGGAGCGGCTGCGAAGGGGGGTAGACGAGGGGACAATGTGTGCCGCCTAGCGAATGATGGACACAAATGAAGAAACTCAGACGGCGCGCCCGCTGGTTGCCCCTCCATGGTAGAGTGCTCTGAAGCTCGGTACAAAAGCCGGATGCTGTATTACAATCACTTCAGATCATGGGCGGCAAGTGACCACTGTGACGTGGGGGCAGCGTCTTGCATCCTAGATGTGGGAGCTTAGAGGTCACCTTTCAGTTCGGTCAGTTCCTCAGATGGCATGGTTCATTTCCCCAAGCCACCGATGGCTCCCGCGCGACGGGGCCATGGAGTCTGCTAAACTATATTCTCTAGTCTTGCAGTGAGCGCTTTCCTCGCTTCTCTTCCTCTGCGCGCGTCGCGATGGGCTCGGCGCGTTCCTCGCCTTTCTGTTTCTCGTGTCTAGCGCCGTTCTAGTGCATTCCGATCGAGTCGGCGTGCTTCATGTTGCGCGCCCCCCATTGCTCTTGTGCCTCGTGTCGTGGCCCGGGATCTGGAGCGGGTGGACAAAAATGGAAGGGTTGAGCACAGGGAGAGGCGCGAGAGAGAGGAGGAGCCAGAGAGAGAAAAAGAGGAGAGGAGAGACTGGAGAGCGCACAGAGACGGGGAAGCAAAAGGCGGTTTGCCACTTTTGTTTGGTTCGACAGGTCAAGAGTACCGTGGGAGAGTTGACTCACCTAATAAGTAGTGGTGAAACGCATCAATGCGTGGTAATCCAGGGAGAGTGACGTTTCTAATAAAAGTTTAAAATGATATTAATGGATGCACTGGGCTGTGTGTATTTTGTTCCTCGTCAGTGCCCTGCACCCAAATCTTAGTTGTTCCTCCCTTTCCCTTCCCTCCCGTCTACATTATCCCGCTCGCCATCACCGCCTTGTTCTTCGCCATCATCGTCATCATCGTCATTCCCCTCTCCGTCCATCCTCTCTCGTCTTTCACCCTTCCTCCCTCCTCTTCCATTCCCACTCTCGGCATCGCGCAGATTAAGCTCAGAGCACAGAGCTTGTTGCAACGTTACCGCCCTTGCCGTGTGAGTCGAGCCAGTCCAGTCAACCTCACCACCACCCCTCTTTGTCCTCCGATCATTCACCGCTTCTCTCGCCACCTGACAACAACAATGACATGCTGCTTCTGCACTTCTGATGGTGACTGACTCTTTTATAAAAGTCGGTCCACACTTTGGAACTAGACTTTCAACCACACACCAACACTCGTGCTCGACTTTTTCTCTCTTGCCACCACCTTCCTTGATTGTGCAGCGCCTCTAGTGTCGACATCACCATGGCGCCCCCTCTCGGCCCCGCCGACTCGTGAGTATCTGCTATCACACGCCGACGTGCTGTCAGAACGCCATCAGCCCGTATTCGTCGTGACCGGTTCTCACTCACATAACCCGCATCCACTGACGCCAGCTTCAACTCGTCATCGGCAACCATCCGCCCCGATGACAACCAGCGCGCGCGGCTCCCGCCCGCCGGCGGTGGGCTCGGCCCCGCAGAGAGCGTCGGCCGGGACTTCAACTCTATTCGGCAAGGCAACGTCGGCCTGTTGCAGAGCACAGGCAGCCCCATGATGGACAGCTATGTGGATTTGCAACGAGTGATACCGAGCTGACCGCAGCTGCAGAGCTACCGCCCCGAGCAGTTCAGCAACGGCAACAATGCCGCTGCTGGGAGCAGCAACTCGGCGCCTCTTGGCCGCATGCCCTCCGAGTTCAACTCGCTAGCGTTCCTCAACGACCCGACCGGCGGCACGGGCGGCACCTTCTTCGATGGTCTATGCCTCGACCCGTCTAGCTCCAACTCTCGGCCGGCGTTCACCTTCCCGCAGCCTGCGACGGAGAACAACACCAACGAGGGCGAGCTATTCCGTCCGTCGTCCTCCCACTCGCACCGCTCAACACACTCACACCACTCGCTGAGCACCACCGATGTCGACACGGACTCTGGGTTCTACACTACAGACTTGGAGACCGACGACCAGGAGAGCAGCGTCGGCCCTTCCCCTGGTCCAAACCCTGTCGCTGAGATTGGAGGCCTGAATCTGAATACTGCCTCGCCTGCTGCTGCGACTGGTCCGTCGTGGGCCACCGCATCTCCCGCCCCTGTCGCTACAATCTCGCCCGACGACGAGGGGCTCGGCGGCCGCCGCATGTCGACTACGAAACGGGCACGCACGGCCACGGCACCTGCGGGAGATGATGAGCAACGCCGTCAGGACCGTCTCGAACGTGAGTTGGCTTAGAGCAACAACACTAACTCTCAGACCGTCGCTCGATCAACCGCCGCTCTGCGCAGAAGCACCGCTTGCGGCGGAAGGAGGAGCTCGAGACGCTCTCACGCCAGCTGGCGGAACGCGACGCCCGGATTGCCCAGCTCGAGAGGGACCTTGCTGTCGCGCGTGCGCAGAACAACCAGATATATGCGCTCATGGGCCCGCAACTCGCGGCTGCCGCTGCCGCTGCCGGCGTCGGCGCTGCACCGACGAACAGCGCCACGTGAGCGGACGATTAGGGGGACACTGAACGTGGACGACGAGAAATGTACATGACGACAGTGGGGACGACGAGAGCAGGGGACGATAGCGAGCGCACGTACAGGTGCAGTGTGGCGGCGGCTTGTGTATTAGAACGTTAGTCTTAGGTTAGATACCATGTTATGAATGTCATTCCAATGAACGTGCAGATAATGGGAGCTTTTCAGTGTGGGACATCTGTGTCGCTGGTGGGATGGCGGCACCATCCCAAACGCCAACTGACTCCTGGCAGTCGTGGGGTCGTCCATCGCCGAGTCCTATAGTCCGTCCGTCACTTACCACTTGGACAATGTTTGGACCATCACTATCGAGCAAGGGAGCGCACGTGAGATGTGAGATCTGAGAGCCGGAGAGCCAGAGATCCGACACGCGCCGAGACACGGTCCACGCACAGGTTGGCTCTCATCACCTACGCATCTGGCATACAGCAGACATACATATAAGCATACCGAATGACGATAAAGCACCGCCACCGCCAGCGCGACTCCATCCGATTTGATGCGATCAATGTCACCGAGAACGTTGCTGGATACGACACCAGACCCATTGCCGGGTTCCCGGAACCAGGCCCGCACGATCCAGGAGCGGACCACAGGCCACAGGCCAGGGCCCACAGACCAGGAACCCGTGCGATCTGGACGGTGATTAGTTCTCTGCGCGTCCTATCATCCTATCAGAGTTTGAGCGTTGCGCGTCGCGTCGCGCGTGTCTGGTTTGGTGTGCGACACATTCTGTGCATCTGTACTACACAGTCTGTCACCCACTGCTGACTTGAACCTATAGCCTATGGCCAGCTCGCCACAGGGACACTTGAGAGATCTCCGCGCTGCCGAGAGAGCGCATCGCACCAGTCCAAACGCCATTTCCAGCCAGCGTCCAAATGGTACTACTGCTCGGCGCGTCAAGGATGGCGTCGTCCACCGTCGTCGTACGGTAAGGGCTGTGCGTGCGAGGGACCCCTTGACCTCACAGTGCCAACCGTCCTGACCTCACAGTGCTGTTTCATCAACAGCCGAGTACATGGAAGAGCCGTATATGGGTGCGCCAAGGCCAGCTCTGCGAGTTTTGACCTCTGCCGGCCTAAAGATGCGGGAGCTGTATATCCCGATAACATGTACCGTCGCTGTGGTAGACAAGAAGACGTGGGGTGACTGTGGACGAGGCAGGAGACGGACACCGACATCCAACCCGACCTAAACATCCATGCAGTGGTGACGAAGCACCTTCTCGACCAGCACGCCTGGAACCGCCGAGAGCCGCACACACCTCTTTCTGTGCGCTATTTGTGCACCCCTTCTGCGCACATCGTACTTGTCATCCTTCGTACCCGTTCCTATCGATGTGGAAGAGGATCCTACTCGTGGCCCGTCTTCTGCTTTGGCTGGATCGTCGCCGAGGTTCGCTACGCTCCCAACCCCGTCTTTGCCGCCACGGTTCTTCCGCTGCTCATCATGGTCCTGACGACGTTTGCCGGAATCCTCATCCCCAACCAGGCGCTCACCGCGTTCTGGCGCTACTGGCTTTACTACCTCGACCTGTTCACATACCTCATGCAGGGGCCGATCACGTTCCCAATATGGAACGCCGGTGCCGAATGCAAGCCGCACGAGTACGGCCTCTTCGATCCGCCGGCGGGCATGACATGCGGCGAGTACCTCGAGGGCTTCATGAAGTACGCTACCGGTTACCTTAACAATCGCCGGGCCACCGCTGGCTGTCAGTACTGCGGGTACAAGAAAGGATACGAGTATCTCCGCTCAGTGGAGATCCACAGCAAAATGGACGGCTGGAAGGGTATCTTGGTCACCCTACTGTTTGTCGTCTCGTCGTACGCGCTGGTATTCCTCATCCTCAGGCTGCGCTCCAAGAAGACCAAGACCGCGTCGTAGGCTGCCTCGCGTGGTTGTCGCGTCTGTATTCTGTCCTTGTAACCTACTAGCACATCGTCCTCAATACATGACTGGACACAATGAATAGCTGTTGCAACCAGATCGCGCCGTCGAGAATGGAGAAATTGAGTTGTTGGCTGTCATATCGGCAGCTTGTAATTCGGTGCAGATTATACCGATTTAAAATGCTCGGAATGTTTGTTAGACCGGTCCAGCCACTTGGCGACGCTTGAGCAGTCAGTTGCGGCATGATGAACTGTTGAACACGAGTGGTACGCCGCACGTCGCGCGACGCATGTACGCATTCCGCAATGGCGACGGCGCGATGATCGTTCGTCTCCGTCTTGAACGCCGCACCTCATGCGCCGCGCGATACTAGTCGCGACCGCTAGGCTGCCACATTCCTCGGCGGAGCCACTCGTGAACTCACTCCAGACGCAGCGCATTTCCAGACGCAGTGCGCAGCGCGCGCTGGCCCGTCCGAGTGGGCCGAGTCCGCAGTAGTGATTCTGCTTGACAGCCTCGGCGTTCGGTGGTTTATCCGGGTGGGGTTTTAGTGCCCCGTTGCCGCGTTATCCGGCGGATGTACGGCTGTCGCGTCGGCGGTGGAGCCCACTCGCTGTTGCTGCCCCAACCGAATGTCAGTGGCGCGTGTCGGGGTTGTCCGAGCCGGGTACAGCGCGACCCGCATGTGACTGACAAAGATCAAGGTGTGCGGTATACATAATAAGAACGCAGCTGAGAACTGCCCGCTCTCTTACAGGCACTCACTCCCCACTGAAGTTTCCCGGCCCTCGAACTCCCTCCAACTTCTCATCCACACATTCACACCATGGCTCCCGTTGCGACACAGAACCCGCCGGCCGCTGAGAGCGAGCAGGGAAAGCAGTCGCTCACCGGCCTGCCGAAGGAGGCGATCGCGCGTGTGTTCCGCGGAAACAAGGAGGGCACAATCAAGCTTGAGATCTTCCCGGACTTTTGGACCAAGACAGACGAGGAGAGCCTGCTCAAGAAGCGCCAGTACATCAAGGTGCGTCCTACCCTAACAATGAGCATTCGGGGAAGCCGCTAACACTGCGCAGGAGTCTCTCGCCATCGGATTTCGCTACTGGGGAAAGCTGGGATTCAACGAGGGCGTTGCCGGCCACATCACCGTCCGGGACCCCATTCTGGTACGTTTTGACATCTAAGTTGAGCTCTGTTGACGCTAGCGCGACCATTATTGGATGAATCCCTTTGGTTGCCACTTTAGCGCAATCACAGTGAGCAAGTGAGTTGATCTGGGAAGGAACGGAGACGATTTTGGGAAGAAAAGAGCGCAGATGAGGGGGTCAAAAATAAGTGCCACATTTACCCATCCCAATTGCTCAGATCGGCTTTTCCCGCGCTTCTGATGGGTCCAGTATACTTTTGGGACTATCAGGAAGCGCTGGGAGAACTTTGGGAGCCACTGGGGGCATGGGAAGCGAGAAAACGAGAAGTGAAGATGGGTGGGTTGGAAAGTGCCACACTTGCTCGTGAGCCACACCCACCCTATTTTAACGCCACCATACGGCTTCCCTGGCGGTGCTGGATGCGTCCGGCATGCTGCATCTCGTTTCCCGTTGTTCAACTAGCATGCGGGTCGCGATTCATCAGCAAAGGAGCCTGGTGTTGTGTATTAAGGAGGATGAAAGCTGGACAGGTATCAGAGGTGGTGCCAGGAGTGAGGTGCCACATTTGGTGGTTGCCTCGGTTTGACTGCCACACTCGTCCAAACCCGTTTGGTGTGCACTTCTGCAAAGTCGAGGCATGCAAAGCAGCGAGATATCGTGCAAGACAATGGACTCGCGGTTGATACTCTTGTTCCCCCTCTCAACACTCATCTGTGACTCAGCTGACCCCAGGCTCGTCCTCGTCACGCCCGAGGGCTACGTGCACCCGACAATTGGCGCGCAGCTGCCCATCAACGTGAGTCGCTCCCAACTATACAGATCCTGACATCAGGCTGCGGGCTTTTACATCCACTCGTCGATCCACAAGGCGCGTCCGGAGATTGAGGCGATCGGGCACTGCCACAGCGTGGCGGGCAAGGCGTGGAGTGCGTTTGGCCGCCCCGTCGAGATTACAAACCAGGACTCGTGCATGTTCTGGGACAACCAGGCGGTGTACAAGTCGTTTGGGGGCATTGTGCTTGCTGCCGAGGAGGGCGGGCGGATCGCTGCCGCTATGGGACCTAAGAACCGCTGTGCGATCCTCCAAAACCACGGCCTCCTTACGGTCGGCGACACGGTCGACGAGGTCGTGTACTCGTTTGCCGCGCTCGACAAGCAGTGCCAGATCCAGCTCATGCAGGAGGCCGCCGAGGCGAACGGCATCAAGAAGACGGTGATTGACGACGACGACGCGCGCTTCACTGCCGCCACTGTCCAGAACCCCACCGCCGTCTACTTCAGCTTCAAGGGCGAGCGCGAGCTGATCACCATGAAGGAGCCCGACTGTCTCCTGTAGAGGAAAGGGAAGAGGATCGCTTTGGGGCGGGGTGTTGTAGTGGCATAGGATCAGATATCAGATGTATGTTTGCAGGTCACGGCGGATGAGCAGCTGTGGGCCAATCGACGGGAACTGTCAACTAGACAGTGAAGAAACTAAAGGGAGTCCTGGAACAACTCCGCAGCTTATGAGATCCTCGCTTTGTCCATCACAGCGGTCACCATCAGTCCATTGGGTAACATGCAGTAGGTATCATCTACAGAGGCGTGCTCGCGTGTGTGCTACAATCCTCCCATCCCCTCACCAGAACATATCCTCAAGCCGGCGGCGCTTTCCGCCCGCACCGCCGACACCACTCATGCCGCCGTGGCCGCCAGCGCCATATGTCCACGGGAGGTGCTCATTCGGGAGCACGCCGCCAAGCGGCAGTCGCAGTTCGGGGAAGCGCTCGCGATCCTCCTCAGTGTCAGAGGGGCGCTTCTCAGCCGGTGCTGCCGAGGATGGCCGACTCTCAGACATGGAGGCATCGCGCGCGCGACGCTGCTCCCGTTCCCGGGCGCGGCGCTCTTCATACTCTCGCTCCTCGGCAGCCTCGCGCGCCATCTCTCGCTCAAACACCGCCAGTTCTGCGCGTGCCTCCTCCCGCAGTTCATCCTCTCGGCCGCCGTCGCGCTCGTCCCGTCTCGGTGTATTGCGCACCCGGTCGCGCTCCATTTGCCTCAGATGCTGGAGCTCGCGCTCGTGCTCCCGTTCGATATCGTCGCGCGGCCCGAGGTCGCTTTCGCCTGCCATCGCCACCGCGCGCTCGCGTCGTGCACGCAGCTCCAGTAGCTCGCGCGTGAATCCCGCGTTGTCAGCGTCCGGGATGGCGGCCGTCACCAGCTGCCAGAGCGAGGGACCCATCGAGTTGCGGAGGGAGCCCGATGCGGGCGTGTAGATCTGTGCTGGGGGAACGCCAGGTGGGATGGACGTGGGGCCGGTCGGCGCACTGCTGGACGTGGGGGGCGGAACAGACGTGACGCCGGCACCAGGGGCCGCCGCAGCGGTAGACATAGCAGAGCGAGGCTCGGGTGCCTCAGTGGGGAGGGGAAGGGAGGCAAGCGGCCGATCGTGGACTGTGTGTCAGTGCCGCCGGCAGCAACCTTGACACCGCGCCAACGGGACCTACCATTATCAGGTCCATCATCACCAGAGAGCGTACGGCATGCACGCTGGAACTCGAGGATGTCGGCAGGCGCATCGAGACGGTGGGAGCTCCACCATTCGGCCCGCGATTCGCGGTCGAGCGTGGACGTTGGCGCGGTGGCAAAGGTCTGGCGGTTAGCTTGTCATGCTTCTCTTGCGATGAATGTTGGGCTGCGAGATGCGGTGCTGAGCATGGGGATAGGGAATGTCGGTGGAGCCGCAGCATACCCATCGCTGTTATGCTCTCCCTAGCCGGGATGTCCCCGCCACCCAAGACGTGGACGACATCCATGTGACAGATGGTGGACTCACAACCTCGCCATCTTCTGCGCTTCCGGCGCGCGTCGATGCACCCGTCCCGTTCTGGTGGGTATTGCTGCCGCTGGACACGCCATTCAGGGGCCCGGTGGCGCCGGCGGCGACCGCGCGCTGAACTGCCCCCGCGACGCCTGGGAGGTTGATGAGGTACCAGAGCGCGTTCTCGCACTGCTGGACACGCCACTCGGCGCGCTTCGAGAGACCGGGGACGGGGCCGCTGGGGGTTAGCTCTGAGAAGAGATGACAGGAGAGACATTATCGTCGGGGTATTGATAGACAGGGCCGGATCCCGCTCCGGGGTACTATGAGCAAAGCTGGCGAGTGGATTGATACTCCGAGGATGCTGCGGCGACAATCGATTTGTCCATAGCGCCGCTCACACTGCATACAAGAGTTGCCGACCTTCAGCCGGTAGACTCTATCCTCCAGCCCATCCACGTTGAGGCTCAGCACGTGCCGCGCGCTACTCACCGTCTGCTCTGTGGCGGAGGATACTCGCACGACACCTTCAGCTTGTTGCACGATCCGCACACTGGCCGCTCGTGGTCGCACTGGAGTAAGCATGAAGTCTTCACTTGGGTGATATCCCGGATGCCATTCTACGTGCTCTGTTCGAGAACGTCTGTGTTATTATGGCGCGTGGACACTCACCCGTCGCTTTTTGGCAATGCAGCGCAGGCAGGCGCGCTGGCTCGCCGTCCCGCCAGCCTTTGCAGGTCCCGAGGATGTCGCCATTTGAAGGAGATGCACGAGAAGGGGTGGGTAAGAGAGATAAAGAGGTGTGAAATGAGAATAAAAGAGCAGACTGAGATGGATGCAAGTGCGCGCTCTAACGCAAAGTGAATCGAGAGGTGGATGGGAATGGGAATGCGATGGCAAACGGACAAGAAAGACATAAGATGGGGCGGAACCACTAAACTCCGCACCGTCGGACGGGGCCGAAATCGGTCTTCCACGCCCCAACGCTTGTCGGTCATCACAGCAACGACGACGACGTCGACAGCGGCTACGACAAAAGTTGTTGTTGTTGTTAGTCACCGCATCCACCAGACTGTCGTCCTCTCCGTCATAACAATGCTCAGGAACATCGCTCAGAGGACGGCTGCAAAGGCGTCTCGGAGCAGCACGCGCAGCACGGCTCTGGCACCGGCTCTAGTATCGGTGTCCAGCCCCAGCCTATTTTTCACCACGGCCCCACTCCCTCGGTCATCTTGCCGCACCATCTTCACGCACGCCAACTGGGGCAAGAACAAGCCACCGACGGCGCCAGTTTACCTCGCGTTCGACGTGATCGAGCCGTCCGAGGACAAGCGACCCGGCGAGAACCTCGTCGTGTGCCATGGCCTGTTGTGAGTGATTCTGCTGGGATGTCAAGAATCAATAATCTGCGGACCAGAGATGATAAGATTTTTTCTTCTTCTTTTTTATCTTTGTGGCGTCACAAGCCGGAGAATGTGGAGGAACAGGAGGAACAACCAACATTCACGATGGCCGACCTGCCATCGACTATCCATCCAGTTTGCATGCATGTGTACTGATCCCACAGCGGCTCAAAGCAGAACTGGCGCACGCTTGCGCGCCGCTTCTCAAAGGAGCTCGGTATGCGGGTGTACACTGTCGTGAGTTGTTGTCCCTGTTCCTCAGCTCACGCCAGGACCTGCGCAACCACGGTCTGTCACCACACGCCGAGCCGCACACGTCCGTCGCGATAGCGACTGACCTTGCGTACCTTTTCCGTCGACAGGGCATGGAGAAGGTGCATCTTGTCGGGCACAGCATGTGGGTTGCGACCGTGGGTTGGATACTGACCACAGGGGCGGAAAAGCCGTCATGGCCCTCGCGCTCAACGCGGACCTCAACGGCCGCCTCGCGAGCTTGGTTCCCGTCGACATGAGCCCGCGCAGCGAACCCATCGAGCAACAGTGAGTAAAGGCGACAGCAGTACTGGGCCCATTCACAACGGCACAAGCCGCGCTGCACTCCCAGCCACCCTTTCATCTTCCCACTCTGACCTCAGATACACGGACTACGCGCAAGGTATGAAGGAGATAGCGGCGGCGGGCGTGCAGACGCGGCAGGAGGCGGATGAGATCCTGGAAAAGTACGAGCCGGTGAGTCCCGCCAGATCCCAGTCGGTGCATGTGTGTCGCGCTGTGGTGCTCAACCGTCTGACTAACCCCAGCTCCTCTCGACACGCCAGTTTCTGCTCACAAACGCGGTGACGACGACGAACGCGGCAGGCGACAAAGTCCTCGGCTTTCGGATCCCCCTCGACATTCTTCACCGTGCAATCCCCCACCTCGGCGAGTTCCCATACACGCCCCCGCCGCCAGTAACGCCGCACTCGCCGCAGTGGTTCGGTCCCACCCTGTTCATCCGCGGCGCGAACGCCGACTACGTCCGCGACGACAACCTCCCGATGTGCCGTGCGTTCTTCCCCAACATGGAGCTTGTGACCCTCGACACTGGTCACTGGGTGCATGCCGAGAAGCCGCAGGAGACGGGCGATGCGATTGTCGAGTTTATCAGGGGCGTTGAGGTCAAGTTTGACCGTAAACGAGGAAGGAGTGAGGGAGATGTTGAGCTTCTGGATTAGACAATGTACATGTTCTTTTGCCGAGGATTGACTCAGATGGGTCGTGGGGAGTGAGGACGGTTTGAGGACACAGCATTCGGTGGCCCTTTGGAAGTGATGAAACACCTGGCCACCTGGGCGCACAGGAGAACCTCACACGCTCCGGATCCGAAACCGTCGGCTGTCGGCTCCGTCAACAACATTCGACTGCACTTGTCTGTCAACTCTGTTTCTTTGTTGTCTCATATCCGCATCTTCCACCTAACACAGCCCCGCAGTTGTCCGAGTCCGAGTCGACTCAAAACGACTGAGAACATCAACGCGTCGAGGCATGGCGGCACAGTAGAAAACACCGACCCCTAGCTCTTCTCTGCACGACTTGACGGCTCAGCCAATCCCCTACTCCCCATCCTCCCTTTCCCCTTCGCACCACGATGTCGAACCGCAACACCAAAGCAGCACTGAGCAAGGAGAACGAAGACCTGATAGCCGCGGGGTCTTACGTTGTCGCGGGGACGCGCGTCGACCTGCGCGGCTTGGTCTCCGCCGCAACACGCGACGTTGCGAGCTACACACCAGACGACACGGCGCGCTTCCTCGCCCTCGCGTACCAGCTCCCGCCCTCCCCAACGCGCACGCTTATTGAGGTCACGCCGGAAACCTCCACCGCGGCCGCCGCGCGCCTGCACGCCGAGGGGCACCACCCCACCGTCCTCAACTACGCATCGGCGACCAAGCCCGGCGGCGGATACCTGACCGGCGCCACCGCACAAGAGGAAGACCTGTGCCGCGCCTCGGCGCTGTACACCTCCCTCGTACGCGCACAGGACTTTTACGACTGGCACAAGTCGCACCGCGACACGCGATACTCGCACCGGCTCGTGTGGACGCCGAACGTCCCCACCTTCCGTGATCCGGCTGGCACCCTTCTCCCGACCCCGTACCTCGCAAGCTTCATCACCGCCGCGGCGCCAAATGCCGGAGCCCTCGCGAAGAACAACCCTGCAGCACTGCCCCAGGCTTCTGGCTTGTTACGCGAGCGCGCTGCGCGCATCCTCGCGCTAGCAGTGCAACATGGCGCGCGCTACCTCGTCCTCGGCGCATGGGGTTGCGGTGTGTTCCGCAACTCCCCAGCCGACGTCGCGCATGTCTTCGCGACGCTGCTCTCTGGGCCATTCAGCGGCAAGTTTGCCAAGGTCGTGTTTGCAGTATACGACACAAGCGCGTCGGGGAGCACGCTGCGCGCATTTGAGGATGCTTTCCCCGCGACACCCGACGGGCAGACTCAGCACATCGACCCCGGAGGCGTGCGTGCTGCAGCGGCCGCGCGCAGGAATGAGGAGAGGCGTGATGGGGAGAGGCGCGATGGGGAGAGGCGCGGTGGGGAGAGGAGGGATGGGGACAGGCGAGACAGGGACCGGAGGGAGCAGAAGGAACAGCGCCGCGACAGTTCATCTGTCGGCTTCGGAGACCGCGAACGCGGCGAGCGCCTTGCCAACGCCACCAAACCTGCCGACCCTGGCCAGCAGGCTCGAGAACGCGCCGCGGACGCCGCCGTTGCCCGCGCTGCGGCTAAGCCAGCACAGAACACACTCGACGCCTGGTTGATACGCAAGTAGCTCGAAAGGATACGACCCGGCACTACCTTAGGACGACCTCCACGACGCAACGACCGATACCGCCTGCATAATACTACCTGATGAACAGCATGATATTGTACTGCCCACCGCTCTCGCCTCGGTCGCCGAGGCTTCGGGCCGTGGGAAGCGGAGCTGACTGGACTTGACTGTACTGATCGCCGGGCGCACTGATCTGCAGACGACCAGACCAGAAGGAATGGGGAATTAGCGCGGGCGCAGGGGCGTAAGGGCGCAAGGGGGATCACCCGATCGTCCTCTTTAGCCTAGGGGGATCAGCGTCTCCCCTGGCCTGATTGTCTTGATCTTCGGTGCCTGCGCTAAACTGGATCGCCGGAGTGGATCGACACATGAGGAACGGCTTTGCGGTACAGTACGCCCCATCGACGTCTTGTCACTCGACGACGACTTGCCAACAGATCCAGAGACCTACAGAGGAGACGGACGGTGTCACCGACGTTCGCTACACCTCTGACGCAGATTTGCTGCCCTACCCAGAAGGCGTTATGCTCACGGCGCGAGCGACGAGGGTCAAGAATACAAAGTCCCGTGGCCGAGAGCCAAGAGCACCCCTGGTCGGCGCGATCGAGGTATCCACCACTTCAGATCTGGGGTGGGGGGTGGGTAACCGTCAGCTACCGCCATATTCGGAGCAGTACCCAGCCCTGGCGACGCTCCGAGATGGGCAGGGCAAGAGCCGATGGTATGGCGATGAAAGACGTACAACTGTGCTAGCCGTCGTCATGTTTCGTGGTCAGACTTGTAGCAAGACTTGTTTGCTTGGCAGCTCGGGTACCAGTATCCGGGAACGGATGTGGCCTCAGTCGGTAGCGCAACATGCCTCGGCGCCGAGCGCCGAGCACCGAACGGACCTCAAACGCGATCTAGTGCACAGCATGTCATCATGACCTTTGCGGGTTTGTACTGTGCTGCAACATCGGAAAGACGCAGCCTTGTCCTGACTTTGGGCTGCAGTCCGGGGACGTTGCGTCTTTGTCACTAGATCTCCAACCCCGGTCCCACGCTCCTTGGCAGTGAGGCTAGAGCACAGTCGAGCACAACCCAAGCCACAACCACGGTCAATCCCTTCTCCCCACTGTGCCTACCCCCGCTGGTTGCTCAGGCGCTCAGGATTCTTTTGACAGCATTCAAGGTCACGGCCCCAGGACGCACAGCAGCTCGGAATTCTGAAACGCTGCATGTTCCCCGTTTGTGACCCAGGAAAACGGCACAGAGTGCCTGGAAAAGAGATGCCATTGCCATTCTGTGAATTCACTCCCCAAACCCTGCGTTCTTCACTGATCACTAACCTCGGCCACTTTGTCTGACCTCTGATCTCGGTGTGCACACATAACCCTGGACGTCTGCGAGTGCGAGGACAACAGCACCGGGATAGTTACTTGGCAGGTTCTTGAGCTCGGTGGATCTGCACAGCATCTCTAGTTCTGGGAACTTATACCACCACTCACCCAGAGCTGACAACCTCTTCCACTTCCGCAGTGTGCTTGACTCGAGGATGCTCGACTTGCAAGGTATATAGGGTACCGCTTGCTGTCTCTTCTCCCCATCTGCCAGAGACCTCAAACAGCATAGGTCTGCAGAACCCCTCCCCTCTTTCATCTGCCCCACTCCATAGCACCCTCCCACCATGCGCGCCACGCTCTCTGCACTTGCCCTCCTGGCTGTCGTCTCCGCCATGCCCCAGCGCATGCCGGTGGACATGTCGAATGATCCGGCGTGCACTGAAGCAGGGTACCGGTGCGCGCACGTCGGGTGCATCGACCACGCGACGGGTAAACGGTGCGATCCGGCTAAGCCGACGATCAAGGACACGATGCCAAACAAGGAGAACGCGTACTTCTGGGTACACGGCGACGAGATTATGTTTGGCGACGTCAAGCCCGAGGACATTCTGAAAGACCACCTCTTTAACGGCGACTGCATCTACAACCAATGCGCGCATGCCGACCAGGACGGCGCCGAGCGCTGCATCAAGGTCAAGCGCTGGAAGGATGACCCCAACAGCGCGTACGACTGGGACGCGTGTGTCAAGGTCAACGACATGACGAACAAGGCCGAGGCTGGTGAGTGGTGGTGGCTTGAGGGAACTTGACTCTCATCAGGGAGATGGACTCTCTCTTTGTTATCCTCCCCCTCTGACAGCAGGCGACGACGCAACCGTTCTGTGGAAGCAGGCCACCGAGGCCATCATCGGGATGGTGCACGAACTCACGATGGTCCACCAGACGGACACGATGCACTATGAGCCGCCGTACGGCACCGAGGTGTGGACGCCCAACTTCCAGTACTCTGTGCCGCGCCAGATCGACTACAGGCAGTACACAAAGTGGGGCTCGGCGCTGACCATCTCGCTGAGCTTCCGGAGCGCCCACAACGTCGCAAGCTGCGAGGTAATGAACAAGGTCCGCTATGTCACCGATAATATCGCCACAGTCGCGTCCAAGATCCCTGGTGTTGGCACCGGCGGCGGCCTCCTCCTCGTCGGCGCCGGCATCCCCTTGCGCATCGCTAGCTTCATGAACGGATGTGAGGCCATCAAGCCTAGCGACTGGCCGGAGGAGATGGTTCCCAAGAATTAAAATCTCCTTGTACACCTCTGTGTAGCGTCCAAAGTGTCTAAGAATGTATCGCGTATTGTCTAGATTTTCTGGTGATTTCAGTGATTGCCTGTTGTTTCTCGTCTCCTATTCCTCGATACCCGACTGTCACCTGCCTCGCATGCGGCACTGATTTCTCATCTTCTTCCCTCGACCTCAGACACCGCTTCAGCCAAGACATCCGGACGCGCAAGATATGCAAGACAAGGAGAGCCGCAAAGCGTGGTGATCGTGTGGAGATATCGCGACGAGGGTGTAGGGGTGGTGTGGTTGTGAGATTAATCCGAGAATACTCCGTCCCTTGTTCCCGGCCCCAGCAGCCTTGATGACGTTATCGGGCGCCCGTGACGCGGCGGCCATGCATGAATTTTCACGCCGAGAGGACCCACGCCAGTTCCGAGGCCGGTGACGCTCCGAGGGATCCGAGGGATCCGGCAACGGCGACAAGACGATGACGACGACGGGAAGAGTAGTGGATCAAAAAGTCAGAAAGTTAGCAATCTTGCATCTCGATAATCCACCAGTGTTTTCTAGGTTGTATAATAGCCGGCTCTTTCCTCCATCTTCTTCTCATCTCTACCTTTGTCTTGTACTCCATCTCCCTCCATGACACGACCAGCACTCCTTTCACGGCACAGCAGCCACGCGCACCAGCACAACCCGCACGTCGTCTACTCGCCCTCGGCGCCGATCAAAAAGTTCTACCTCGCCAACGGCATCGTAGACTCGATCCTTGCCCTCCCCTCCCAGATCCTCTTTGCGCTCATGGGCATGCTGGGCCTCGCGCACTACGCGCGCCAGATCGTGCGCGTACGCCCCACCGCTGCGGGCTCTGTCGCCGTCCGCGCCGGCGCGGCCGAGGCGCTCGGCCTTGCTCCGGTCGAGAACCATGGGACGGAGAAGGCAAAGTCGGCCCCATCGGGCACAGAGCTCGTCAACACCGACCAGTGGATCGTCAAGAACACGCCCTCCCTCAGCGGGACGTATACCCCGCCGTGGTGGCTACCGAAGTGAGTGCGCGCTATGCTATGGAGGGAGCCAGTGGGGACGGGCACAGAAGTACGAGTGTGCTGTCTCCAACTTGTCTGCACTCCGGCCGCCGTGGATCCATGCTTCGCCCGGCAACTCTACCCGGACCCGGTCCCTTCTCGAACAGTTTACTGACATGCAGTGGCCACCTCCAGACATTCTACATTGTCGCAGGCAACTTCACCAAGACCGACAAGGTGGATTACGTCCGGTGAGTTTTAGCATGTGTCCCTTGGACTGTACTTACGCTTAGCACGCTCCTTCGCGTTCCCGATGGCGGCACACTTGCGTTGGACATCACGCCGCCAAACCATAAGGAGCTTCCCGCCGACGCCCCGACGGTCCTCGTGTGCCACGGCCTGACTGGCAATGCGAACGAGAGCTATGTGCGCAACGTGCTTGCGTGGGTGGCGGCGCCGAAGGAAGACGGTGGACTTGGTGGGCGGGGTGTGGTTGCTAATGTGAGTACTGAGCGTGGTAGATGCTTCATCGACAGCACACTGACCCCAGTTCCGAGGATGCGGCGGTTCGCCAATCACCTCGACGCAGATGTACTCTGCCGCGGCGTCGTCGGACGTGAACACCGTCGCGCACTACCTGCGGGCGACCTACCCGCAGTCATCGGTGCACGGCATTGGCTTTTCCCTCGGCGCGAGCGTGATGGCACGCTACCTGGGCGAGCGGGGTGACACGTCGCTTCTCTCGTCTGGGTGTGTGCTCGCCTGCCCGTGGAACATTGTGGACATGAGCCATGCGCTCGAGGACGGCTGGCTCTCGTCGCGCGTGTACTCGTCCGCCCTGGGCCAGAACCTGGTGCGCCTCTTCTTCCGCGCCTACGAACAGAACCCCAAGGTCTTTGAGGCGGACGACTCGCGCGTAAAGGACATTATCCCGATTATGGAAAAGCTCCGCGCAAAGGGCTCCAAGGTCCGCCTGCGCGAGGTCGACGAGGTGTTTGTTACCCGTGCTGGTGGGCCCGTTGGCCCCTGGCCGATGAAGGATGCCGATGAGTACTATGCGTACGCTGGTAGCAACCAGCTCATTCACAATGTCAAGGTGTGAGTAAATAGTGCTCAGTGGGGTCCACTACCAGTGCTCTGTTGAGTGTAACATTCCCGTCTCTCTCCTTCCTGCTAATATCAGGCCCCTCCTTGGCATCAATGCCTTCGACGACCCGGTAGTGCACGGCGACGCGCTCCCTGTGCCAGAGGTGACATCCTCATCCCACGTCCAGATGGCGGTGACGGGCGCAGGCGGACACCTGGGATGGTTTGACGGCCCGCTGTTTGGCAAGTCGTGCTGCACAGAGGAGAAGTGCCACACGTCGCGCTGGATCCTCCGCCCGATCCGCGAGTTCCTATTCGCCGCGGCGCGCGACCTGCCGCCGAGGGCCGAGGTCAAGACGCTCACAGAGGTCAAGGACGGCGAGGAGTGGACGTTTGTCGACGCACCGCCCATGATCCCGCAGACGGGCGCGGACCCGACCCGCATCGGCTGGCGCGTCACCCAGGAGGGCGTGCCGCTCGAGCAGTGGATGGCCGAGATGGCCAGCTCGCAGGCCGTACAGATCCAGGGCCTATAGATTATGATAGATGCGCATACGGACTCGGATTGCGCGGTGCCGCGGTGCGGCGTCCGGTGACTGACATAAACAAACAAACAAACGAACAACATACAAACGGACGTCTGACTCTCATTGTGTTTGTCACTCACTTGTCTTATCTCAAGCAGGCTATGAGTTTTACACTGCTCCGCCGGTGGCGAAAAAGCAATCCACAATGCAAAATGGGAATAACGCTGATATTCTACCTCTGCATCATGTCGCTGTCATGCTGAGTTGCAATCGGCGCCGACAAGGTCTGGTGACATACAGAAAAGTGAAGCAAAATGGTTCCCAGAATGACATCCATTCTCGTTCACGGGCTGGCACATTTACAGTGCAAAAAAACCGGATCGGTTATCCATGTCGCTCAGCATCAACCAGCCCACTGCCAGCTCGGCATGCGCTATTTGAGGGTTGTGAGCAGGTGTTTGACATTCGGCCTCGTTGTTCGGTGGTCGCAATGTAATGCAAAACAGCAAATTAAAAAGCAAGGGAGATGCAACTCACATTGTCAACCTCCTCAAGTCACTCACCGCGGACTCCGATATCACCACTATTCAACGGGAGAGCTGCAAGAGAGTGCCTTCAGAAGAATGTTCCGGCCGAACATTGCCAGACACACACAAAAGACGCACAAACACAACTGACACAGCCGACTCAGAAGACTCACTCGCTCACTGATGTCGCACTCTCGCACGCACCGTTGATTGAAGAGTGACAGCAGATTCCAGGGTCTCATCACGCATCACACATCCACAAGAGGGGTGTGCGACCGTGCGCAATATTGGATATTGGATGTGGTTCGCGGGTGGCGTCGACGCGTTGACGCGTTGACGAGGTTCTGAAGGCAGTTTCCAGGGTGACTGCCGGGCGGGAGATTGTGTGTGGACGTGTGTAGTCACTACGCGACGCGTGACGCGCGGTTGTGTGTATGTTTGTGCAAGTGAGGATACCTGCGCAGCAGTCTCGTTGCTCATCCCAGTCCCAAGGGAGCGGTACGCCCATCCCGCTCAGCTCGATATGCATGGCGATCACGGCCAAAGCGACAGCGAGCAGCGCCTGGCAAGCAGCGAGCAGCGAGCGGCCCGCGCGCGAGCGAGAGCAAAGCGACAGCGAGTGGCTACCACCTCGCTCTCCTCGTCTCTCCATCATGTCTCTCTCTCCATGTCTCGCCCGCGCCATCAGTTGCAATCTTCCATCACTGATCACTGCATCAGACGCGCCTCGAGGTTCTTTGGACCCTGAGAATTGCCTTCAGACATCCATCATCCATCACTTGTGTAGTTTCTCGCACCCATCGCGACGCGACGCGCTGCCGCCGCTGCCTTCAGACTCCAATCAAGCTCGTCTCTCGAGTAACGGTTGGTGTCGCTGTCAACAAGCAACAGGATACATAACCCGCCGCTGCATTCTCATCCTCTTCTCATCCTTCCATCCACTTTCAACTCTCTACGAGAGCTCTGTAGTACATCCCCATCCCCACCCAGCTTCTCATCCCCATCCAGCTCTTCATCTCCAGCACCGTTACTCTCCCCATCCCAGATCAGTCACGATGGCCTCTACCCAGCCTATCGTCGCTCCCACTCTCCCCAAGTACCCCGCCACCTCGGCCAGTCGCAGTATGTCGACCTCGAGCACCGGCAGCAGGAAGCGCTCGGTCGAAGACGGCCCGGAATCGGCTGCCAAACGCGCCAGGGGCCGCGAAATCATCGAGCACGCGAGCAAAGACAAACAACCATCCCGCTTCCTTCCTACGCCGGAACAGGCAAAATACCTGGAGGAAGTATACATTGTAAACCCGTGAGTACATAGCAAGACACAAAAGAGATACTGTACTCACCCGAGCAGCAACCCGACGCTCGCCGTCAGGAAAGCCATCGCAGCTTACTTGGGCGTCGAAGACGTCAAGAAGATCACGACGTGGTTTCAAAACCGCAACGCGCCGCACCGCGAGTTAGCTACCATCCCTGATTACACCCCGCCCGCGCCCGACGCGATTGCCAACGTCGTGCCCGACATGGCGCCCCTCTTTGCCGAGCCCGGTAAGTGCGGCCGTAGCGAACACACGCAACGATGAGCTGACCTCTAGGTGTTATTATCATTCCGGCCTTTCTTTTCCGCATGCATCTCTGGACCCAAGCGCTCGCGTTCAATGATGGCCCCGTCGACTTTGCCGTTGGACTGCGCGCCTCTCCCCCAACTCTCCTTGTCGTGACCATGTACGAGGGCACCCCGTGCCGCCTCTCCATTCCGGCCCACTCGCTCATTGATTTCGCCACGTACAAGACCAAATCCAAATCCCGCTACAAAGGCTCGCTCGCAATCCGCGGCATAATCTCCGCCGGCGCGTGCCGCTTTGCCCGCCTCCGCCCCTCGGGATGGAAGGCCGTGCCCGACTTTACTGGCGGCAGCAACATCAAAGAGGCCCGGTTCGAGATCATGGGCTGGAAGGCGGTGAGTGTGAAGATAAGACCCGGACGGATTCAAGACTGACAGCAGGATATCAATGAGGGCCATGCTAACTTCCATGCGCTCCTCGCGCATTACCCTGCCCCCATCACCACCGCTGTCCACAACAACATCCATGTCGATGTCAACGCAGCCGCCAACACCCCCTCGCCCCTGGTCATCACGCCCTTTAATGAGCACACACAGGTGTTCCCGCCCGCACCGCTCGACCTGGGCTTGCAGCAGGTGAACCCACTCCCCACCCCGCTCCCCACCGCTACTTTCGCGCAGGACGCGTCCTACCCATTCGCGTTCAACGCGCCGGGCACCTCCAACACCACCTCTGACGTGTCCATGTCGCGCGACCCCACCCCGGCCCTCACCCCGGGCTCGGCACCCGCCACCACCCCGCCCCTCGGCCTTGGCATCGACGTCGGCGTCGACCCTGTGTACTCCAACTACCCTCACATGTACGCGCCCCTCCCCACCGCCCCCATCTCGCACGCCCCGGACAACGTCTTCACCGCCGTCGCCGCCCCCGCAGGCGGACGTCCCGCCACCGCCGCTCCTGCCGTCTGGCACGTCCCCCAGCCCCAGTGGCGCACGCACGCCGCCGACGTCACCCCCGGCATGGTCGGCCCTAGTGCCAGTGCCCACCACGCGTAGCGGGACACGGGAGGCCCAGGCGGCGCGCTACGTGCAGATTGAATGCGTTGGCGTCGAGAGTGAGGTCATTGCTGGCGGTGGCCTCGACAAAAATCATTGATAAGAGAAAGAGATAGACCGTATCATCAGAGAGACAGCGTGTGCACAGTTACCATTATCGTTCTATCATTCTATGCTGTCGTATTCTTTACAGAGATCAAACTTGTTCATGCATTCCGTGGGTATTGAAGCAGGGCAGAAGCGAGCACTGGGTCAGCATCTGTCAGATCTATAAAGCGTTCAGTCCGTGGCAACATCCGCTGCAGCATCTGATACATGCCGCTCTCTACAGCAGCCAGCAAGCTTTACACAAGCTTCATGCTTCAGCTGGGCCTGTCTGAGCTTAATAGCCCGGAAAGTACAGAGCACCTCATGTCGAGCACGTGCAGAGAGCTGTTTTAAGCTCAAGATGCTGGATGCTGCACCGGTCTGGGCGCGGCCCCTGGCACTTCATCTCATCGCCGACGGCGGAGAGCATATCGAGGATTGAGGAGGAGATGGGGTGCATACGCGCCGACGGCGAGTAGCGCGAGGCAGAGCGAGCCGAGACCGCGGCCAGATCTCGCACCCGAGCTTAACGCGGAGGCCCGGAGCGTACTGCCGCATACAATCTTGCTGCTTTGTCCCCTGTGGTGACAGCACGCATGCCGAGACGGTGCTGAGCTCAGGCTGAGCTTATAGCCGTGAGCGCTGTGCGCCGCGTGGGTGCCAGGGGGGATATGATGTTGCACGCTGCGGAGGTTACGAGAACGTGAAAGGAGAATGCATGAGACGGGGTGGTGGTGAAGACTTTGAAGCGGAGAGTGGCACATTCGGCGACGTGCAGTGCAGTTGCTGCAGCGAGCAGCACGCAGCAGAGTTATGCATCAGAGTGAGAGAGCATGCATGGCGAGCAAGAGAGCGTCACAGAGCAGCGTATGCATAGCCCGCCGTTGTCTCCCCGTTCGCAGTCTGACGGGCAATGAAATGTCTTAGTTGTTCCAGGGGAAGGGATGCCGTACAACGCCGGGCGGGACGGCAATCCAATCGAGCCACTGTCTGTCTTCCTGTCCTCTGTCCTCGCGGTGCTCGTCGTCGTCGCCGTCCATCATCATCACTTTCTTTGCTCTTATCCACTCTCCCTCTTCCTCTCTCTCTCTCTCCATTCTTTCTCTATCCCATCCACAGCACCCCATCCCCCACCGCGGGCATGTCCGCCGACACATCGGACCCCGCCCTCGCGGCCGCCGTGCAGGCCGTGCACGCAAGTGACGACCCGACCCGGTGGTGAGTCGCCGCCGCACATGGCGTGGCGCAATTCTCAGGCGCAAATAAGAATATGAAAGGACGCGAGACAGAACACAGGAGACAGGAGACAGCACGCGACGGCCCAAGCGGAGAAAAGCAAGACAACGGCCCAGCGCGCGGCGTATCCCATATCCCACCCTGTCGCCTGTTCTGCTGGATGCGTTGGATGCGCCGAGAAACAATGAGCCCTCCCACTTTTGTTTACTGACACCAGGCTCGTCGCGGCGTACGCCTCGCCGACATCGACGGCGATCGTGCTCGTCGACCGCGGCCCGGACCCTGCGCTGCCCGCCCTCCGCGCGCGCCTCGCCGCACCCGCCGACGCGAACGGCGCGAGCTTTGGGTACGCCGTCGTCGCGGGTCATGGGCTCGTGGTCCTGCGTATTGGCGCCGGTGTGGGGTGAGTAAAGAAGGAGACGGAACAGGAAAAAGGAGTAATCAGGCGGAGAGGCTGCAGGTGCACCGCGTGCTGTGGAGAGGGATGCCGCCGGCGCCATGCCGAAGGTTGTCTCACCATCACCGGGGTGTCTCGGCGACATCAGAGTCATCGGGTCACGTCCCTAGTGCGACGATGGCACACCTCCGATGGCGCACGTTGTGCCGCTCATCGCCCTCCTCGAAAGACAATACAGCTAACGCCCAGCGGTGTTCGGAAAGCAAAAGCGGTTCTGCATTCACGCACCTTCGCCGCCCTGTTTCCAGTGAGTTGCGGGTCTTTCGCATCACGGTGGTGTGCATCTGACAGCCCAGAACTACCTCGCGCTCGTGTCCCTCACGCGCCCCGAGGACGTCCTCGCGGACGCCTTTGTCGCCGAGCGCCTTGGTATCTCACGAGACCGACTCGCGGCTTCGAGCGCCGTTGAGCATGCGCCAGGAGATCAGTCCACACTTCCGGAGATTACGAGTCCCAGCATCAGCCCCAGCACGAGCGCCACCTCTGCGCCATCAGCCACAGCACGCACAGCTGACGCCGCACGGACAGGGATATTGCAGGCCTCGACGTCGACGTCAACGCGTCCAGCAGCACAAAAAGCGCAGTCGCCGCCGTTCTCCCCCTTCTCCCACACCACCCCATCCACATCCACATCGACACATGCGCCCACCGCGTCGACATCTTCGTCCATCTCCGCACTCTCTGCACTCTCCGCCTCGGCATCCACTGCATCGCCGCCACCCAGCGGTTCCGAGGCACGCGCACGAAACGCAGCGGAGGCTGAGCTTCAGCATAACGCCGTCGAATCAGTCCAGACACCCATTGCAACTAGGAGCTTATCCCCGTTGGGCCCGCCAGGACCTCCGACACCCTCGGCGCAGCTGCGAGGCCCGCTCGGTCGGTCCCCGCTCCCCGCGGTGCCCCATTCCGCGTCCCATCCGGTACAGCAGCCAGCCACAGTCGTGCAGCAACAGCCTCGTCATGCGTCGTCCTCGTCCTCCTCCTCCATGTCCCGCTATCCCGGCGGCTCGCGCTTCGGCGTGGACAGCGCCTCGCCGGTGTCGTACGCACCGCCAGCAGGCCCGCGGTATATGTACGAGCGGCCGCTGAGCGAGCGCGAGCTGCCAGACCTACCGACACCGGAAGTGAGCGACGCCGAGTCCGAGGGCCTGGCGCCGGTAACTGCGCGCGTGTTCCAGCGTGGACAAAGTCCCAAGACGGCGGACAAGGCGTCGCCGGCGTACAAGGCGCTCACGGCTGCCGCCGCTGGCGCAAGCACGTCCGGACCCCCGACACCGCCGAGCGGCGCAGCAAGAGATGGCAGCGACGATATCACACCCCGCGCATCCGCATTACCACCTGGTGCTGTCAAGACGACAGAAGAGCGCCCGCCTTTACCTGCCATGTCGAGCTCGACAACCCTGCCAGTCCTGCCAGTGGTCACCCCCGGCGCTGCACCATCGGATGCGGCGTGGTCTGCCTTTGGTGCTGGTGCTCCACAACTCCCGCCAGTCCAGGTTCCATCCTCACCCACATATCCATTAGTGACAAGCCCGTCGCCCCTCCCGCCCCCGCCGACCACAGTTCCCTCTGTACCGGCGTCTGTCCAATCGTCACCAGCGATGAACTCGCCGCCAGTTTTCACTTCGACCCCCATTGGCATTCCCGCAGGCATGTCCGTCACGTCGCTCGCGTCTCTGGGGACATCCACCTCTCCCAAGTCGCAAACTTCCACTTTTCCACCGATCCGTCCACAGCCTTATGGTCACCCCGGGGCGAGCCCATCCCTTTCCCCTCGCCCCTCGCCTCGCCTCTCACCCTCGCCTCGCAAACGCGCTATGCAGCTACCGCCGGTCGCCGTGCCCTCGATTCCTGTCGTCCCCGCCGTCCCCCCGATGTCGTATATCCCGCCAATGCCGCCACCTCCGGCCGTCCCACAGATTCCGCCAATGCCCAAGCCGATGCACTACAGCCAGGGCTATCACTACCAGACTCCGCAGTCATACACCGTCAACGCCGCGCCCGTCGCGGTCGCGCCGCCAAAGAGTGAACGCGATCGCGGATGGGGTCCGTTCCGCAAGGCCCCGCAACGTCAGGAACCGATCAGGCGCCAGAGGTCCCGCGAAAACGGCGAGCCGGTGACGCGATTCAAGTCGCGCGAAGAGCCAGTGTACCACGGCAAGGCGCGCGAACACGCACGGCAGCTGGCTGCGGCGGCTGCTTCGGCGGCTGCCGAACGAACGGAGCGCTCGCGTGCGCAGCACGGGCGAACTATCTCACAGGGCTCGTTGCGCTCGCGGAAGAGCGATAACCAGAGCACACACCGCGGCCCACCCGCGCACGACCCGATGCCGGATGCTCGTCCCGACCGTGAGACGCGAGAACCCAGGGCTTCGCCTGATCCGCCGCGCAAACCCGACAGGAAGCCCGATCTGCGCAACACGTTTGGTACGGCGTCCAACCAGTTTCCGGACAAGGTGCACGTTCCCGACGAGATGCCAATGCCGATGCCGCACGCCCTGCGTGCCGCCAAGGAGCCTCGCGCGATGGGCCCGCGCGAGCAGCCGCGCAAAGGGGGCATGTCCGTGTCGACCTCCGTGCCCGGTGCCGCCGGCCCACCGTCCGGGGCTCCTTTGTCGGCGCAGCCGCTCGGCATGCCTGGCAGTATGCCTGGAATGAGCGGTATGCCTGGCGGGGGGATTGGTCTCGGGCTCGGGCCCATCGGGGTCGTCAACGTCCCCGCACATGTGACGAACCCGGCGTCTCAGCGGGACAGCGGGCATAGTGGTCGGAGTGCGCGTAGTGGCGCCTCGCAGGACAGCCTCACTCTGCAGCAGCTTCCCGAGCGCACGTCGTCGCGGCAGGCGTTGTCCCGCACCGTTTCCGGCGAGGGCTCGCTGACTGGATCGAACCGCAGCAGCGCCGCCCGCACGGTGCAAGGCCCGTTGCCGTTCCAGGACCAGCGTACGTCGCAGTCCTCGCTCGATCCACGTGTGTCGTACATGACTGCGAGTGACTGGCGGTCATCGACGACGTCGGGACCCAACTCCCGGCACGCCTCGAGCCTGCTCAGCCCTGTGTACGATGACTCTGATCTGCCCTACCGTCGCGACCACCTCCCTCCGCCAACAGCGAGCGTATCGGCCCTGCGTAAGACGTCTACTGACCGCCTGGACCGCATGGCCGCCATTACCCCGCCCCCGCCGGGACTGCCCCCGGCGCCAGTCACGCCAACGCACCAGGATGGCGCGTCGTCACCGGCGCTTTCACCAGGCGTCGACTCGCCGTTTTCCCGCTCGCGTCTTCCGCCGCCGAGCCCGGCGCCGGATCTGCCACTTCCCCCGCTTCCGCCGCCATCGCCGTTGCTCGAGTCTCACCGCGGGCGCGAGCACCACATCGTCACCCATGGCCATGGGCGGGGACACAACCGCGAGCCAACAGAGTACGACATTGACAAGATCCTCGCGGACGTACAGGGCCGCGCGGACCCGTTCCGGCCGTCACTTCCGCCCCTACCTGACGGGATTCGCGATGCAAGCGCTGCACCGCTTGAACCGCTGCCGCCTCTCCCCCAGGCGGCTATGCCTGTTCAAGTGCAGTCCTCTCCGCTTCTCCAGCAGAGCACGCAGATGGGTCCGGGCGCTCCCTCAGGTGACCGTCTCGCGCGCCCGACACGGCCTCCAGTGTCCATCCCCACACCGCGAACGTCCCTTGATCAGGCGAACCAGTATCCGGGTCTGTCGTTGTCGCCTACGCGCCAGCGGCCGCTGCCGGCCCCCAACACTGCGCTTCTCGTACCCGGCTCCCAGTCCCCCATGTTAGATGCGCCACCGCGAGGTAGCAGTCTCCGGAACGACATGACACCCATCTCCGCAGGCGGCTCGTCGCGGTCGTCAGTGTCGTTTGACACGTCGAGCACCGAAGCAACTGCGTCGTTCGCCACTGCCGTGTCATCCACACCACGCGAGGATGACTTTCTCCTCTCGCCAGCGGATTCCATGGCTTCCCCGCTCGATGCGGTGGACACGAACGGCACGCCGCGCCTTGTGGACCGCGACATCCTCCTTACGCCCAACTCGCCTCACTCGACGTCCACCCTCGACCTGCCCAGCGTTCCCGGCACGCCGGCTGTCGATGAGCCGTCGCCCGTCGGTTTCCGCTCGTCCCCGCTCAGTCCGGACCCACTTGACCTCAACGAGCTCATGAGCGCCGTGACTGGTGCGGTGACCCTCAGTGTGCGTCCGGCGGCCGCGCGTGTCGTCAACCTTAGCGCGCTGAACGGTACCCCACGCGGCGAGAGCCGTGCGACATCTCGCAGTGACGAATGCCTCGATGACGAGGGGAAGGAGCCCGTGGGCCTGGGACTGCCGATTGTCAACGGCCAGCATCAGCATCCGGTGGCCGACCTCGTGCCTGGAGGTACGGCCAACGTAAACGGCAGCGCGAAACAGGGTTTCAGCCTGGGCGAAGGGGGAGAGCTGGCGCAGCACCTCCAGACGCCAGTAGAGGAGGAACACCAAGCTCGGCAGGCTCCCTCACAGACAGACGACGACTCGCTTGACCGCACCGCGCATGCGACGCCCGACACCACCCCGCAGGCCAGTGTTGCCGCAACCGTGCCTCCCCAGCCGGTGCCATCTATTGTCCCAGGTTTTGTTCCCATGACGGATGAGACGCGTTCTGATCTCCCGGCTACTGCTGCTGCCGCTGCTACAGTCGCTAGATCTCGCTCCCCCTCCCTTCCGCTTGACGACCACCCCGCCTCGCCCACCTCGCCCGTCGCGGCCACGACAGAGTCGGTGCCGACCCACCCGTCCTCGAGCGGTATCTCGAGTCCTCTCTCTCTGACAAGTCAGACGCAGAGCATGACCACCGCACCGACCTCGCCGCGCCTCGACAAGGACGAGGATGCGGGCTCTGTAACGAACGTTGTGGATCTGAGCGAGGACGACGCAGTGTCCCCGCTCTCTCCCTCCGAGCCATCCGAGCCCATGTCGCCGCACGCAAACCACGCCCGCAACTTGTCCACCGACGGCCGCCCAACGAGCAGATACAGTGACTCGAGCCCCCTGTCTGCCGCTGCCGGCGGCATGGCTGCCGCAGGTATGGGAAACGCTGCGCGCAACTCGCGCGCGTCGACTGGTTCCACTGGGTCCAAGAGCAAGATGCGCCTGTTCCGCTCTCCACGCACCAACACGAACGGCAGCGGGTACTCACCCGACGACTCGACCTCACCTACGTATTCGCCGTCCAGTTACAATGCGCCGCAGCAACGGTCGCGGACGGCGTCGCTCACGCGCGCGCTGCGTCTTCGACGCAGCAGCAATGTCACTCCCCCGACATCGCCACGCCCGCGCGCCCAGGCGCGCTCGTCGCTTTCAGAGGTTTCGGGTTCGCAGAAGGAGGAGGTCCTCTCTGGCCTTGGCCTTGGCAGCCTGTTTGGCGGGAAGAGCGGATATCGCACCGCCAGCGGCGGAATAGGGTATACACCGCCCACGAGGCAAGGTAGCGGGAAACACAAGGACTCGGCCGCGGAACACAACGACGCCCTTGAGCGCTGGCGCCGCGCCGAGGAGGAGCGCGCGAAGCAACGCGGCAAGCAAGCGACGCCACGGGCGGCTCCACAGATGCTCCCGACGCACCTTATCGACCCTAACATCGCAGACAACGGCGTCGTGCATGTCGGCTCGGAAGACGGCCACGGGTTCGTGGAGACGATCATGGAGAAGACCAAGAAGCGCTGGAGCCGGAACGCGACCAAGGATATGGGTGACGTTCCCGAAATCCGCCCCGAACCGCCCGTGAGGATCATGGCCGAGCGGGAACGGTCCGCGCGCCCGAGCGACGCGTCGCGCCGTTCTCGCCCAAGCGACATCGAACGCCTCTCGCGCCCAAGCGACGTGTCCCGCGTGTCGCGACCAAGTGACATCTCCCAGCTGTCCCGTCCCCGCGGGTCGCTTGGCGGCTCTGAGACGGGGTATGACACGGCTGAGGAGGACGCGCACTCACTGCGGATTCAGCGGATCCGATCCGCGAGCTCGGGAGTCATCTCGCCTGTTGGGCAGCTTACCTCGGCGGCGAGTGCAGCCCGTGTACACCGCCGCAACCGGAGTGCGTCAATTAACGAGTCCGCCGATGGGCGTATCGAGCTGCACGAGGCGCCAGAGTCCGAGGGCTCGCCGCGCCCACCTCCGAGCGAGATCAGTGAGGTGCTCGCGGGCGGCATCCCCGATCTGCGGGAGGACGACGCGGGTTCGCAGTACAGCAGTCTCGGACGTCTCGAGATGATGGCTCAGCCGTTGCCCCGCCTCCCGGCCGGCCTTGGTAGTGTCCCCCCGACCCCGATGAGCGGACAACTCTCGGCGCCGCCGCTGTCTGCCGCCCTTGATGCCATGTCCCCGATCGACCCCCAGCTCGAGGGTGAGCGTGCGGACTACACAAGTCTTGGCGGCCGGGGCCTGGAGGCGGAGCTTAAGCGCGCGGAGGAGGCACGGATCGCGGCGGAGCGGGAGGAGGCGGAGCTCCGGGAGGATGCGCGCAAGGAAGCGGAGGAGCGACGTGCGGAGGAGCGCCGCGAGGCCGAGCGGCTTGCGGCCGAGCGTGAGCGGCGCGCAAGGCAGGAGGCGGAGCGCGAACGACTGGCGCACGAGCGGCGTGAACGCGAACGCGAGGCTGCGTCCAAGGCTGCGCGCGAGCGCCTTGAGCGCGAACGCCGCGAACTCGAGCGTCTCGAGGAGGAGCGCCGCCATTCCGCCGCCATCCGCGAGCAGCTGCGGAGCGGCAAAATTGACGGCGGGATTATGTTGAGAGGTGTGAGTAGGAGTGGCCAGATTTTGGATTCAGTGCTGATATCAGTGGGTGACCGTGCAGACGTCTGCGTCGCTAACGTGGCGGCGGCGCTACTTCCACCTGTTTGGCGCCGAGCTGCGCATGTACCGCTCCGACAGCGAGACGGACGCGGCGCTCGCGACCGCGCCGCTCAGCAAGGCGACGGTGGACGAAGCGTACGAGGAAAGTCAGGTGCGGGGTAGCTGGAAGCTCCGGGACGGACATGGTCATGTGAGTGCAGGCAGAATGCGTGGGCCAGGGAAGTGGGAGTGAGCTGCGCCGAAGCTCGTCTTTTGTCTTTTTTGTTGGTGCTGACTCTCCAGGAATACTTCATGTTTGCGGACACCCCCGAGGACAAGGAGATTATTCTCGAGAGCCTGCGGATTGCGATTGGATAGAGGGGGAGTGAAGAGGAATCATGTCTTGTTGATCTAGAGAGGGGAGGGGGTTTATCTGTCGCGAGATCTGTCGCGAGATCTGTCGTCGTGCGGCCCTCGAAGCATGGCCCGCCGGCATGTACGTACATAGCTTTGTTGCGTGGGCTGTATGATTGTACGCCGCCTGCGGGTGGCAATACCATTAGAATGTATGCATGAGACGGAGAGCAGACAAGAGGGAGTGAGAGCGGGCAAGAGATCAAGAGAGAGGGTAGTAGACGCATGAGTCGTCGTCGCGGTTACTGACTGCATGCCCCGGTCTGATAGGCGCGAAGTACTCGATGGCGCCATCAAAGCCATCCCAAGCCACCGCCCCCTGCGAGTTCGATATCCTGATCCTGATCCTGCAAGGTCTTCGAAATGGAGTCCTCTTCGAAATGCATGCATCAAGTGGAGGTGGAGGCTATTCGTCTCCTGTTCTACTACTGTACTCGTTCCCGAGATCCGTCGGCAGGTCGGGGATAGCCTTTGCTGCCCATTCGGCACGGCGATGGATCCGATCCGGGCGCCCAGACCAGCCCATATGTGGCCATGTGAGGCAGGCTGTTAGCGGCCAGCGGCCAGTATGCCACCAGCGATATCCAATCCATGCAATCCAAAGGTCTGGAGCTCTCGAGGGCCCCGACCTGAGCCAGCTGAGCCCCGCCCCCTGCATGCATCCTGGCAATTCCTGCAATCAAAAAGAGGATTCCCTGCATTGTACAGATACTTGGCATGGCGCGGAGCCCGGAGCATGGCCATTTCCTTGTCGTTATAAGCGCCGGAACAGAAAAGACACTCTCTGGGTGTGTATCGAGTCGAGCGAGAGATGCGAAGCCATATGCGCGGGATTTATTATGGGTGGAGGCGCTGGAAAGGGCGATTTCCAACGCTCTGTTATATATCATTCCGAGTAGAGAATACAAGGGTAGTGCAGAGATACGAAGCGAGCTGCAAGTGAGAGCAAGGAGCAGGTCACGAGCATCGCATGCATGCCAGTGAGCGCGAAGTGGAGAGTGACAGACAGACGGTATGAGACGATGCCCGGCGGTGCAGCTTGGAAATCATTCCACCGAGTCGCTCTTGCTGCTGCTCTCTCTACACTTGATGCGAGTCGAGCAACGCTGGTGTAAGCGCATGCATGGCATCGGTGAGACCAAGCAAGCGATGAGCAAGCACACATGCATGCATGCATGCGCTGATTAAGAGATACATACATGTGTGCATGAGGCTGGGCAGTATATCAGTCAGAGTGTTTTTCTCCAATCTGCGCCAAGCTCGCCAATCGGCTCTGCCCTGCCCTGTGTGCACCCAAATTCCGTCGCCAGAGAGACCTCGTTTGCCCACTGTCGAGTCTAGCATCTTTGTTGCTCTTTCTCTCTTTTCCTCTCATATCAAGTACATATCCCCCCTCCCTCTCTTCCTTTCCCCTCTCTCACCTCTCCCCTCCATCCTCACCGATACCACCATGTCGTCCGAGCCCACCATCGTGCCCTCCAACGGCTCCGCCACCCCGCTGCCCGTCCGCTCCGGCGCCGCCAGCAACGCCTCGGCCTCGAGCAACGTCAAGACCGGCCTTGCCCAGATGCTCAAGGGAGGGTAAGTGTCGCGTGTCGAGTAGATGAAGGGGGGAAGTGGTGAGAAGCAGGAAGACGGCGGGGACGAGGACGACGAGAAGGGTGCAAAAGTCGGCCATTGGTCGTGATCAGCCGGGCTGGGATCCTGGCGAGCAGAAAGCGTGCTATGCCTCTCCGCCGGACATGCCTCGGGGAGGCCTCGCGCAGCGTGCACGTGTGCATCAGCATGCGCCGGCCATCACACAGCGTTGCCGCTGCCGTGACTGTGATGGTGGCAGCGGGCTGTATCGTGCCGGGTATTGGCGGCAGCGCCAGCCGTTTTTTTTTTTTTTCTCCGCTCTCTTGGCTCTCCTTTTTACCCATTTTTTTGCCTTCCACGATGGCTTGGCACCGTCGAACGCGTAGATCCGGCGCCGGGACATCTCCCACTCCGTCCGGCACCGGCGGCGGCTGGCAGCTGGCCCCGGGTCGGGATGGGCATGTTCGGAATAAGACTGATGGGGCGGGATTGAAACCGGGAGGATCGCACGGCTTGTGTGTGCTCGGACCACATCCATCACGCCACCGCGATGGAGAGCAGAACAGGAGCAAATGAGGCGGCTGGCGGGCAGCTCGCAACAGCAGGCGCAGCGCTAACCCCAGTGTCATCATGGACGTCATGAACGTTGAGCAGGCCAAGATCGCCGAGGAGGCCGGTGCCGTCGCCGTCATGGCCCTCGAGCGCATCCCCGCCAACATCCGCCGCGACGGTGGTGTCGCCCGTATGGTGAGTGTGGATCGGACCGTGCCCCCGTTGGCGGGATGAGGGATGCGGCACGGCTGGCACGGCGCTTTCAAGCTCCGGATCGTGGCTGGGGAGGCGCTGGCGCGGCGCAGGCCCAAGGCCATTGGCCGAAGTCCGCTCGCGGTGTTTACCGCCTCGCAACCCCGGCGTCGTCACCCCAGCGCAAGAGATTCGGATTCAATTCGGATTGCGTTCGCGCTGCGGCGTCGCGGAGTGCCACCGAGTCGCTACGGAGCCCCACCAGCGTCACGGTCCAGATCATTACGGACTAGTCTCCGGTGCCGCGGCGCCCCCGTGGCCGGTCCGGACTCTTTTCTCCCGTTCATTCCCCGCTGACAACAGTCCGACCCGGCCATGATCAAGGAGATCATCGACGCCGTCTCGATCCCCGTGATGGCCAAGTGCCGTATCGGCCACACCGTTGAGGCCCAGATCCTCCAGGCCGTCGGTGTCGACTACATTGACGAGTCCGAGGTCCTCACCATGGCCGACGACCAGCACCACATTGGCAAGCACGCCTTCAAGGTGCCCTTCGTCTGTGGCTGCAAGAACCTCGGCGAGGCTCTCCGCCGTATCTCCGAGGGTGCTGCGTGAGTCCTGGCGACGAGCCGTCTGATTGGACTTGATACTGATTCCCAGTATGATCCGCACCAAGGGTGAGGCCGGTACCGGTGACGTCGTCGAGGCCGTCAAGCACCAGCGCGCTGTCATGGCCGACATCCGTCGCGCCGCTGCCATGTCGGACGACGAGCTCTACGCCTTCGCCAAGGAGCTCCAGGCTCCCTACCACCTCCTCAAGGAGACCGCCCGCCTGAAGCGTCTCCCTGTTGTCTCGTGAGTGCGGTGCGCCAGCACCATGTTCTTTCCCATGCTGATCAGCTCAGGTTCGCCGCCGGTGGTGTCGCCACCCCGGCCGACGCTGCTCTCATGATGCAGCTCGGCTGTGACGGTGTCTTTGTCGGCTCGGGTATCTTCCTCTCCGGCGACCCCGCCAAGCGTGCCCGCGCCATTGTCCAGGCCGTCACCCACTACAACAACCCCCAGATGCTCGCCGAGGTCTCGTCGAACATTGGTGAGGCCATGGTCGGCATCTCGGTCAAGGACGAGGTCAAGACTGGCCGCGCCACCGAGTTCTCCGCTCGCGGCCACTAATTCCCCGGCACGAGCAGAGGGACAGTGTGTATGAGGAGAGGGCGAGGTATGGTCGGGGCAGGGGGATTGGCTTCCTTTCGCGGTCTTACGATACGATAACATCTACAAAATAAAACGCACCGGTGTTGTGCATATGCAGCGCAGTATGGAGAAGGGATGAAAGTCGACCCGGGCAGACGGGCGACGGCGACGGCGCAGATTGGAGAGCAAGGGAGGGACTGATAGGGTCGAAGAACTGACAGCCAACGCCACGGATGCTCACCAACTCGCTCCAGCCTGAATTTCTTCTCGAAAGTCTTGGCAGCAAAAATCTCAATCTCCACACCACCAATGGAACGACCGCAATCTTATCACGCAACCCGACCCCGGCTCGTACGCTCCTCACAGAAATACATGTGTCGTATCTGATGCCCGAATATGAAAGTGAACGTGGCCGCCAGCGGCCGTCGAGGAAGAGTCTAGTTGGGCGAGGCGATCCGGCGCTGCCATCAGCTTGAAACCTCACCGCAGTCCTATCAGCTCACCTCAAAGCCGCGCTCCCACACGGCGTTGCCCCACATGGGCTTTGGTGCGCGCAGGGTCTCGGCGGCTTCACTTGCGGGGGCGGCGGGCGCAGCGACGAGGTTCGGCGAGCCCGGTGCCGGGGAGGGCGAGGGCGAGGAGAAGAGCGAAGAGAGGGGCGAGGACGAGGCGGACATGGCGGCGAGAGATGAGATGGAATGGACGATGACGGGTTAGGGGGGTCAAGTTGGTCGGGGAGTTGCTTGCGCTCTTATACACTTTGCAGAGGTTGCTCTCATATCGCCACTGGCCATGGGTATGTCGGGTGAACCCGAGCCGAACGAGGGGTTGGTCTCCGAGGAGGGAGATAAGGCCGTGCATGTGCATTGTGTGTCCGTGGGCCACATTCCGAAGGCCCCGGGGGGCCGGAGGGGGCAGTACGAGTACGAGCCGGAGGAGGGGATGTGAGAGCAATGAGCAACGAGCAACGAGCTAGCCCCGATTCCGGACTCGTCCACGGATGCCCATGTCATGAAAATGTCACGGCGTTATCGCATACCGTTTCCCGGAAGAGCATGGATTCATGTCTTGTTGCCACCCGCAGAAACTGTAGGACAGAGGTACCGGGAGTGAGAGGGCTTATCGCGGAGGTCGTTATCTCTGGCCAGATGGCGAGTGTGCCGAGCGAGGAGCGGGTGGCGAGCGACGTCACGCGGGGACGCGAGGGAAATCAGTCACGGGTCGGAAGACAGACGGCGGGTCGGGGCTAGCTTGTAGCTTTGTAGCTGTGTAGGTCTCCATCTCTACGCATGCGAGTGCACAAGTCTTCATGTTCCACGCCGAGACATGCATGCAAGCAAGACTGATTGTGACATTTCCGGCAGCTTGTGCCATATCTCTCCCCCTCTGTGCTCGAGGCACCCCATGTAGCGTGCCAGCCATCACCCCGCCAGCCATTCCGCCGACATTGAACTGGATACATGACTGATACGATACACCATTCTCCTCGCTGCTTATCTATCGAGCATCGGTCTCGCCACCAGCACTGCACTCTTGCATGACATTATTGCTCCCTATCGTTAGCTAGACCCCTCTGCCGAAACTTGGACATTGGGCTCCCACCTCGCCTAGTCACCACCCTGCATGCAGTCCAGCCAACAGTCTCCGCGATCCTGTCCGCACGGTCGCCAAGCAAACGAGAGCCAACTGTTCATCGATGGCCCTTGACGTCAAGCGCAGACATGTAACCGGAATCGACAACACCGACAACTCCCTGGGCTCCCCGGGCACACATACTGCCCAGGGCAGGCTACAGTATGCGACCAAAATTAAGTCGTGATGTATCGAAATTTGGGAGATCGCCGGCCTGCCGCGTCGTTTTTAGGCTTCAATAACTCAGCAACTTCTCTTGCAACCTTGGTCAGACACCTTACAGACTTGTTGGGAAATACCTAGAGCTCATCAATCTACAGTTTCATGCATGCTAAAGAACCTATGCACAAGTTACAGGCGAATAACTGTTAAAAGTGGTGCCAAAATGGGTGCCACATTCCCAACCCATGGGACATATCAGGTATTTTCGCATTTTTTGGCCATTTTTGGGCCCCCAAATGCACATTTTGATTGTGCATAGGCCTCAAACACATCTCTGCTCTTATGCAAGAGTATATTATGCAAGTTCAGGTGTACTGCTGTGTGCTGTGCTGTTTAGATGGCCATTAGAGCATTTTGTGGGGAGCTGTGGACTGCCAAAGTCGGGCACCAGTGGTGGCAAAGTGTCGTTTCGGCGCATTACACGAACGAATTTTGGTCGCATACTGTACAACATCGAGAACATGTGGGAGACGCGTCCGAATGCTCACAGTGTACGACGAGTCTACAATGTACCATTGCAACGCGCCGACACGCAACATCAACGCACACCGTCCCCTGTCCCCGCTCTTCCCCAGCTTACCCCCTTCGGGCCCCGCCTCGCGTGCGTTCCAGAACAACTCCAGTCCGGGGAAGTGCGTGTTTTGGAATACTACACGCTTTTCTGGACTCAGCACCGCTTCTTGTCGAACACACACCAAGCACCCAGAACCGGCTCAGTGGGTCGGTGAAGTCATCGGCCTGGTGCGGGGTGCACTCTTCCCGCCGGACAAGACTCTCCAGCAAGTCGCCAAGACTGAAGAGCCCAGAGCGGTGACCTAACGGGACACGTGCCGTCTTGCAACTGCAACACCCGCTTGGCCCTTCACGCACTCCTGAGCCATCCCGACCTGCAGCTTCGCACATCGCACAACAGGGAATACCATGACCTATGTTTGCACGATCCCACCTGTGTGTCCTCTGCCTCTGCGCACCCGCAGGGCTCAGCGCGCCGTCGTTACGGCCATTCTTGGAATTATGGAACAAAAAGAGGTACCAGTGATCTCCAGCACCTGCGCTTGGGAACGCGATGGGACTCGCCTCAGGCCCCGATGCCCTCTCGCTCCCCTCACTGCCATTTTTAGTCAGTCTTGGACCCCAGACGCGGCATCTCTTGGCCAAAACCGCCTTGCTCATCACTCACTGAGGACTGACTAGAGGTTGAGCGCGTATAAAGGGGAAGCAATAGATTTCTCCTCTCCCCATCAATTTCTCATCCCGGGCTGGCCCCATTGTACAAACCGTTCCGTCTTGCACCTCGCTCCAGCACGTTCCTTACCCACGCTCCTTACCCACCTCCTTGCATACCTAGTCCTAAGTTCCACCCACTCACACTTCTTTGAGCCATTGATACTACTCACAATGAAGCTCACCCTCGCTACAAGCTACCTCCTCCTGGCCGCGCTCGGCGCTATGGCGGCCGCACCGGACGGGACGGCCGACGGCGTCGCGTCCCGCGATATTGAGATCTCCGCCCTCCATTGGGAGTACGAGGGCAAGCGAGATGTGTATGACCACGACGACGATCATGACCACGATCATGAGGCCGGCGGCTCTGCTGCGGGTGAGTCTCCCAGGTCTTCCCCTACACATCACGCACTAACTACAGACTCGCACACACTCGGGAAGCGCCAGTCCGCGTTCTACAAGGCCGGGCAGGCGGCGTGGCGCAAGTCTGCGGACTGGTACTTTTCCAAGGCGCTGGACATTGGCAATACGGCCCAGCAGACGTTTGAGAAAGTGATGGCGGAGAAGAAGGGGCAGGACACCCGCAAGATCAAACAGTTGTGCGGGAGGGACTTTTGTGTTGCGGCCCCTGCGCCCGCGGCGCCTGCCCAGCTCAACGCAGAGTATCTCCAGTGGAAACGACTCGGCTGTCGGGGACAGCAGTGTGCCGCGGGCGTCAATCTCAAGAAAAAGGTGTGCGTCGGCGTAAAGGGCTCGTGCAGCTCTGTCATTGCCGAGGTGCGGAAGTTTGAAGCCGCGCAGAAGAAGAACAAGGTTGGCGGAACCGGGACTTCGAGCAGGACTGGCAAGACGCGGAAGGGCAAGACGAGCAAGAAGGGGAACGTGGTCAAGACGGGCAAGAAAGGCAAGAGGGTCAAGACCCCCGGGTCTAAGAGCGCCAAGAAAGGCCGCCCGCGCACCGGATCGGGTTCAACCGCCGCCGCCAGGAAGAAGGTCAAGACCGGCAAGAAGGGCAAGAAGGGCACGACAGTCAGGACGGGCAAAAAAGGCAGGAAGGGCAGGACTGGCAGGACTGGAAGGACGACCAAGACGCGTATGGGCAAAACGGTCAAGACATCCGGGTCCAAGAACGCAAAATACGGTCGCCAGGGGCGCACCGGCTCGCGAGGAACGGCCGCCGCCAGGAAGAAGGGGACCGCGAGGAACAGCCACAAGGGCAAGCAGTAGAGACAGGACAGTAGATATGTGGACTAGAGCCGGTCGGCGGCAAGATGTATGCGCTGGAAGGAAACGGGATGTAGTACCACTAGTGAGTATGAACGTGGAACTGAAACGTGATGATTGCAGCATTGATCGCGTTAAGACATCTCTCCCCACTGAACGCTGTGATGCACGAGCAGGGCGTCCCAGCCCGACTTGCTCACATTCCGAAACAGCAAGATCCATCGACGACACTACTTGATATAGACAAAGAACAGAACCCACGAAACCAGAACCATGATCACATACTGTGACCCAAAGAAGTACGTTACGGGCTTGATGACCTTCCAGCCCGGGAACTCTTTGCCTTCCTTGGCCATCTCGTCACGCAAGGCGACGCGCTGTTTCTCGCTCTTGCGCAGCACGTGGCCTAGGAACTTGCCGTCCAGGAAGTCGAGGATTGGACCCTCGAGGACCTGCCACGCCTTGATCGCAATGAGGAAGTAGATGACACGGTCGTACGTCTGTCCCGGGGTGGCGTCTTGCTGAACATTAGCGACAAACGTAACCGCGATACTCACAATTGCACCACACGAAACCTCGAGAATGATGTTGTTGCAGGCCACAAACGAGGAGAACATTCCGTATGCCGTACCCATCAAGGTAGGGTCGTTGACAAGAATCGGGATACTGCCAATGTACGGGAGCACGTTGAGGGCGAGGCCAAACGATGCAATGAGGATGGGCGCAATGGCGTTTACCTTGGTGAGGCCAATGAGCGCAAATGCGACCACATATGCAGCCGCACCGATGGACACTAAGTGTTAGCTAGAACGTTGGAGGCCGCGGTTGTTCCGAGGATCCGAGATTGCACTTACCAAAGGGCATGCGCCACCCAATCTTATCGTAGAACATGCCGAGAACCGGGACCACAACAATGACAATGACGTTCAGCAGACTGGTGTAGTAGCCGCCTGTCAGCGCCGTCGTTCCACGAGTGCGCTCCTGAATGTCGGTGAGGTTGGCGCTGTAGACGGTGCGTGCAGAGTTCTGGAACAGGTGGGTGCCACAAAGCATCCAGTAGAAGCTCGGACTAGAGTAAGCGTTGGCTGTCTGCAAGAGAACCGCTCCTCTTGAGCCTCTCCCGACTCACATTCTAGCAATGTTCATAAAGGCGGTTTGATACTTCTTCAAACCACCTTGACGAACAATGTCACGGCCGGCGACAGGACGGTAGCGCTTGGGTACGATCTTGCGCTCAAAGAATCCATAACCCAGGACAATGAAGGTGCAGGCGATGGTGCAAATCGACGGGATCCAGAGCGCCCAACCCCACCACCCGCCAAGACGGCTCATGGGCACTGCTGTGGCGCGACCGATGACGGTCGTGACCGAGTTCCACGCAAGGTCCAGCGCAATGGCAAAGGCGAGCGTCGAACCGTTGAACCAGTGAGCATACAGCTTGTTCTGAGAAGTCTCAATGATGATGCTGCCCAGGCCCATAATAATCCTCCCGGTCACGAGGCTGGAGTAATGGCCGGTGTTTGCCGCGGAGGCAGCGACAATGCTCCCCACGACGCAGAAGAGACAGGCACCCAAGGCGGCATGGAAGCCTCCGTAATAGTCCATGACGACACCTCCAATAATGGGAAGCACAGTGTTGACCAGGTTGGACGCCGTCGAGATTGTGGCAAACTGAGCGTCTGAGGTGAGATTGGTACTGTGGGGAAACTCACTGTTCAGCTCAAGTTCCTTCACGATGGTGCTCTTGAGTGGCCCAATTGTCATTTCGGCAAACGCTGCGCCTGTGCTGAAGAAGACGACAAAGGCGAACGCGGCGCAGCGGTACTTGAGTGGAATCTCATCCACCTGCCACGACACCTCGTTGGCAAGCTTGTTGTCGCCGACGAGCAGGACTTTGCGGTTCTCATCGTGGCTCAGCGCCTGGAGCTCATCCTCGTTCCGCGTGGCGGTCAGCTCCTTCTCATGGCCCCCTTCGTAGAGAACATCGTTCTGGGCTTCATCCCCGAGGTCGCTCTTCCGGTCGTTCATGGCGTCGAACCTTGATGCGTTCTGCACAGAGAGGTGAGGTGGTGAAAGACTTTGTGAGAATGGCACGCAGGTGCCCTTTGTACAGTAACTTTTTGTCTCGTCTCGTGACTTTTCTTCCATTTTTTTTTTTCCTTTGGGCCGCGACGCAGGGGTAGCTGTGTGTCTGCCTGCCAATGTAATTAGTATATCTGATAAGCATCCCGGCCTCTGAATGTCAGTGCCAAGCACACGGCGTCTTGGCGTTCACATTTTGACAGCGCATGATTGGTTGCCGAGCGAGACATGGGTGTCTGCGCTCCACAAATGCAACGGGTGCGGTGCCTGCCACAACTCGCCGAGGCCTGTATCCTTGCAACCGGTCTGTTCTCCAAAGGTCGGCTGACCCACAGGCAGAGGTCGCGTCGGCCGATAGTTTCTTCGACCTGTAGAATTCAGAAGAGTAGCCGGTGTTTAAAGGGATGTTCCAGACCGTCAAAGAACGAGGCTCATTTTGGTCACCACGTTGAACGCCCAGCCCTAAACATAACGTACAGGTCGCGGGCAGGAAGTGCTCCACTTTGTCTGTTCGGCAAGGACTGCGTAATATATAGCGCTTGGCAAGGAGGAGCGCGAGCATGGTAAGCGAGTTTCGGGTTGCAACAGTCCGAGTGTGAGCTGGTGGTGGTCGTCAGAGAAATGCAATGAATGCTTCCTACTTCCTTGGCGGGACTCGCCCTGTTATTTCTGGACGCAAGGAAAGCTTCACAAGAACTTGGAGCGGCAGTTTTACAAGTGATCTTGACCCCCGGGATCGGTCTTTTCCAAGTCTTTAGTTACCGAGGTCTCCTCATTGCCGGGTCCAGCCCCCGCCTTCAGGAAAGGTTGGCGCCGTTAACCGAAGGCCCACATGTGCCGAAACGCGGGAAAGAATGAATGCCAAGAGTTTCATCCTTCGACCAACGCCCTCTCTGGCCTTCCATCTCACCCTTCTCATTTGACGTGTCATAGTCGACATATGGCGGGCATCGGGCAGACACCACGCCGTTTCCCCATGGCGACGGCGAGACCATCTCCCGACGAACAGTCTTTCGGACGGACTCGTTTCGGAAGGGTATAGACAAACGACAACCTTGCATTACCCTCCATGGGGACAAGAGAGATACAAAACGCAGCTAGACACTACTACACCTCCATTTAACAAGTTCACTTGAAACGTTACACAACAGCGTCAACCACCTTGCGCCACTTGGGCCGCGTGTCCGGCAGCGTGTCCGCACCTCCCGTCTCTGGAGAATACTCGTAAAAGACCATCTCAGATAGGGGGACGAGCTTGGAGCGCGAGTACAGCTTGTGGCCGCAGTACACGACGGGATAGAGCATGATGGGGAGGTACGTTGTGATGAAAATGCCTGTGGCCCAGTTGCCCTTGAGAAACACGCTCCAGCCCGAGAAGAACAGGACAATGGCGATGAACACTGAACCGTACCATGCCGCGCCGGCACGGTTGTTCAGCATGTTGGTGTATGGGAGCAGCTTGCGGTCGACGCCCTGGAACCGCACACCCCGCTCGAAGCGGATATAGGTGATACAGACCGACCACCACATCAGGAGACCGCCAGCCGCGCCTAGCGACGCGAGGTAGCCGAACGCGACGCCTGCACTCGAACCAAGCGACATGAATGCCAGAGCGGCAAACACTGCGCAGGTGCAGATAGCAATGTACGGCACGCCGTTCCTGCCTGTCTTGCCGAAGAAATGTGGGGCGTGCCCGCGAATAGCGAGACCGTGGAGTGCACGACTTGAGGTGAAGAGCTCCGAGTTGGCGGCTGACCAGCCTGACGCGATGAGTCCGGCATTTACCACTGACGGGAGTACCTTGATGCCTGCGTTCTGAATTGCAATAACGAACGGGGACGCGAGCGCGCTGCCGGCGTTGAGCGACAGACCAGGGTCGTTGCTCGGCACAGTGATGCCGATGGCGAACACACCGCCAATGTAAAAGAGCAGGATACGAATGTACACGCTCTTGATGGCGCGGGGGACATTGCGGCGCGGGTCCTTGGTCTCTCCTACGGGGTCAGCATATGTGCGATAATTCTATCTTTTCACCTGCTGCGATGGCTACAATCTCCGAGCCGATGTATGAGAACGCCGCACGGGTGAGTGTCGCCCAGAAACCGAGGAAGCGGCCGAGCGTGCCGGGAATACCAGCGTATTGGACTAGCGGTCCAGGGTCGCGCCAGAAGCGGAATCCAATGGTCTCACCGTTGGGACCACCACCTGCTGAGATGACAATGTCGGCAATGAGCAGCCCAATAACGAGGAAGATCTTGAGGTAGGACTAGAGTTAGGACATGTTTCACGGGAACAGGCACTCACCAGCCAGAACTCGAATTCACCGTACCACGCCGAACCCATCAGGTTAATGGCTATGGCGGCGATGAGAAAGATTGAGATCCAGAGTGCATTGTTGATGCTCGTGTTCCAGAGATTTATGAGCACTGATAGCGCCGAGAGCTCCGAAGGCAAGAAGATGGTCCAAGTGTACCAGTAGAACCACCCCACAGTGAAGGACAGCGATTCGTCAAAGTACTTTGCTGCAAGTGTGATCGCACCGCCAGGAAGAGGCATCGCGGAGACCATCTCGCCAAGGCAGATCTGCTCGTTAGACCGACCGAGCAATGGTGGTAAGTTTGGGCAATCTGACCGACCCGAACAGTCTTACAAACAGGTGCTCACCATAACAGAGTAGCAGACAGTGCCCATGAACGAGTATGCGAGGAGGATACCCAACGGCCCACCCTCAGCGAGGGCTGAACCGGTATAAAGGAAGAGACCGGTGCCTCTGATGGTCAGCGACAGAAGTCACAGGCTCTCACAATACACCGCCAAGGGAGATCATCGTGATGTGTCGCCCCTTGAGGCCACGGTTGAGCTCGACATCGGGGGCTTCGGCAGAGTCATGACCGGCGTCTTGAATCACCTCGCTTACGACGCTCTTCTCAGTCGTCGCTCCCTTGGTCTCATCTTCACTCGAATTCGAGCTTGGCATTGCGCGCTGGGTATTCTCAATACAGTCTAGAAGGTGGTTCTGGAACGGACTTGATTTAGTGCAGTGGGGGGTCGGGGACGGGACTTGTCACAACAAAGCTGGTCTGCTTTAAATCATCAGTACATGCCCAGCTTTCATCACACGATCAAACGCCCATCTTCGTCGAGCTGTTCGGGTGATGCGCTTCAGTACATTCTGTGCCTTTGTTAGCCTGTTGTAACCGCACTAGAACGTCCAACAACCGCGGTTGTGGCTATCTGGTGCAGGAGATTCGCTTCACCCGTGCACCAGATAGCCACAACCACTGTCCTTGTCTAAGGAGTTAAAAGTGGGCAAGGCATGCTGTCGATTGAGGATTAGAGGCGACAGCGTTAGCGTCATTCCATTAAACGAGATCTCCTACACGGCTCACAGATCACTTCATTTTCATGATTTGTCTGTTTCACCGCGATCATGGACTGTAAGTGCAATTGTGCTTGACGCGATCTGTTCTGTGCGTGTCGGGCTTTACCGTTAGTTAAGTAGACTGTTTGTACTGTGGAAGGCCAGATGGTGGACACCAGGTCAAAAGGTATGGAACCGATTCTCGACAACTTCATCCAGAGGGGATGCCAATCCGATGAGATTGTGAACAAGTAGGCGAGACTACCCGTCGGTGCCGTCTGGATATCTCTGCGGTGGGAATGGTACCGCCTGCCCCCAGACTATCATCGGCGCGGCGCCAAGAGACGCGGGGAGATGCGAACGGACAACAAGAGGGGCAGGTTGCAACCGCACATCGTTTGGCTAGGAGCGTTTTGAAGGATTCGAGGCCGACTGACTGATGACCCGGCTGAATGGACCCAGGCGGCATTGGGTCGGTGGGCAACGTTTACCGAGATTTCCGTAGCCGAGACTCAGTGGGCGGTGGGTCAGATACTGTGCACGCCATTCAGTTATTCTTTCTGTTAGCAGACATAGCGTAGCGGAGCTCGACGGTACACGTCCCGTCATGAACAATCATAGTACCCCTGGTCGTCAATGGCAACCGCATTTCCACGGAAATGCCTCCCCGGTCAGCCCACCGCTGGGTTTCAAAGATGGCCAAAGAAGAGTAGACTAGATAAATGTCAGTTTGGGTCGAGCTCGGACGATTGAGTGCATCTGAATCCATCATCATGTCTGAGACCCTCAAGGCCTCAAGTCTGTCCGATCTGTCCTGACTGTCGCCTGTGGCGCGATCTGTCGAGTTCCACAGGGCCACGTTTTCCTCACGTTTTCTGCAGCTTGCATGTACAACACATGGTAGGGCCTTAGGTGAGCGTACGAGCGTTCCTTACCGTGATACTGAGCACGGAAACATGAACTTTGAGAACAAACACTCGCGTCAATTGTTTCACAGGAACACCCATATCCAGTGGTTTTGTGATCGTCCTAGGCTGTCGAAATGACGAGCTAACACAGAGCATGCTTACCATCCCGTCTCGTGGTCTTCTTCCTGCTGCAACAGCCGGCTTCTAATCGTGTCGCGTTCACCGGAAGTGCGCTTCACTCGATGGTAAACATCTCGTCGCTGCCCACCACGTTTAGGCTCCACCCACTTTCCCCTCCCCCCACCGTATCCCACGCTAGCCCATTGTTGTATCCCGCACTCTGAAGGTAGCGTGCATCAGGCACACGGCTCCGACCAAGGAAGTGGGTGACCGACTGGAAACTGCAACTACTTTCTTGCTGAGATCAACGACCGACAAGAGGCAAGTGACAGCGGTCTGCAAGGGCCCAGGACGCATAGAGTCCTCGGTCTAGCGGAATGAACTGACGCTGAGATTGACCATTCGCGTCGTTGTCTGACATTGTTCCAATGACACTTGCCTCCCTAATGCCGGGCCGAGGATCTCGTCCGCATCTCTCCACAAAGAAGGCACAAACAATTGCAGACCGAGGCCTTCGGGTGCAGTTGACGGCCTGTTCCGACAGGCCTTGGTAGCCGGAACGGTGCCTTCGTGGCGCCCACCTGTTATCTCGGTATCCAAACTCCACAAATGACGCTTGTGATTGTCGCACAAGCTGCTTGGCTCACAGATCCTCGTAAGCTCGTGACCGATGCTGTTGATGTGGACGCCTGCCGCTCCTCCGAGTGCCTGTAACCGGTCCCCAAGACAGCGGCCAAGCGCGACAGCGCATGGAGACTCAGAGTTTGGCCAAATCCCACGACACCTCTTTCGTCCCACTTCTTCTCACCTACGCACCTCGACTGATGGTAGCCACCGCATACAACACTCGTCGCTCGCATCCTCGTGACCTGCCCAAGATGTGCCTATGGCACTACCGAAAGCCGATGCTCGGGTTGCGGTGCGCGTATAACAAGAGGTGGAAATGGGACACATTGATACCTTCTTCCACTTCCAGCCGTTAACAAGGATAATGACAAGAAACCACCTTCTCGAAGTACCGAGTGAGTATCTTAAGGCTGAAGAGCCTATGAGGCGGGGCTTACACCTTCAGATAACACCAATGCGTCATGGTGGCGCGATAAGGGCCTCAGACTAAACGTCCTTCATTGCATTGGTTGCTGCCTGTGCACGTTTTATCTCGGATATGGTGAGCCGCATCATCATTCCCACACTGATAAAAGATCAAGCACTTTTGGCAGCCCTGCAGGCAATCCCCCAATGGAACAAGTTCTTTGGTTATCCGAAGGGCACAAATCTCGGACTCATTGCCTCAGCGCTGTACTTTCCTGGACTTCTCTCCGCCTTCGTCGGATCATGGCTCTCTATGCGCTTCGGCAGACGTCCGACTTTGTGGGTCGGCTCCGGGATGATCATTGTCGGAGCCATCCTGAATGCACTATCTCGCAATGTCGGTGAATTCTGCGGCGGTCGTGTTCTCCTTGGCGCAGGCGGCGCCATCACCAAGGTCGCAGCCCCTCCCCTCCTTCAGGAGATCGCTCATCCACGCCTCCGCTCCAAGCTGGCAGCGAGTTACTACGGCTGGTTCTTCCTGGGCTCTTCTCTTTCATCGTGGCTCTGTCGTGAGTTTGTCCTAGCAACAAGAGTCGGCGCTCGTATGGAATGCTTACTCTTTCAGTCGGTGGGATTTATCTCAAGGAGAATAACTGGAGCTGGAGAATGCCCTGTCTCTTTCAAATTGTGGCACCGATCGCCGTCATTCTGATTTCAATGCATGGACCGGAATCGCCTCGCGTGAGTATCGTGATGCATGATTGTGGTTAACGCGCTCTAGTTTCTTGTTAACAAGGGACGGCACGCCGAAGCTCTTCAAGTTCTCGCAAAGTACCATGCCAACGGGTTTGAAGATGACCCTCTCGTGCAGCTCGAGTATCATGAAATCGTTGCAGCCATCGAAGCCGAGGGTGGCGAGCACAAGTCGTCGTGGCTTGATCTTTTCCGCACAAAGGGGAACCGTCGCCGGACCGCCATGTCTATCATCATGGCATGTGGAACTAACTGGACTGGTTCAGGTCTAGTGGGATAGTGAGTGGCATGCCAGACTCTTCTGTCAAGCTCATCACTCACATCGACCTAGCTATCTGACCCCTATCCTCAACTCGGTCGGCATCACAGCCCCAGTTCAGACGATCAGCCTCAACGCAGGGCTCGCACTCTGGAATCTTCTATCCTGTCAGCTCGCTGCCACACAGGTTGAGCGTGTCAGCCGCCGGACGTCGTTCTTCACCAGTGGATGGGGTATGGCTATCAGCATGGGCATCATCACAGGCTTCTCAGCCGCATTCGCCCAGGGCAGCAAGTCGATGGGTCTTGCAGTCGTTCCATTCTTATTCATTTTCTTCTTCTTCTACGACATTGCGTGGATGGCGCTACCCTTCCACTACTGTACAGAAATTATGCCGTTCCATCTCCGAACCAAGGGTCTCGCCGTCTTTACCGCCACGCAGACTTTCGCCAATGGCTTCAACCAGTTTATCAATCCCATTGCCTTCCTGGCCATTGCTTGGAGAGTGAGTGACCTTTGGAAAATAAACTGACGTTGTTCAGTACTACATCGTCTACGTCGTTATCAACTTGGCGGTCATGGTGTACTTCTACATTTATCTGATCGACACTCGCGCTCTGTCTCTGGAAGAGATCACTCTGCTGTTCGATTACGACCGGCGCGAGGCCCGTGACCGGGCGGCCGAAGAGATGAAGTCTCGTGTTCGCGGCGACTACAATCACAGCCTTGCGAAGGAAAAGGAGGCTGACGTAGAAAGTGCAGCGGGGTTGGCGGATGACGACACAAAGAAGGATGGTGCAGTTGTTCATATCGAATCGAAGTGAAGTCACAAGAAATCTACATTTGTTAAGGAAATACAGCAAGCTCTTGGAGTTGCCCTCGGACTCCGAAGAAAAGCCGAAATAATATTCGATGGACAATGCCGACAGACAACTGTACCGTACATGACAAAGAGTTACAACAAGCTGATAGAATATGTCGGTGCTGGTCGTGTTCTTGTGACTGTCGAGTTTCTAAGGTGGTCTCGTCGCGGTCGTTTGTTTGATTCTTTGTTGTCGGTATTGTGTCTTGTTCGTGATATCTGGACTCTTGTTGGGTTTTCGTTTTATCGCTCTTACGTTTGTTCACAGAAAGGATTTGTTGCCTGTCGTTGCGGCGGTCGGCTGCCACTCGTTCGATCTCGGATCATGTGTTGACCCCAGTTGATCACAGCGCTGCTCTTTGGCCCTTAGCAGTCGTCGTGCTGTCAGTCCTCGCCTTGGCCCCTCTCTTGGGTGCCTGCTTCCGAGCCTTGGAGGACGTGGTCGGCGTCTTTCCTCTTCCTTTGAATGCGGTATCCAGCCGTTGCTTGCCCTTGATGGGAGTCTTAGGGGGTTTCCTCGCAGTGGTTCCCTTCTTCGCCGTACCTTTCTTCGCGTTGCCCTTCTTCGCGGTCCCCTTCTTCGCCGCGCCCTTCTTCGCGTTGCCCTTCTTCGCGGTCCCCTTCTTTGCCGCGCCCTTCTTCGCCGCGCTCTTCTTCGCCGTGCCCTTCTTCGCGGTCCCCATCTTCGCCGCGCCCTTCTTCGCGGTCCCCATCTTCGCCGCGCCCATCTTCGCCGCGCCCTTCTTCGCAGCGCCCTTCTTCCCCGCGCCCTTCTTCGCGGTCACCTTCTTCCCCGCGCCCTTCTTCGCGACCCCCTTTAGCCCTCCGCGAGCGGGCTTGACTGATTTGCCTGGACGTGACTTGAGGCCCTTGGGAGGTGAACCACACGGCGCGACGGCGCCCTTGCCGACACTCTTTCCCTTCTTGCCATTCTTGCTAAGCCGGCCTCCCCTCCCGCCCTTGATGTCCTTGACACCCTTGACTTCCTTACCTCCTTTGCTGCCAGCTTTGTGGCCTTTAATACTGCGCCGCTGTATCGACAATGGACATGCAGCTGGAGATACGGGTGCAGGTGCGATCGACAGTCCAAGCGCCCGGAACGACAATTCGAGGACGATGTCGAGCACTTGGCTTCGGCCTCCTTCGAAACCTGGTACGGACGAGATTGTGATATTGTTGGTATCGTCCAAGCGTTCCAATATGATCCACGTCTCGAAATTGGTCAACGCACCAATTCTGATAGTCAGCTCCTGAGGTTGATCTCATCTCGTCTCGCCTCACCTGGCGTCATGGTGATACATTTGGGCGACAACCTGTTCCAGGGCTTTGGTCGCGGTCTTTCGTGAACCGCGGACCTTCGCGCGAGGCTGCTTGGACGAAATTAAAGACGGCACTTTTTGTCTTGAGTGTTTGTTCAGCCCGGCTTTTGAATCTTCCAGCATCTCAGCTATCGAAAATTGACCGTGATCGTTGGCAATGTCATAAATCGCCTTGTGGTCGAGGACGTTTGGCTTCTTAACCTCAATGACGGCTGTGCTCCGTCCCGTTTGGAACAGAAAGTCTGTTATTGGCGCATCACCATCGGCGATCAGGGACCATGGTGGTGATTGGTGCCTTCGTAACTGTCGTGGTTGCCGTTGTTGCCGTTGTGGTTGTCGCCCAACGGATATTGCGTTAGCAATCGCTGTCAAGATACGATTGGCTGGCGAAATGATCGTACTAAACATCAAGGCCTGCATCGCTTCCTCTCCTGAGAACATGCCGTCTAAGGTCAAGTTACTTCTTTACGGCACAACTCACGACTCAATTGGGCATCCAGCTTGGCGTTCTCGACGGCCATGGAAGCACTTTCGAAAGCACGGCGATCGTTGGCTTCGAAGAAGCCCGGGTAGAGCCGGTGCCGAGTGAGATCGAAGGTCCCTGATTTGAATGCGATCTCGTCCGGAAAATTGAGATCCAACATTGCCTGAGCCGAGAGACTTTGGGAAGCCGGCGTTTTTCCACTTGTCAGAAGTCGTGGCACCATATCGTAGCTCTGGATTGCAGAAAGCAGGTTGAGGCCACTGCTCAGTCCACTGCGAATCGGGTTTTTGGCGTTATTTGATGACGACCGGCCTTTGCCTTTTTTCGTTGGTAACTTGCTAGAAGAACTTGAACTGGACGTTCGAGAGCGTTTGACTGCTTGGATTGACGACGCGCCGTCGTCTCCAGGGGCATGCGCGATGGCAATGACCACTAGTGTGATCAACTGGATCACCGCTATGATGCGCATAATGGAAGGTTGTTCAGTCGAATGTTGGGTGAGAACAGTTCTCAGCGTCGCCTTTTATCACAAGAGAAGCATGCTCTCATCCACGTCAAGTGTCGTTGATGAATACAGCGAGCGTACCAGTCACTCGCAAGACCGCCCATGGTTCTCAATTGGACCACCATGTTAATCGCTGTGAAGAGCACAAGATGATACGGGAGGAGATGCCCCTCACAGAGCAGTGCACCCCGAGCCAGCACGCGGGTCGGGCTCTGATGCTGACATGGTCTTGACGGTTATGATATTGACGCGTTTCATCGTCCGAGTTCTTGTCGCCATTTGTTGTGACATGAAGTTAAAGATGTTAGAGTTTAGCTATCTTCCAATGTTTTCAAGACGCCGGCTTTGCAGCATCGAGCCCGCGGTGTTGCAGACGCACACACACACACACACACACACACACACACACACACACACATACGATGTTGTTGACGTTGTGTAACGGTGTTGGGCAGTTGTCCATCTTCAAAAGCCGACCTCCGTGTGACTGACCAATCCCAAGTAAACTAGAGCACTGGAGCTGTAGAGCACTGCAACGGGAAGCCATGCCGTCATAGCGTGTCATTGAAACGTCCAAGGTTGCAAGGTACATGATACAGGTGCACAGGTGCACTCCTGATTGTCATTTGCGGTGCTTGCGGTGCGTGCGGTGCTTGCTGTGCGTGCAGTGTGGAAGATTGTAGCTGTGTAAAAGGGGTAGAAAGAGGTGCGGTCGATAGAGCAAGTCACCACCTTCGCGGCTGTTGGTTGCTGTTGTCTTCGTCGTCACGTTTCATCTTTCGTCGTCGCGCATAGATCCAAGCTTCCAAGAGGTGTGACGAGTAACGGCATCGCCAATTACTACCGCTGTTTGGCCAAAGACATCCCTTCCTCGCTCCTGCCCTTAAGTTATAAGTATATTAAACACCCACACCATCACCAACTCTCCCTCTCTCTCTCTCGCCATCTTTCTGTCTCAGTCTCGCCTTGCTCGGAGTGTCCCAGTCTCCAGCCGTTCATCTCTTTTACTGTTCAAGGCCCTTCGCGATGGCTCCCAGGACACGGTCGCCTTCGGCTGCTCCTGCTACGGCTGCTCCGACTGATGAAGATCTCTCTTCGCCACAGCAACCTACAATCCCGACGTCGAACCAGTCTGCAGTGGCTGCTGAGGCTGAGACCGCCGAGCCAGCTGCCATTGATTTTATCATGGGGGTAGGTTGATTGCGGATGACCCAATCTAACTGAGAAGGCCGAGCGGGTACAATTCCTTCGAGAGACGTCCGAACCCTTGGGACTATTGGCGCGAGTTCATCCATTGACCCCACTTACGCTTCCTGAGGATCCCTCGCGCAATATGAAGGAGGAGCCAAACGCGAACCCGCCTGTGATCGCTTTCCAGAAGCTCATTGGCTATGGTCGCGAAGTAGATGATCTTCCAGGCAGTTACTACTATGCCAGCGTGCTTCATGACGGCAAACTCATACCCGGACTCGTCGTAAAGTATCTTGACATGGACTACATCGCGCCACGTTCATGGGCGAGGGAACAGTTGGCTCATGAGTGCCACGCTTTTGATCTGGCACGCAGCCTGCAGGGTATACATATCCCTCGGTTTGCAGGCCTGTTCCAGCACGGGGACGACTATTGCCTCGTCTACGACGATGCGGGTCGTGGACTGGCAAAGCCACCTCCAGCGTGAGTGGAGACTATACCAGTCCCAAGCTTACGAGCCCACAGTGAAGAAAGCGCCGAGCTCTTCGAGGCGTTGTATTCCGTCGGCGTCTCTCCAAGGGATAACGAGTGCTTTTGGCTAAGACGCGGCCTTGACGGGCGCCTCAAGATGGCAACCTTCTACGAGTCTCAATCAGAAGCGACTGTGGAGCCCTTGGACCTGGAAAGGACAGGCTACAAGACGCCCGAAGAATATATTCGGCTAGGTGGTGAAGTTACTCTCAAGACGTTGCGTAAGAGGGAACTTTCATTGTGAGTGTAGAGAAAATGCGCAGTCATACATGAGCTGTATGGATTCTGACATTGAACAGCAGGGCCTTTATCTAGTCTATGGTACCCAAAGGGTCGAGAAATGGAGAGATACTCAAACTGCACAAGGAATGCTATTGGTACAAAGAGTGCGCTTCGATTAGCCGGCTGTTTTGCGACTTCTGAGTGAGACTAAGCATATGGCCATAACATCGCGATGACTGCACATCGGACGAGAGGAGTGATATTAAAAAGAGACGCTCTCTCGAAGTGGGTGAGAGGGGCGGTCGGCAACTCGCTGATGCTTTGATATCAGGACGAACCGCCGCCATGCACACTTTTGCGATAACTGGGCTGCTGTGCTGCGCCCAACGCTCAGAAGCTCGATCCTCCCAACGGCGCGAAGGCAGATATGCAGACATCTCAGTGACAGATGCTGATGTTCTTGTATCAGAGACATGAGGCCGTGATGAAGCTGTATGAGCTGTTCGAGAGATGGACATTAGCGTTCTGTCATTATGACCGTAGGAGGAAGGAACTCCACAGTTCATGTAGATGGTCATGGTCACCGTACCACCGTGTCAGCAGTGACACGTTAAGGTCGGTGAGCTGATGCAGTGGAGAGTTGGAGAAGGCTGATCACACGAAGCAAACCGTTGATGCTGGTCAGTGTATCAGTGGCTGTGTTGTGGCCCCTACAATGAGCTTCGGCATGTCCACAAGGCTGTATCAAAACCCCCCGTCCTTTTCCCTTGTTCTTTACACTCTCCGTTCCCATCCGGAAGCCCCCAGAACGCATAAGTATACAAATGCATGAGGTATAAGAGACGAATACCTCTTAGATCTATTGCAGGCGGGGCGGACACCAGCGGCTCGTTTGCAACGGCAATGACGCCTCCGCGTGTCCCGACGCGTCCCCGTCACCGCTCTCCTCTCGCCACGCGCCGCACGCTACTACTCTACCAAAGCTGGGGCTGTGATGACCCACACATCTCACGATTACCCAAGGAAGCTGAACGCAAAGAGGTGAAGGGCGATCGAAGCCGCGGCAAAGTCGGCGAACGCGCTGGATATCAGCGGGGTCCCGGAGGGTCAAACAGTCAAACAATGCGAGGGTCACCCCGAGCATCCGCAACTGAACATGGTGCAGATAGCACATGAAGACAACCGTTTGACTTGTGACCACAAATTGACTTGCCGCGCTGCGCGTCACACTCACCGCTCTTGGGACACTTCCTTAAACTCCTCGTCGCGCCCCGGTGTGATCTGCGCGCGCAATCCCGCGAGGAGGCAGAACTGTCCGACCGTAGACCCGAAACTGGTGTTAGCTGTGATCGAGAATCACGCCATAAGCTCCAAGAGAGCTGAGAAGCAGGAAGGCATAGCATGGCTTCTCTCGATTCCAACCACAAGATTCCATATCCGTAATGCACTGCACGTCCTGCACTCCTCAGAGTACTCACCCGCCGACGAACGCGTTGTAAGGGTGCGAGGTGATAAGAATGCGGTACGCGAACTGAGTCACGCCCGAGATGATGAGGAAGGCAAGGAAGCAGTCGATGAGCTTGACGCGGCCTGGCGTCGTCGCCTTGTAGTTGGTCACGAGGGTGGACCACGAGGACGACACCTGCTGCGAGGACGGGATGGCGGGCACGGCGGACATGTCGGTGGGACTAAACGAGGGTCGGGGTGTGTTGTGTGAATGGAGAGATCGAGGTGTTGTCGGGAGGAGGAGGTTACTTTACAAAAGAAGGGAGGTTGGGTTCCGTCGCTTTTCGGTCCGCGGGGAGACGTCGGCCGTGGGGAGCGGGATGATGAGGCTGGACAGAGGACGAGAGATCAAAAAAAGGAATGGCGACGACGACGATGGCGGACGAGGGTCGCGTTCGATGACGACCAGCAAAGGGTGTTTCAATGACCAGGACGACGGACGACGAAACAAACGAAACCGACGTGGCGCGCAGCGTCCTGGAAAGAACAAGGAGGGCTTGGATAAACATTCTCGCGTGAATGTCATACGATAATATCGTGGTTGTCATGCTTAATTTCCATGCAGATCCCATGCGGATCCTTCTTTCTAATCTCGGCCTTCGGCTTGGCTCTCCTCTTTTTTTGTATTGCATTTCCCTTTTCCACAATGAGAATTCCGATTCCAAAAGACACGCTCGGGCATGCCAGGAGGATAACTGCCCGATCACGGAGTACTGAGTGTAACCCATCTTGCTTCATTGTCGCTGTTGCTCTTTCTCTGTTCACCATCTCTCACCCACTACCCACCATGAGCCGCCCCACCGCTTCCGACGTCCAGCGCTCGTACCACCCCCAAGGCTTCGTGAGCATCTCCCTCTCCGCGGGTGGAGGACAGGAAGTGTCAAAGTGTTGTCTCTCGCCGCGTTCCGGGGAGCGCAATGCGATGCACTCGCCTGGTTCCCATGACCCCCCCTCCGCTGCTGTTCTGACTCCAGGACGCGTCTGCAGGACTCATGCGCGCGCGCAAGCCGTTCTTTGTGCGCAACCTCATCACCGGCGGCGCCGTCGTCACCTTCATCGTCAGCGTCTACATCTACTCCATCTCGGCGGTCAAGCAGGATGACTTTGTGGGTACAGTTCACATTGGGTGGCGAGGCAAGGAGCGAGTGGGGAGCGGCGAGCGGAGAACGGCGAGACATCCAAAGTCCCCCTAAGGCAGAAGATTGCCGACAGAGCGCCGAACGTGGGAGCGAGTATGTGCGGCAGTCGGACGTGGAACGTCTGGGCGCCTGCATTACAGGGTGCTTCGTGGAGCACAACCTGTATTCGATGGCCTAGTCGACGTCTCACGCTTGGCACCTCGCCGCCCGTTGCACACAGTTTCGTACTCGTAGGGCCCCGCTGACCTCCACAGTCGGACGTAGTCGACCTCCTCCCGCCGCCTTCTGAACGCAAGAACATCCGCACGCTCGAGGACGAGGAGCGCGAGCAGCGGGCGCTGCTCGGTGAGGTAATCGCGCCAGCTCGCCCTGGCGCCGCGCTTGACGGCACGCCGGCAGTCGTGGTCGACGTCGAGACGCCGCGGGCATCGGTCCTCTCGTACATTACGCCCAAGCGCCTGTCCGAGGTCGAGTGGGTGCGCCGGACCGGCCTCGTCGAGGAGGGCAAGGGCAACCTCCTCGTGTGGGGCGCGCCGAATGTCGACAACATTGGCAACATGCGCCAGGCGGGCGACTCGCGCGGCCGCCGCCTCGTCTAATCTACACCCACACACCATCGCATTCCCATTCTAGATGTACACCTCCATCCCTCTTGCACTGTGCGCACGCCATTTTGGCTACGCTCCCTGAACCACCATCAATATTTGTATGCGTACATGGCATGACACTGCTCTACATCGTTACGGGCGTGGTTCCAATATGGGGTTTAAACGGCGGGCTGGAGTTAGCAAGGAATCGGGATGGCGCAGCAAGGAGGGTGATGAGAAGCCACCGGCAGGACAGCGACATGCTCTCCGCATGTCCGCATCGCACCACTCGCACTGCACTCACTCTCAGGGCACGGAGGCGTTCGGCAAGGCGACCGTCCTCCTCCTTTGGCGCCTCGGCCTGGGCCGGCGTGGCAATGGCAGCGGTCGGCACCTGTGCCTCGGTGAGACCATGCTGGATCTCGAGACCGGCCTCGTCGGCAACCTGGTTTATGAGCTGGTCGACCTGGTCCTGCGGCGTTGTGAGTGCTGTCGTATCCGACATTGTCGACTCCATGTAGCTCGTCTGCACATCCAGATCGGAGAACTGCGACTCAAACTTGTCCATGACAAGGGATATCTGCTGTCAGTGACTAGAGAACGACTGGATAGAGGATTGGAAACATGAGGACATGGCACATTCAGATCTGCACATTCTTACACGGTCCCCATCAGACTCACCCGCTCGAGGTTCATGCTTTCCATCGCCTTGTCCATGCCCTTGACGACGTTACCCATGCTGTTTGTGACTGTCCGCATCGTAACGGCCGTCTCTACACGACTCGCCACCGCATCAATGCGCGATGCAAGGCGGAGGAGGTTGAGGCCCTCCGTCTTCTTGCGGATGGCGTTCTGGGCATAGATGCGCGCACCGTCCGTGTTGCCCTTCTGCAGTGCCTGGAGGGGTTAGCGTCTTCGAAGTGGAACCCCCAGCAGAAGTGCTGGGAGAGTAATCTCACCGCCTTGAGCTTGTTCTTCTCCGCCGCCTCGTCCTTGTTCGCCTTCTTCGCCTGGCGCTGCAACGACTTGGCCGTGAACTAGGTGTTAGCACGACCGGTGACCTGGTGCTTGTGTGTCTGTGCGAACCTTGAGCTGGAAGAGCGCCTCTGGGCCGTTAGCAATCCGACCTCTGGAGTGTAAGACGTACTCTCGAGGTTGCTCATTGTGCCGTGCTTGCGTTGTGCTACGTGTTTGGAGGATGTAGCAGAGGAAGAGTGAGAGGAGACTTTGTTGGAGAGTTTGAGGAATGGGTGTGGTGGCGTGTACGGGGCTAACGAGGATGAGCCTAGCGCCACCGGGGTACCAGCCAGGCTGTGCCGCCCCCCCAGGACACATCATCGTCATCTCGCAGCGAGTGCTGCTGATCTGTAGATCCTGCACATATCATCCCACCGATCCCACCGGATCCCACCCAATTGCCCTCTTTTTGATTCCGTTGATTGGCAGACCTGAATGAGCAATGACGCGACTCTGGCTGCCAGCCAAGAAAAGAATGCCACGCTCCGTGCGCGTCGATAAACGTCTTCCGGAGGCTCTCGCGCTCGGCATCGCGAGGCACTTTGCCGGGAAACCTCTTTCCACTACTCATCGTCGTCGTCGTCGACACCAATCCCATTGTCAACACCATCAAAATCCTGTGCTCCCTCTCACAGGACAAACACGCCCCATCCCCAGCCCCCTGGACACTGCTTCCCCCAACCTCCGCCGCCTCTCCACCCCGCGCTACCTCGACCCCTCCCGACCTCGACAGGCAGCCTCCACGCGCCAACTGCACGCGCGTCCTGGAGCCATGCCTGCACTTCTCCACCTGCTCTCCTATGTCGGAGCGCTCATAGCCTTTATCTTTGTCACTCTTTCTCTCGGTACGTGGGAGAGTGCTGTAGTTGCGCAAAGTAGCGCTTGCCATTATTTGCTGACACTGCCATAGCAAGCGGACTCCTTTGGATCGCCGAGCTCATCGAGGAACACTCGCGCGCTGCTAAGACGATCGGCGTTCGGGCAATCTACGTGCGTTTCACACTATAACCAGGGGAATCAGGTTCTGGCCGGTTCTGCCGGTTCTGGAACCCTAGGATCTCCTGATCGTCGTGATCGCCATTGCTGACGATCTCGCAGGTGATCATCGTCCTCCACGCGGCGCTCTACATAACCGACGGCTTGCCGTTCTGGTACGTCGTGTTTGGCATCATCTGCCACGTCGTGTACCTGCAGCACTTTTCCAAGGCATGGCCGTTCATCTCCCTTACGTCGCCGACATTTATCGCGTCGTGCGTGCTCGTTGTGGCTGACCACTTTATCTGGTTCTTCCACTTTGCCGGCATCGCACAGGAGGCGAAGAAGTATCGCGCGTCGCGGTATCGGTACTCTGCATCCACGAACACCCCGCAGGAGGCACCCAGCTTCATGGACGTGGCGACCTTCTTCGCCCTCTGCGTGTGGTTCATTCCCTTGTTCCTCTTCCTCAGCCTCAGCGCCAACGACAACGTGATTCCTTCCTTTGGTAAGTGCCTCTCTTGTCCTCTCCTCTGACTCCAGACTCGTCTGCCCCCAGCACACCTCTTGGCGGAACCATCGACCTCTCTGGCTCTCCGGCGTCCAAGCCGGCGGCACGGTCCTCGTCGTTGGTCAAGTCGGTGCTCACGCCGATTGTCTCTTTCCTCCCGCGTCTCGGCCGCCGCGGCCGCAACGACGAGGGCCTTATTGCTCCGCGCCCCGCGAGCCCTTCTCCGCGCCGCAGCGTCGACGGCTACTCTCCGTGGGGTTCCGAGTCCGGCAGCCCTGCGGGTCAGCCGCGCTACAACCCGTCGCTCAGCCTCCTCGACACACGGTTAAATGCCGCCGCAGCTAGTCGCATCACCACGCCCCCGCCGCGGCGGCCAGAGGTGAAGCGCAGCATGACCACGACAACAGACTATGAGCCCGACTCACCCGTTCAGCCGCTCTCTGCCTCGGGCCACATTGCCCGCCCGGCGTCGGCGGCGTCGATTGTCGGCGCTGTGCGCAATCGACAGACGAGTGAGAACAAGAAGGCAGATTGAGTACAGTATGTATCATACCGTTGGTGCATGGGTGTATGATTGTGTTGCTGGGCTACGAGTTCACCTTGAGGGGATCTGGGAAGGGGGCGTTTGACCTGGAGTGGTGCTTAGACGCTAGTCATTGACCTCGGATCGTTTCTCACCGTCCACGGATTCCGCATCTCTGTGCGCAGGACATCAAGTAGACGCGCTTCTCCGATGGCTGATGATCTCGAGCTCGGAGACAACAACGATCTGATCTAAAGTGAACGCACCGAAGGATCTGTGCCGCCATGATGTCATGACGAGGAAGCATAAACAGTCGGAACTCGGGCAAGATCAGCGAGGCGGTGTTGGAAGCACCTCTCTCAAGATCTCAATCGCAATCGCTCGATTGGATTGTTGCCTTCTCCGACAAAGTAAGGACAGGCACTGTCGATTGTAGCAGCAGATATGAGTAAGCTGTCGGGCGATGAATATTAAGGGCGTCCTGGCCGGAGCGCAGGTTAAATTGCAGTGCATACTGTGTGGTGGAGACGGATGCGCAAATGGTACTGCCCCGCACGGCAATGGATCATCGGACAGCGCCAACAGTAGAACAACAGGAGATGGACGGGGTGTGGAACACCTGCATTGCGCCAACCACTGGAATGTCAAACCTGGAACACACGAGTCAGAGATCAGACAGCTGTGCATCACCCCTCTGGGTCTGGTTCTGGTTCCAGCATACCGGAGACCTCTCTGTCCACCAGCCACCGACAACCAAGGAGAGACAGCAGCACCGCAGGCTTCAGAAAGAACCAATGTCCAGGAACACGTCACAGATGGCACCGGAATACGACACATGAGCGGGACCGGCGTTTCGTACCACTACAGATGCACAGCCTATAACTGATCTGTGCGGCAGACTCCAGACTGGTCAGACTTGCGGCCTTGCGGCCTGCCACGTCTGGTTCAAAGCATTCCAAGCCTTCGTTGGATATAGCAATGTCAAAGCCATTGCGCTGAGCGCGCTGGTCTGCCCCGACTGCCCCCTTCCCAGGCACCTGGTGAAACGGATCGCAAGCTGGGCTTGCAGAGGGGACAGTGGGCGGTGAGTGGGATGGGGGAGGGGGTTCGCGCTGGCTGATTCTTGGCCGTGGCTATGACCTGGAGCACTAGGCAATGAGTCACTGGGTACTGTCCATGGATCCATGGAGATATGGAGACAACCCTTCGCAGCCCCCTTCAGCCTCTTCATCCACAAGAGGTGATCTCAGCAGCGGAGATTACTAGCTGCGGATCTTGCTCGCGGGTGCCGGGAATCTATGAGAATCCCGTACGAATCGACGGATCGACGGATCAACCATCCAGTTCCGAGATTCGGCTGCGTATCATCTCCGAGAGCGGAAGCCGATGACGATTTGCAGCGCTGCGGCAACAGCGCGCTCGACCGGTCGGGCGGTTCCAGCTCATGTCCGGCCAGGCACAGGGCGCTGGACCGGGGGGCTACGACGCCAGTTGCGGTGAGAGATGTTGTCGTTGCGCAGGCCGTTCCAGGAACAAGGGGGGGCTGCAGGCTGCAGGAGACAGCCGCAAACCCACAAAGTGTAAGCAAAGCCAGCCTGACGTCTGTTGGAATCAGCAAGAAGGCAGAAGCTGGACGGCGCGACGGCTTGGCTTTTGGGAGGCGGTACGATACCGGGCTGTGCCGACCTCCGTCCTCTCCACAGCCCCATATCTCGCGAGGCCCCAAACAAGCTCGGAAACGCAGTTGTGCAGTTGTGCATCGCTCTCTATAGTTTGCTTCCACCGTACCGACGGCGTCAGTTTCTTGTTCCCTTGTTGTGCGCTCGGATCCCCAGGCGGCCGGCAGTTCTTGGTTCTTGGAACCTGAAGCCTGGGAGCTGGGAGCTGCGACGTTGGTTGCCTTGGGCCGAGCCGCGACGCCGCAAGACCGCAAGGCCGCAAGCCCTGCTTCTCGCGCATGTCGACGCTTCTCATCTGACAACAATACGATACGTACGATATCCCCAGTCGTCGTCCTTTTGCCTGTCCTTTTTTGGGGTTCGCCGAGAAGATATAAGAAGGGGATCGACAATCCCATCTTGAGCTGCATCATCTTCACGAGATCACGACACCGTTCTATCTATATTGTCTCTCATCTCTTCTGCCCTAGGCCATATACCTCGACCACCTCTCCATAATATCATAATGCTCTTCACCACATTCACCCTCGCGACGCTCGCGCTCGTCTCCGCCGCGCCTCTTGCGCCTCTCGCGCCTCGCGCGCCTGCCAAGTGCAAGTCGGACTACACCCCCGACGGCAGGTACATCGACTCTGGGTGCGGCACCTTGATCAACCCGGACCAGGGAGCTACCCCTCGCGTCCGCCCCTGTGTCGTCAGCGACCAGGAGGTCAAGGAGGGCAACCCCGTCTATGTGTGAGTTTACCGTCGTGATCAGACACTTCTTCATGTGCGTAAATTGACATGCAGCGGTGCATGCGTCTCGAGCGAAAAGTGGGGTGGGCGCTGGGAACTCGAAGAGGGCACCTCCAAGCTCCGGCTCATGCAGGCGCGCTCAAACGAGTTTTGCATGGTGCCCAACGACGACCTCACGGGCGTCAAGGTGTCCAAGTGCGACGAGGACAGCCGTCCGTGGAAGATTAGCGGCGCACGCATCCAGCTCGCGGGCACGGACCGCTGTCTCGCAGTCACGGGCGACATCAGGCAGGACCCCAAGACCCTCGCCCTCCTGAACCCGGACTCGGCAAAGGTGTCTCTCGCCCCGTGCTCGGACGACATCAGCCAGGTCTTCTACGTCAACGGCATCACCCCCGAGCCCGTATCGTCCTCAGCCTCGCAGTCGGCTTCGGCCACGTCGTCAGCGTCGCCGTCGCCGTCGGCTACACCAGCCCCTGACTCGTGCACACTCGCCCCTCCAGCCTCCAGCCCTGCTCTTACCACTATTGTCGCGTTGTAATCGCACACGCAGACGCAGAAACGCGTAAACTCAAGCTCTTTTAAGCTCAAGAGCTCGGCACATGTCGGTCGTTGCATCGCGACGCCGGCGGACATTTTCGGTTCAAGGACAATTACGACAGCATTAATACCATACCTACATAAGATATCCAGCCACATGTAACATAAGATTGTTCTCGCCGTGATAAGAGTCGCATCTGTGGCAGGATGGCAAGAAGGATACATCGGGGATGTGTGGATCTGGCGATCTCGGACTACAGCTTGGCAGGTGACGTCATGACCTGATGCATACCAGTCGCGGCCATCGCGACTAGTCCGAAGCGCGACTAGTCCGAAGTCAGCAGCTGTGGAGGTTGTAGAGCATCGAGCATGGGCCGTGAGGACGCGTCGGGGTCCGGATGAAGCCCATTCTGCTCGATTGCTCGACTTACATGTATCTCGAGATGTCGAAGTTGAGAAGCTTGGTCCCGTGTGCATAGGTCGATCACGCGGGTCAGCAGAGGAACGTACCACACATGCCCCTCAGCTCGAATGCATTGCACCTGGTGGGTGCAACTGCTGCGACTTCACATCCCGCGGAGAGGGATTGTTGTTGCACCGTGTGCAAAGCATGTTCTGCAGCACTTCATGGCTCCCAACGATCGAATGATCAAATGAACAGCATCTGGTCTTTTCTTTCACCAACTCTAGTTCACCTCTCCTTGGGCCAACACAACACTCGCTCACTCGTTATCCAACTCGAAATATACGCCAGCAAGCATCCCCACAACACGTATTTCCCCAGCGCCACTCGGTATCCAGATCCCAGACGATGATTTGGTAGGAGACATCCACGCGCCGCCGCCGCCGCCGCCCAAGACGTCACATTGCCCGGTGCCTCCCATTCAACCTACCACACACCCCACTCACACGCCGCCCCACCTCCTTTCTCATCTCCCCTCCACTCCGCTGGGCCACTGCTTGGCTGCACACCTCCGCCTGCCGGTAGAAGTGGGAGCGCAGTACGATGGTGAACCAATTTTCGCCGGTCAACTGGCTGTTCCTCGGCGAGCTCATCGTCGTGGTCATCGCTACTGCTGCCTTTCTCTTCTACTGGAACCGTGTGCTGGGCAGTACCGTCGCCTGGATCCTCCGCCTCGTCACCTGGCGCTGGTACAATGCCTACATATCCATCGGCTCGCTGCAAATATCACCGCTCGCAGGGCGTATCGCGTTCAGAGATGTAGAGTACCACTCGAGTAACATCTCGTGTCGGGTGCTGCACGGCAACATTACATTCCGCTACTGGAAGCTGCGCGTTCGGCAAGACGGCGACACAGGCTCGAATAACCCCAAGCGAGGTGCGTTGTGTGCGTGATTGCTTTAGGTACTGACGCACAGCACGTCTGCCATGTCGTATCAGCCTCACCGTCGAGGGTGCCGAGGCGTTCTTCTACAACCGCACACCGGCATACGATGCGATCGTCGAGCGAATGAAGAAGCGCGAAGAAAAGCAACGGGAGACCGATGCTCAGGAGCATAAACTCAGTCCTTCAGAGAGTGCGAGCACATCCAGGCTTAGTGCCTCTGCGGATGGTCTGCGCAAGCGTCCCAACCTGTCTCCTGAGGATTCAGCTTCCTCTTCCAAGCCCCGTGCAAGTGCGGAAGAACACTGTGGGTGGCGGCTACTCGACAAGGTACTGACAGAAGCGTATCCTCCCAAAGCACCTTCGGAGACGGACGAAGTCGATATCGAAACGCCGATCGACTGCGTGAGCTGGTTCCAGGAGGCATTACCGATGGAAGTCCAGATCATCACAGGTTCGGTCATTCTCGGCAGTGACGCGACGCCCATGGTCCTAATCGCGGACTTTAAGCGTGCGGACGGAGTGGTCGACGTGTCAGAACCACGGTCCCATTGCGATTACTCGAAGCTGTCCGTGAATCTGGGCCTTCAGCATGTGACGGTGCTCATGCGCACGAACCCCGACTACTCGGGCCCGCTTCTCGCGCACGGAAAACGGGCCTACGACGAGATTCTAACGCACGAACCTGAAGCCGCCAAACAGCCCGCGTCGGAGCTTACCTCGAGGCTTGGATTTCAATGGCTCGCGAACCGACTACCCCCATTGTTCAGCCCCGGCCTCACGCAGCCGCCAGTGTCTGGCATGCCGGCCGACCGCGTATGGAAGGGTCTTGCGAGATACCGTATCAACGATGAGGGACTGGGATCACAAACCCACAATGAAGACAGGCAATATGCCAAGGTCACTACAATCCTCAAGACCCGCGCACTCGACCTCTGCTACGCTTCTGACTCACCTGGCCCTGTTCCATTACCCGGTGAAGCGCGAGACTTTGATCTCACGGATCAAGTCGGCAATGTCGATCTTCCACCGGAGTATACGGTCGATCTGGCTATCCACGGCGGTGTCCTGAACTACGGGCCATGGGCAGACAGGCAACGCGATGCTCTTCAGAAGGCCTTCATACCCCAGAGCTTCTTTGACACCGAACCGCACCGCAAGCTCAAACCCGGTGAGACGCGTCTGCATACCAACCTTGTCGTCAATGTTGTCTTGACGGACAAAACGACGCTCCGTATCCCAACACGCGAGCCGTCAAAGGTGAGTTTTGGGCGGACAGTTCTGGGCGTCTGCTAATCTCGTAGGATTGGATGTTTGAGGGCGCAAAGATCGATTCTGAACGTCGATATGGCTGGCTGGACGTTGTTGTCGGGCCCAACTCGTCTGTGTACTACACTCAGTCACAAGTCGCAAGCGAGCACGGTTACGACTCCATGCTCGTCCTTCATCTTGACTCCTTGGATATCGCGTCAAGTGTAAATCTGCAGTCTTTCATTGTTGCCAAATCCTGTAAAGTGAGTTTGTAATCAACACCGCGTCCTGACCGCAGCTATCAATGACCATGCCAAACCCTCTCGTCTGGAACGCCCAGCGAAACTGGGGACTAGATCTCACCCTAGACACTCCCGACATTCGATTATTGCGCGAGCACGTAGCTCTTATCTCAGATCTGTCCCGCGACTGGAGTTCCGGTGCCACTGGCGACTTCCGCCACTTTGTTCCAGTACACTATTCGTTCCGCATATCACTTATCCGTTACGCCATCCACTTGTTCATTAATGATTTTAATATTGTTGACGCCCCCCGCTCTCGTGACGCCAACGGTACGCTACTCGTCTGTTCCGAAGCTGACTTTAGCGTTCTGCGATATACTCGGCCCACGCCTTGACGCGTACGTTGCCGTGTCGTCGACGCGTTACAAGCCTGAGTTCTCTATTGTTCCCTTCACAATAGAGGCCAAAGATGCCCGTGTGGAAATGAGTCTGCCCGGCTGGGACACGCACCGCACGTTTGGCAAGAATCCCCTCGAGGTTGGCAAGATAGGGAATGTGGGGGTTTCGGGGTCGTATCGCTACTACTCCTCGCCAAGCCCGGACCATCAGGAGAAGCTCAAACTACACATAGAGGCACAGAATGTCGCCTTTATCGCCCTTGGTTGGGCAATCCGCCGCCTCTTCTGTGTGAAGGACAACTACTTTGGCGGATTTACACAGTTCTCTACCATGCAAGAGTTCCTCGAGAAGTTCGACCACAGCCCAGACTCAGTCGGTGATCCCATTATGGAGAAGTACCGTCCTGGCAGGGTGAGTAGGAGTGGAGGTTTCCACTAACTCATAGTCCGATTCTTTTGCAGTGCATTTGACGCTTGATGTCGTCGACTCCCTGGTCTTAATGTCCGATCAAGTCTACGGCTGTGACCAGGGTATTGCCATACCCGTGCAGCAACTTCAGCTTGACCTCAAAACGAACGAGTTCCAGATGGACATGACCGTGGACGCTGCGCCGACGTACGTCGTGGCTTGCCCCGACGTTGCAGACAGCTACAATGACATGGCAGCGCCTCTCGCGAGAACCCAGGACGTCGTATTTGTCGAGGGTATATTCATCAAGGCGAACCGCTTGTTTGGTCCCCAGCCCGAGGCGACCACCTACTTCTGTCTCTGGGAACTCTCCTTTACGCGCGCATCCGCCTTTCTTTCTCCCGAATTTAAGGTCTCCCTTGCAGGCGTTGGGGACAGCATAGGGTACAACTTTAATGACCGCGACAACGCGCCCACATCCGTGTACATCGAAGCCACCCCCCCTGACGCGACGTTTGTGAAGCTCTCCGTCAGCCATGTAACCGCTCTTCTCTCAGCTGATTGCGCGGGTGTTGCACTCGAACTACCTCAAGGCCTCTTCCTTGACACCAGCTCAATGGCTTCACAGGCGTGTCGATCAGTTCTCGGTCTCGGTATCCCTTCGATCAAGGCACACATCCTGAACCGCCGTTCCCCCAACAAGGGCTGGGAGCCTGTCGGATCACTCGGTACGGGCGTTTCAGTTGACATTTTCAAAATTCCTGAAGGGTGGCAAGAGGAAGCGAAGGAACAGAACGAGTTCCTTCGGGAACAAGACGAGCGGCGTCGCGTTCCGTATCTCTACGGAGCCTCCGACAAGCCGTGGCTTGGCCGACATGTCAACAACATATACCTCCCTAGTCCCAAGGCAAGTGAGCATCATTGGCATGATAACGTGTCGGAAATCACCAGCATGTCTCGCAAACATGACCCGGGAACATCGTCCGCTGAATGGAGTGACGATTCGCGGCGGAGCGTACCACTCTCTAGGCTCTCACGGAGAACTCGGTCACCCGCTGCAGTCCAACCCGCAGACCTGTCGGACGACAACTCGATTGGGGACGAATCAGACTCAGTCTCAACCGCATCGTCGGCGTCCACTCAAAGCTCGCACCCATCCCTGGACCACCGTTTCCACGACATACCCTCAATCCTGGAAGACCGCCTCAAGTCCTTCCAGAGGATTCATCAGAGGGCACAGAGACTATTTAGCACAAGCCGCCAAGTCGTCGACTCTGACGCTGACCGTGAAATGCCCTATGTTCCCGTCAGTATCACCAACGGCTCCATTTTCAAAGTTACCTTGGAATCGACCACCGTGGAAGTGAACCCGCAAACAATCATTTCAGCACATGCGCTTGTGGGGGGCATTGGGAAGGTCACGCCGTCGCCGGGGATCCTAATGGATCAACTTCTTACCGACCATGTCGCAGCTGTGCGGAAGCGGAATGTTCGTCGCTCCTCCAACCTGTTTGAGATCGGACTGCCTACCACGGATATCCGCCTTGTTCTGGGTTCGTTCAGCAACCCCGAAGCCCTCGCAAAGGTCGCCCTTCTCGGAGCGAACGCCCGAATTGTTCAGCAGCCCGCGCCTAACTTTGACGACCACGATGCTTCTGCAGTCAATGTGCAGGCCAGTCTGCGCGAACTGGTGGTCAAGGCCGGCCGGAATGAGAAGCCTTCGACGGCCGTTTCGCTTATGGACGTCCTGAGGATCCCAGTCGAGCCACGATACGAGCATATTATTCCCTTCGCCTACATTACTTCTCGCGACCTCGGCTTTACATTCCACAAGGACCCCAGCCAGATCAACATCCAAGCGAAGGCAGGCGACCTCAGTGGCCATGCGGCGACCCCGGGCGTACCTATCGCCGCGTTCCTCGTCAGCCGATGGAAGGAGGTATTTTCACAACTACCGAAGCATGAACCTCCGCATGCTCAGGCAAACCTGATATACGACATTCTCCAGAAGATTGCGCATGTGCCCGATCTCCCGCTTCCGGCATTCGTTCATGAGGCTGCATACGGCCTTCATGTCGACGACCAACGCAGTATCAGGCGCGACCCAGGCTGGTACACACTTGCACGTCTGCGTCAATGGATGCGTCTGCCCCAAAGTACGCAACCCGAATCACGCCCATCGCGACCTGAGATGGCCAAGTTTGTCGTAGGAGAGCTGGCCAAACTTGATTCAGTTCTTGGGATGACAAACGAACTGGTCGCGTCTCAACCCTTCCTTAAAAAAGCCTTTGGAAAGGATCTCGAGACTGCCGGTCTAACGCCCAACGCATACGCCCCGAAATCCGTTCGTGTATTTGCCAACGTCGAAACATTGTCCATCAACCACTACGGTCGCCTTCTTGAGTCTGGAGCGATCACGAAGAGCAGGGTTGCCCTGGAGTCCGCCTCCTTGTCGACAGAAAGGAATACCTCATGGGAGGCCGGCGTTCCGAAGTCTGAACTCCGCTCCGTGGCGACGGTCCAGAAGGTTGCTGTGGACATCCGCAACAGCTTCTTTTCAGGCGTTCAGGCCATTCTCACCCACATCGATACCCACCGCGAGGAGATTCAAGAGCTTCGTGTCGTCCAGACCCTCGATCACGCGTCTACCGTCATTGTTGATGTGCATCTGGATTGTGTCGCCATTGCTCTCACAGCAGGTGGCCTTCGTCTGGACCTCTCTCTCGAAGGAGGACATGGCGACATTAATGTCCAGCGCAGTCGACGTACCCGGGCTGCGAAGGTCGTGCATAACAAGTCCCACAACCATGCTCTCGTCACTTGTCTCGCATTCAAAGCGGTTCTCCGTGAGGATCCAGGCTCTAACGTCCCTGAAGGAGACGCTAGCACCGAACGCGCTCTGATCATCACTGCTCTCCGTGGCGTTCGATGCACGGCTGAAAAGCAGTTTGACAGCGCTCTGCCAAAGGGTGGTGACATTCAGCTGTTGCTCGGTATCGACGAGTTCCAGTTCGACTCGCTTCCTCAGATGAAGGCGTTTTACGACTACGCGCGCGACTGGCGTGACGACCATTACCACCTCTACCAGCCGACCATCGATCAGGCAAAAGCTGTCATGAAGAAACGCCGTCGTACAACTCCACCAGTCTCCGAGCCTGAAAGCGAGACACTCACAGCTGCTCAGCAGCTCACGTTGGATCTCCGTCTCAACTCGGTTCGCCTGCAGGCACATGTCGCCAAGGGCCTCTGGCTAGCTTGGGAGATGGGTGAGATGTATGTCACACGGCAAGGCGGAGGAGACAACATTTCGTTCGGTCTGCGCGTCCAGCCTCAAACAGTTGGAGCCTACACCACTGCCAATCGTATCAAAACGAGAGACTCGAGCGTTATCAGACTGCCTTCGATCCGCGCAACTGGCTCCAAACGTAAGGTTGACGGTCGTCCTCACATTTCGGCCATGATTAACCTCGGCCTGTTCACTGGAATTATCAAGCCGGCTGTACTCGACCGTCTGCTGCTCCTCCATCAGAAGATTGCTAGCGATATCATCGAAGTTGTCCGAGAGTACCGCGACAACAGGAAGGGGCAACCACAATCGGTCTCGCCGATTCCGGCGCCAAGGTTACTCGCAAGCGACCCGCCTCTTTTCAAAATTCAGGCGAGCTTCGCAGGAGTCAGGGTTGGTCTCCGCGCGGATGACGTTCCCACAACGGTCATGTTTGAAGCTCTCAATCTCCAGAGCTCCGTGGGCAACGCTGAAGGTGAAGGTCTGAAGTGGTCAATCAAGGCCAATCACGTTGGACTATCCCTGATTCGCATGACGGATGAGCCCTCGTACCACAGTACGGAGCCGGCAAAGGGTTTGCGCTCTGTCTCCATGACGTGCGACATCTCGGCCCACGAGCTGCCAGGAACGAAGAGTAGCCCAGGTGAACTGAATGTGACCCTCAGTCGCATTCACACGGTCATGCATCTCGCGGCGTTAAGTGAGGTGAGCGACTTGATTCGCAGCTGGACCTCGGACATCACTCTACTTCGGCAAGTACACCGCGATGAGATGGAGGAAGTCAAGGAGCAAACCACCATGGTACTCAAAAAGCTCGACCCCGCCCGTTCGTCCAAGGGATCCGTTCCTGCCTCTCAGGCCGAGACACCTGGTCCGCCCGAACTTCAAGTTGTCACCGACGTCAACGGCGTGGAGGCCATTGAGACATGGTTCGCTGCACGTCTCATCACATTCGAGATCAAGGGTTTCGGTGTGGCATTCCCACTGAACCCTCGGTCGACAATCGATGTTAGGAGGAACACTGCTGGACCGGCCCTGCTCTACTCCATCCGAGAATTGCGTCTCATCACCAGTCGCAACGAGACGGCTCGTTTCGTGGTGCAAAGCACCTATCTGCAGTTTGTTGAGAAGTTCGACCCCTCCAATGCGGAACATTTCAACAGCAGCAGCCATCACCACCACGCTACCAACTCGATGGTACTGCCAGTCATTGACAGCGAGGCGCAATTGATTTCCAACAGGGAGACATGGAGTGTAAACGCCCATTGCGCCGCTACCGACTTCAAGCTCTCCCTGACTCCGAGCATTGCCGACAGCGTTGCACGCCTCACCGAAATGTACGATGAGGGTAAGGCGCAGCTCTCAGTCCTAGAACGCCAGTACCTTGCGGAATGGAAGAAGAGCGACGAGCCAACGGATTCCATGACGGCTAAATACGACACCTCGACATCTGCTGCTCCTGGAAAGCAGCTGATGGTTCGCATGTCGTTCCGCTTTAACAGCGGAAAGGTGGAACTTCATCGCCCGGGACAGCATGCGCACTCTCACCAGCCGCCGGGTGTGGGTGAGCACAACAAATCTGCAAAGGGTCGCCCCCGCCACGACAACATTGTTCTGCCCACCGTGTCCGTCTGGATGGACTACAGTGGTTCTCCGCCCGCCGACAACCACGCCAGCACCCTTCTGTTCAACATGGCCGTCCACGAGAGCCAGAACACGCTCCATCCCACAGTCCTTCCGTTCTTTGTGGATATCATGAACCGCATTGAGACGAGGGCGAAGAAGAGCCGCGCGGAACCTCCATCTCCGTTGATCACCCAGAGCGTGTCGCCCAACGTGTCACCTCGAGTTCCCACAAAGACCCTCGAATCCGAAAAGGTCTCCATGTTCACTGAGCGCGCCGTGGAACGCATCGCTGATGCCCCCACTGGCAAGCTCCGCATTCGGATTACGCTTCGCATCGATCGCTCCGAGCTCCGCCTTTCGTGTGCCCCCGACTCGAACGCCTATGTTGATCTCAAATGGGAGAGTGGCGGCTTTTCTGTATCGACCTTGTTGGGCGGAAAGGACACTACCAGTATGGCCGGTTCAGTTTCGGGTGTCACGGCCTACCTCTCCCACGAGTTCGCCGACGCCAACCGTGGTTGTATCACCGCGGGTGCCAAGGATTTTGCCTTTTCCGTCACCCTGTGCACGAGCGAGCGCAACCAGCGGGGTCTCTCTGTCGTCCTTGACACCCAGGTTTCGGTCCAGTTCCGGTTGGAAGCATTCAGTGCCTGGCTCATCTTCATGTCTGTTTGGGTTGACAACGCACCCAAGATTGGCGCCCTCCTGGCCGACTCGGAAGGCGCCGCAGCTGCCGCTCCAGCGATTGTGACCACGCCACCTGCACCGACTAAGCAGACTGACAAGTTGGGTGTTGCAATCCTTGTGCGCCTGCGCAGCGTGGACTTTGACGCCAATGTTTCAGTCACGCAGGCTCGCCTCCAATTGGCGCCCATCGTCTTCCGCACCGTATCGGACGGCGAGAAGGCTGAGATTGAGGCAACTATTACGCGTACGCAAATCACCGCCAAGGGCGACATTTCGGGCAACATCACATCGGACAACCTCAAGTTTAAGACGGTTCGCCGGTCATCACGCGCAACCGACGCAACGGACCCGACAGTACTCTCCCTCTCGATCGAAGGAGGCGACCTCGACGGTAAGATGTTCATCAACAACATGAATATCGTCCGCTTCCACCTCGAACCCACTACGGTGACTCTCAAGGACAACTGGCACGAATATGCGGCCCACGATCCCGCGGCTCAAGTGGCGCTCGACTTTTTTGTCAAAGCAGGCAAGTTTAGTGGTGTATTACGTCTGCCGGCCATCCCGCGTCTTCTTGGCAACTTCTACTCCATCTTCGACCTGGTCGAGTCTCAGACCAAGATCGCCACGCACCGCTCCAAAACGTTCAAGGATAGCCGACGGCGGAACGAGAGTGCTACGTCGACCACTGTCGTGCTGCCATCGGCGCAACCGACCACTGGATCGATGCCGTCCAAGGACCATATCAAGACGGCTCAGACAATGAGTTTCGAGATTGTGGGCCTGGACATTGGAATCTTCGCAGACGACTACGAGGACGGTACCACGGCCGAGTTCTATCGTTTCTACGTGGGCAAGGTCAAGGCAGACCTCACTCGTCGCGAGGAACGCCCGTCTGGTCTCCCACTGCGCGAGCTTCTCCTACATGTTGCGTTTGTCGAGTGGCAGACCAGCGATGGTCGTCGCGCGACCAAGCTCGAGAAGGAGCAGCACGACATGTCCCCTGTGGATCTCATAACCGCAGCCGTGAAGAGCGGTCACCGCGATGTCGTTGTCTTGCCGAGCATGACCCTCACCATGAAGTCTACCGAGCTCAACGAACCACCAAGGCTGGACTACGACTTTGACCTTGTGTGGGGCGAGACAAACGGTGATCTCATGATCCTTCCCAACTTCTTCGATTCGGCCTACAAATCCTTCAAGAAGTGCATGAGTGGCATCGACGAGCAAGCACTCAAGCGAGCCCGTCGGCGTGGTATCATTACTGCACGGAGAAAGAATGTGCCGGAACCCGCTGAACCCGATCAGCAGATGAAGGTTCTCGCCTACAATCGGCGGGGCACGGGCCCATGGAACAATCCCATCCCACGCCTCCGTGCCCTGGGAGAGACGACCGGCGACGCTGCCATGCTCATCCCCAAGATCCGCAACTCTGTCGGCAACCTCCCTACCTGGTCACACCGCTTCGTCACCCTTCCCCTCGAGGACGCGATGGACCTTCTACTCAAGCTCTATGAGCGCCAAATGCCCGATGTCGCCGTCGAGGAGGAATGAGCGAGCTGCCACCTCTTTTCTTGTACATAGACATCTCTTTGTTATACCCCGCATGTTGCTACCCCCTACTTGTATCAAGCACTATGCACTGTCCATATCCACAGATCCGCAGCGTCGTCCCTGGTAAATGGAGGTCCGTGCAGTATCCATTTGGGGAAAAAAAGTTGAGTCAACACCCCAACACGCCACCCACGGACACCCGCGAGCTCACACAGCTCCTCAACAGTTGTTGTCTCTGATGTTTTGATCTGTCCACTTCGCCACTTCATCAAGACAAAAAAAAATCATGGACACCAACCCAACAGTGCCTCCGGAGGGAGCGACGGTGTAGGTACACATTGGCGACTGCAACTTACTGGTTACAAGCCGCGGTCCCCTGTGCACGACTTGCAAGCAGAATCCTTACAACGTGGACGCATTCGAGTTGTACGTTGTCGGCCCCAACGGCACAGTTCGCTCCTGCGCCTGGTGCGCCCGCATGGGGAGGGAATGCCCCGCCGAAGAGACCGTGCTCGAGGCGGCCTATCGATTTATCCCGAAGGAGGGTGTCTGGAGTGTGGAGCGGGAGGTACATGAGCTCTGGGCCGGCGAACCCATGTGAGTGACGCACCGTTTCCCAGACTCTGACCAAACAGGACTCCCGAGGCGCTTGCAAAAATGGAGTGGCGCATCGCTCGTCTCGATGAGACGATTGCCCTCTCCATACAAGCGGTGGAGGAGCATCAGGTGCGCGCGGCGAACGAAGTCACGGAGCAACTCGAGTGCCTGGAGAAGGTGGCAAGGCTGCGGCAGGAGATCGACGAACTCGAGGACCGCGCCAAAGCAGCCGCGCAACGGAGCCGCGTCGAGAAGGACATGGCTGCCCGCCACGCCGAAGATGCCGACAGGACCCGCAGGAGAGCGGATGCGCTCCGCGCGGAGCTGGCCGGCGCACCCCCCAGCCCCGCTCATTCTTGTACATAGGCTTCTCTTTGATATACTCCGCCTGTTGCCACCCCCTCCTTGTATATAAGCACGATGCATTGTCCATATCACATCACCGCCCCGTCCACTGTTCCAGCGATCAGAGCCAACGCGCAGTAGTTTAACCGCGAACCGGCTTGTCCGAGCAGAGTTCCGGCCCAAGGGCTATTTCTGCACGAAACCTTACAAGGGTATGTTCAACGGCAGACGTCATCGTTATGTGTTCAACATACGTACATTCCTTGATCACAGAATGCACAAGTACCTATAAAAGGTGGCTCGACACCCAGCATTCCATCGGAAGGCGCGTCGGAGCCGACCCCTTCATCCCCGACCCCCGACCCGCTCTGTGCTTCCAGCTTTCTGTCCCTCATCCATGACTCATCCCGCTGAATGCTTCTCGAGAAAGAAGCAGCAAAAGAAGCATCAGCTGATCGGCAGCTGATCGCGCGGGTGACTCGACTACGGTCGGCGTCTGCTGCTCGAGGGAAGGCGATGACAAAGGTCGGCCAGCGGGCAGCGGCCAGCGGTGACCGGTGGCCAACTGGTTGGTTATACATATATATCCCAAAGAGAAAGAGAATCATCAGTCCCTCACTTGCTCTTCACTCACCACTCACCCTCACAATCGCGCAATGCTCCCCCTTACTCTACTCGTCCTCGCGACTGCCGCCAGCGCGGCCTTTGTGCCCCCCTACGCCTTCAAGGCCATGTTCCACCCCAACGGCGACAACTCAAAGTGTCTCTGGGTCAACGGCCCGATTGCGGCAGGCTCACCCGTCGTCCTGTGAGTCGTAAAGCTTTTTTTCCTGACCACAGGCACACGTGCGACGCGTCAAGCCGAACGGGTGGTGGGCGACGGCCGTCAACATGGGCGGATACGTGCAAGTGTGGGACACGGAGCTGTGTCTCTCGGCCGGCCAGCGTGGGTGCTGAATTCTGAAAATGGTGCTGACTCTTCCAGACGGCGACGCGTTTGCGCCTGTCAACGGCGACGCGGCCGTGCTCGTCGCGTGTCCCTCCACCAGCTGGCCGTCGCCGTACGACTCGGGCGCGCCGACAAAGTGGTGGTACGATGGCTCGACGATCGGATTCATGCGCGTGACGCCGAACGGTACGTGGGGAACTTAGAATCATTCATCTGGCTTGAGGAGGGGGCTCGTCTGTCCCCTGAGCCGCCTCCATGCCACCCCAGCTGACCCCAGGCGCATTCTGCATCGACAACGAGGACGGTGTCAAGTGCGACGGCAACAAGATCCAGATCTGGCAGTGCGCGGCGGGCAACCCCAACCAGAGGTGGACGACGACGACGTGAGTCAGCGAGAGCGAGGAAGACGATCCTCTCTGCCTGATGTTGGGGAACCGTCGACGCCATGGACTCTTAAGCCGAGATGGACTCTAAGGACATTCTGTACGCACGTAGGTAATGTCGATAGGACAATGATGGAGCCCGTATTTGCGACTACCGCTCTTCCGAGGAGGTTCACTTTGTTCATGCCACATCACTTCTTATGCCCTGTGTTTTTCTGGCTTGTTCTAATCCACGTTCCGTTGATTCACGTCTACATGATCTTCTCGTTGCAATCGTACAACTGACGTCGTCAGCACCTCGTCCACCGCCGATACTCACCAATTCAGTCGCCTACAGCCTGATCCGCGTCCACAGGCCATACCACCAGTCGACGATCGCGCCAAACACCCCGCCCCGCGCACCCCACTCGACACTCTCCGGATCGAGGAGCGCAATCCCGTCGTCGTGCCGGCGGCGGCGCGCCGCCCTCCCCAAACCCCCGTACGCCCGCGCTCGGGGAACAGGTTCCTCGCCATCGCCACCCGCTCCGCACTCGACGGCAGCCTCCTCGTCACCCCGCCGACGGCGCCACCTCCACCCCCACCGGGCGAGGGAGAAGCAGCACAGCGGTGCGCCCGTGTCCCGTGCCCGCGGGGGCGGGAGGCCGGGGTCCGTCTCGCGTGCCAAGAGCCAGAGGCCGAATCCCATCGTCATGTCGGGAGTGGGCGGGGCGGGAATGTGTTAGACGACGAGGGCCACGACTGGCTTTTATTTACGAGGCGCTGATTTCTCCAGATACTGCATTCGTAAGAAATGTTGCCTTGCCCCATGTTGGCAGGGGTGTATCGGCGCAAGCGTACTGCCACGCCGAGACCGAAGCGCAGCGCGCAGGGTCAGTCGTCAGTGCGTGCACCGCTTGCATGTTCTGGCCATGAGATCGTACGCCAGCTTGCCAGGCTGTCATAGTCGTGCCATGTGTAGCACACTGTCGGCCGGGACCGCCGGGGCTAGCGGCGCCCGCTCGGAGCCGGGCTGTGAGCCGCGGGCGAGGAATGCGAAGGCGGTGCGGCATTCAGCCATGGGAAATAAGGAGTGGGGTAAGCGTTCGCTGGCGTGTGTATCTCTCCTCGTTGTCTTGGTTCTCCAACTCCTGTACGCGGTCAGCACAGGTGACGTTCTCGCCGGTGTGGTTTGGTGATGGGAGTGGGTCTGCGATAGTCGCGTCGGCCTCCTCGATGGCACTGCAAAGTGTAGCACTGCTTCCACAATTCTGCCTGATTTCCCTGTGGCTGAGCCTGGAGTGGACCTTGCGAGAAGAGAGGCCTGGGGACGTTAGACTCCACCACTCGGGCCCGCTGAGTAGTGGAGAGGTGAGGACATGTTTGGGACACAAAACCTGGGCTCGAACGCTGTGGCTTCCCAGCTCCTCCACCACTACAGCCTCTTTGTTGGTGAAAGCCTCGACCACGCGATCGTAGTAATCCCGAGTTCGGAGAGCCCATTCTCGCAAGAGTAAGCAAGGTTGTCTCGTCATCATGAACTCCCGACTCGCAGGTCTTGCGACGGGCGGCCCTGCGTTCCCGTGGCCCCCCGGCGTCCTCGCGTCCCCAAGCCTCGACGCTCCTCGCCCCCAGGGACATAAAAGGATGCGGCCATCTTGTGATGGCCTTCTTCTCCGCCAGGGAGTCGAACCCTGCTCTATCGCGGTGCGCTCTTCCTGTTGGAAGGCTCTCTCGACTGAGAGGCGATTATACTAACCGATATACTAGCGAAGAGGATGCTGTTGGCCTCGGCGACGTCGATCGCTGCGGATCTGTGGTTGCTTGCGTTGAGGTTGCGGGCGACGGCGTCTGGCAAGCTTAGTGTTGCATGTAAGTAGGGTGGAAGTAATAACATCGGATGAGACGGAGCTCGATATGTGTTGCGTTGAGGAGAACACCACTTGAAAGAGTACGATCAGTGGATATGCATGATGGATGGATGCTCAACGATAAAACACTGGCACAATGGAAGCGTCCACTAACCCGTGCCTGAAAATTTCTGTCATTGCCAAGCGGCTGTCGATCTTCACGTGTCCAGCAGGGCGTTGCCCTTACACGGCACGCCATCGGCTCCTAGGGAACAAAAAAGTGGTGCGGGGGTGAGTCATGTCCAGTGTACAACTGTGCACGCGCAGTGCTGCTCATGTGCCTGCGCCGCTCTTGCCGCTCACGGAGTCGCGTGTGCAGAGCGCGCAGCGGGGATGATGCTCGGTTCCAGGAGTGGATTGATTGCATTTTGTCATTTTTCCGAGCACGACATCGCTCACATCAGCCAAGACGAAAACGGCCATATATTTAGCTTTTGCTCGTGCTGCCATGCCTCTGTAGCTTGTAGAGGAGAGAGAGCAAATACATGACACAACAAAATGCAGCAGAGACCATTCCGTCTCGCTAAGTCCGCCTTTGCTGGGCCCGCCGGCCTGCCTGCTTTGATTTTTTTCCTCGCTTGGTCACCACGGAGCCTCGCCGAGGGGTCACCAGGCCCAGCAAGAATGCAATATAATGGTAGCATGGGGCGAGATGACGGACCGAACATCGCCCCCCCAACAGCTCCACTAACACTTTTCCGCGCAATGGCGTCCCACCACTACAAGGAGGACGGCAAGGACGGGCTGTCGGACGGCTCGGGCCTCGCTCTCGAGGAGAAGTACTCGCCCGACGTCGTGCCGCCTCTCGCAGAGTCGCAGCGCATACAAGAGGACAAGCTCCGCCGCACGCTGTCCGCACGGCAGGTCAATCTCATTGCCATCGGAGGAACCATCGGCACAGGTCTCTTTCTCGGTACCGGCAAGTCGCTCGCAACGGGCGGGCCGGCGTCCATGCTCATCGCGTACGCCATCGTCGGCGCTATCGTGTATGTCACCATGCTCGCCCTTGGTGAAATGTCGTCATTTATTCCTGTGGCGGGTTCGTTCTGCACTTTTGTTGGGTGAGTGGCAGTTTGGATTGTCAATGTGTTTTGCTTTTACGCGTTATTGGCCGTTCATCTGGCTAACATTCACAGACGCTTCATCGACGATGCATACGGCTTTGCTCTGGTAGGTTGAACGCATTTCACGGCACACACAATCTCGGGGACCATCCAGCTAACCCGGCGCAGACCTGGAACTACTGGTTCAACGACGCGGTGTCGACGGCAGCCGACCTCGTGGCGCTGCAGCTCATTCTCGAGTACTGGACGACGCACTTTCCCGGATGGGCGCTCTCCCTCATCTTCTGGGTCGTCCTCATCGCGGTCAACCTCCTCGCCGTGCGCGTGTACGGCGAGCTCGAGTACTGGCTCTCGCTCATCAAGGTGATTGCTATCCTCGTGTTTATCATCATGGGCATCGCGGTCAACTGCGGCGCCAACACTGAGGGTCGCTACATCGGTGGCGAGTACTGGCACATTGGCGACGCGCCGTTTGTCGGTGGCATCGGCGGCTTTGCGTCCGTCTTCGTCACCGCGTCCTTTGCGTACGGCGGCACCGAGTCCATTGCCATTACTGTGAGTCGCGGGACACGTCCACCAGCGTAATTGATCCCTAACCACTCAGGCGGGCGAGACGAAGAATCCGACCAAGACGATGCCGCGCGTCGTGAAGAACGTCTTCTGGCGCATCCTCCTCTTCTACATCCTCGGCGTGCTCCTCATCGGTCTCAACGTACCGTACACCTACCCGAACCTGAGCAACAAGAAGGTGACGACCTCGCCCTTCACGATCGTCTTCCAGATGACGGGCGCAAAGGCCGCAGGAAGCGTCATCAACGCCGTCATCCTCACCAGTGTGCTCTCGGCCGGAAACCACGCGCTCTTCGCCGGTGTCCGTCTCCTCTACACCCTCGGCGTCGAGGGACATGCGCCGCGCGTATTCGCCCGTCTCAACTCTCAAAGGGTCCCATGGGTCGCTACCATTGCCACGAGCCTCGTCGCGGGCCTCTGCTTCGGCTCGTCCTTTATCGGCGCCGGCCAGCTGTGGTCCTGGCTCCAGAAGTGAGTGTCTCCCTCTCGAGTTTCTCTCCCTCCAACCCCCGCTAACCCCCAGCCTCGTCGGTGTGTCCAACCAGCTCAGCTGGATCTCCATCTGCCTCGCGTCGATCCGCTTCCGCCGCGCCATCGAGCGCCAGGGCAAGACGCACCTCCTGCCGTTCAAGAACTGGACGTACCCCGTCGGCCCGTATCTCGCCGTCATCCTCAACTGCGTCATCGTCCTCGTGCAGGGCTGGAGCTGCTTCAGCCCGACATTCAGCGCCGTCGACTTTGTCAGCTACTACATCGAGCTGCCCATCATGCTCATCATGTACCTCGGGTGGAAGTTTATCAAGCGCACAAAGTTTGTCAAGCTCGACGAGATGGACCTCGAGACCGACGTCCACACCATCCACGACGCCGAGCCGGAAGACAAGCACTCGAGAAAATCCAAGATTGGGCGCTGGCTCAGCTGGATCTTCTAGTCCTTCGTGTCTCTATTCCTTGTGGTCTCCTATAGTTTCCCCGCCGTCGGCGTCACGGCTGGCTGATCTGTATCTCTTTGTTTTCTAGATGCATCTCTGTATCATACACCACAACCAGCAAGTGCACCTGGTCGGGATACATCACTCACAAAGGCAATTGGCATCGATTGAGTCTGTGTCAACCGCGCCATGTTGTTCATGACGGTGCACATGAGAGATGTCGATTGATGGTTTATAGTATAATGCATAAGGGGTGACAGGCGAAGAATGAAGTTCTCACGTCACCCCTTTATGCATCGTACTATAAACCATCGGTCGACGAGTGTGGTAAACGGCGCGAGCGACGGCGCGAGTGAGCGAACGAACGACGGCGAAAGCTGACCCTCTTTCAGCAAGAGAAACGCCCTTAATCTGCGCAACCCCGCACATGCCGTATCTGTCCGCATGCTGCAACGGCCGTCCATGTTGTTGCGTATCGTTTGTGAATGTAAAGGTTATCAATAAGACTACAGTACACCCGCAAACTTGGTTGGCCTCTCAACGCATGAAAGATTCAACTCGGGATAACACGTCGACTGCCCATCCCGATCCTCCGAGCTTCCCGACCATCGTGCATGTCTTCCATCCGGGACCATCCGATATCCTGTCGGTGAGAACTGGGAAGCAGAGAACAATGGCCGGACGGACCGAACAATGGGCGTCCGATTCCTTTGCAACGTGCAGTGCCTCATACTCCAGAACGCACCAGCGCCTCACCGTGTTCCACGACGATATCTGATCTGATTGGCGAGGCTGTGTGAGCGATTAAGCAGCCCGATGACACTGTGGCGCGCCGAAGTCCCTATCACGGCGACCTGCAGGGCTGCCTGAGAGGTGGGGCTTTTGCCGAGCACCATATGGCTTTGACCGCATCTCCACTTGGGACAGTCTGAGAGAGGTGATTACAGAGTGCGGTGCTTTGGAATTGACTCGATTAACGGGAAGAGACTACTCGTCTCCTGCCCGATGTCGGACACGATATGATAGGACAGGGCGGACGGGACGGTGGCACGCTGAAGCGGCGCAAGCCGCGTTCTCGGGACTGAGCGTTATCATGAGCGCGAAGCGACACGTCGCTGTCGGCCACGGCCGCCGATCTTGGTGTTCAGCCTGAGACTCATCGGCTGGACCAGCGTGTCCGTGTCCGTCCCCCCGTCCTCGCCTGTTCCTCCGTTCTCGTTCCTGTCCTGGATCTCAAGCGACGCGTTTCTGGCACGATCGCCAACCAGTGTCCACCGGTCAGCAGCCAGGCCAGCCAGCGTTCAGAGCTCAGGGTCTATAACCTGGGGTGTGTGGGGCCCTCGCTTGCACGGATATCGGGGGCAGGCTAGGCTGATATCTCGACTGCCTCGGTATGGTCCGTCCTCTGTCCCCTGTGCAAGCTCGCGGGCTTGGTTCCCTGCTTCGATACAGTTAAAGCTCTTGTCAGTCTCACAGTGTGCACTCGAGGCATAATTCCACCAATGGATGGGATGGTTAGGAGGATGCCACAGTGAGGGAAGGTTGACGGCCCGAATAAACACGACCCACTCGACTCGATTATACGCCGCGCCCACCACGTCTGTGGGATTCCCATCTGGCCATCTGGGGATATCTGGCGCCATCTGGAGGGATTGCTGGGCACCATATGCTCTCGCAATGACGACAATGACTAGGACGATGATGATTAGGGTTGGGGGATTAGGGAAAAGAGGAGTGGGCAGGAGGGTCACCTGGTATTGTATTTGCCATATGGTCTAGTGCGCCCGAGAGGCTGAGAGCTGAGAGCATGGGCAGCAGAGGAGAGAAGACAGCAAGAGCCTAAAAATGGATGGCGAGCAGTGGTCCTGTTTAGCTATTAATTGTTGTATTTAATAAAGGAGCGGTTTCCTTATGATTGGATGTATTCCAATAGCAAAAAGCACATGTGACGTCAGTTGGGTATTTGAGTCGTGCTATTCTATTCTATTCCATGGTGTGTGTGTCGCCCCAGGAAGGCGATCTCCGGACCGACAATCAGGGATCCCATAAGGGGGAGGAGATAGATTGTGCTGGATCTGCGCGCTTGGATCGCTTTCCTTTACGCGGGAGGCGCGGCGGCGGGCGGGCGGTGGATTCCATTGTCCTCGTGACCAGAGATAATCATCCCCCCTTCCCTGCACGCTCCCTCTGGGGAACCAAGCAGCCAAGCCGCAGCAGGCCTCGCCCTCTGCTCTTGTGCTCGGGTGCTGCCTGTGCTCCTGTGTGGTCCGTTGTGCTGGGTCACCCGATCTGGGCCCTCGTGCGAGATAGTGCTACAGTGGACTACAGAGAGGTTGCTGGGAGCCGCTCTTGCCCGACTGGCCGAACAAGACTTGACAGAGCATGACTGACAGAGAGTGGCCCGACTCGATCAGCTGGTCATTCTAGTTGCGCACACAAGCACACCTGCAGTACAAGCTCTTCCAGCTCTGCCCCCAGGCAAGACAGCTATAAAGGATTCCCCCAGACTCACCTGCCCCAACCATTCCACCTCATCGTCTCCATCGACCAACAACCACCACCACCACCACCACCACCACTACTGCCAACCAACACCCCGGCGTCCCCAGCCAACAACAACATCAACTATTGCCCAAGATGACTCGTACTGAGGTGAGTACTATCTTATCTCCCCACCGAGCAAGAACCACCAGAAGCACACATGGTACACCCCGGCCAAACTGCCTCTGGCTCGCTCTGGCTTTCCCCCCACGTCTCCCAACCAGTGCTCACACGACCACAGCGTAACTCGTACCCCGCGGCCCAGGTCAAGGACCGCCACTCGCGTACGGGTATTCAGCACAAGAACGAGTTTGAGCGTAAGGGCGGTGCCGGCGCCCACAACTGGGGCTCGTTCACCGAGGAGGAGAACATGGCCTACCAGGGCAACATGGATGCCCAGCTCGAGTCGGCCATGTTTGACGACGACGACAACAAGACCACCCAGGCCGGTACTTCGCCGTCGGACTCGATGTCGTCGCTCGACCGCGGCGCCCCCGGTGGCTCTGGCCCGCAGCGCCGCATGAGCCAGGTCACTGACGAGGAGCGCGCCAACGCTCTTCGCTACCGTGAGGCTGGCCTCAAGCAGAAGGGTATCGACCTCGCCTCGATCGCCCGCACCTCACACGGTGTCGCCCAGTCGCCCCCCAACGACAGCATGCTCTCCACCTCGCCCCTCCGCACCAAGGCTGGCTTCTCTCTGGTAAGTTGACCCCGGAGCATTGCACTACACACACAACCTTGTGGACAATCCAGCTGACCCGACCAGCAGCAGTAAATGCATGAGCGAGCTGGCCGCCGTGCGCTGCATCATTCATCGCACTGCATAGGCATAGCCACCATTCGCATTCAAGCACACCATCATCCACCCCCACTCAAATTTTGTCAATTCCACGTAAACGCATTCAGATACGGATACCCCCCTCCCTAGATGGAGCCCGGGTCATCGCCATGAGGAACATCGAGTCTTGTTGAGAAATGTACTGTAGTAGTAAATAAAGAGATGAACAGCAGTGAGAAGTCATACCATCCATCCACCCGTCGTCGCCGGAGATTGCCCCGGGGAGCACACTCGCAATGTCGAGTCGACTGCGATGCCTGCGTTGGCTCCACGCAGTCTGCAATTGTAGCACCACTGAGCCACTAACTGAATGACTGATGTGACCCTTTGTGGTCTTGGTGGAACCCGCTGGCAAGCGAGCGATCGTGAATGTGAATGACGACACTGGGGTGGTGGACCGCACAAGGCCGGGGCCGAGAGCAGCGGCCTAACGACGTCGCTCATCCCCCCACCTGCAATGTCCAGGAATCACGCGATCATGAGCACCAAGCACCACCAAGACGCTAAGAGACTGCAAGCTGCAAGACTGTGAAGCTGTGCATGTGGGCCACGAAACGATGGCGCGATGGCGAGCGCGTGATGGCGAGCGCGTGAGCGCAATTCTCATCCTGCATTCACATTCTGTCGACTTCATGCTCGCCATACAAAGTGCAGAACTGCGCAGCTGACTGGTCGCAGTTCGGCCAACAATCCGCATTCAAAGACCACACACATATCTCGCCGACCGAGGTCGGACCTTTTTCCCTGGCGCTGGCGCTGTGGGCCCCACGGGCAATCAGCAATCGGGCGAGTGGGGTGGGGGAATGGGGGCCGGGCCCGAAGCGAAGGTTTACGCTCCCCAGCCAAGCGGCCAAGGAGGGCCAAGGGGCCAAAGGACCACATCACAGAGTGGCCCAGCTCGAGTGGCCAATGGGAGGCTGCCGCGCAGACGTCGCAGCGCCGCGTGCCGAGGTTTATCCCGCGGCGAATGCGATGTGGCAATGTGGCATGCGGTGTGGGCCCCCAGGAGTGATGCACTTGGGTGCTTTGCGTGTGGCGGATGTGGCGATTTGAGGACTCGAGGACTTGGGGACTCGACTTCGTCGCGCGTCTGACCTTATACTTGGTACTTGTAGCGCAACCTTGCATGTTATACAGCGTCCTGCCGGATCTCTTGGGGACTGTGAACTGTAAACCGGCTGCGTGTGGGCTTTGGCCGGAGCGTCGATGGGAGATGGGCTATGGGAGGAATGGCACAAATAAAACAGCGAAAATGAGTGAACTACCAGAAGACGACGAGACAGAGAACCCCCTGTCGAGCGAGGAGGCGGGAGTGTGGTAAAATCAAGCGTCTCTGTCCAGAGCACTGATACGCACTGACGGGGGTCGAAGGAAAAGGTAGAATAATGAAGAGACGATACCTGTCTCCGTGTAAGGACGGGAGTCGTATTCCTACCCTCCGATCTCCAGATATTCCTGGCAGTGCTGTCTTGTCGATATGTCGGCGCAAAGTTGACAATGTACAGTTATCCCCATCAGTCCTCGGGCTGCGCTTGGCCCTAGAACATCCTTTGTCTATGAAGACAAGAGACGCCGAGGATCGTTCCTGGAGTTCGTCGTGGACATTTCCAGTGTCAAATGTCAGACTGTGGACATGCGCGTTAGTGGACAGTGGACAGTGGACAGTCAACAGTGGACAGCAAATTGGGCATTGAACATCGGACATCTGACATCGGACATGGTCAAGTGGACAAGTGGACAAGTGGACAAGTGGACAAATGGCATGTCATGACCCCAGCCGGATTGCAGACAATGTTGGCCGCGGTAGAGTCGCATGGATATAACAACAGACATTGGGTTGGGCATGGTCAGTGAACATGGGCACTGGACAGGGGTTTGGACACTGACTTGACAATAGACACTGGACACTGGACTGGACAATAGACACTGGACACTGGACTGGACAATAGACACTGGACACTGGACATTGGACACAGACACAGGACACTCAAACTGTTGCTCACGATCAGAGAGTCAGTCACGCAGCCGATACCAACAGATAGCAACAATGTCCCAAGACCCGGAAGAATGCATGTGAGAAATGGACCAACAAACGAAATAGCGCCCGCCGGCACAAGAACAGGCTACTCCCACTTGACCTGATTGTCAGCATATCAGTAGATGCAGATGCGTGGAGCCTCATGACAAACCTCGGGATTGCTCTTGAAAGCGTCGTAGTCAGCGCGGTTGAACAGGGAGAGCTCGGTCTCGTTTTCTGCCGGGTCAGCGAGACGTCCAAGTCTTAGTCCTCGCATGGGCCTGTTGTCACAGGACAACTCACCGCAGCCAACAGAAATGAGGGTCGCGCTCTTATCGCTGAGAATCCACTCCTCGTTGTCGAGATTGATAATGAGGTTCATAGACTTGTGGCCAGAGGGCGCGGTGTACTTCTTGAGCGTGTCTGAGTGTCAGTAGTCGCCACAGAAAGCACATTGGGTTGAGTGTCCATAAGGCGACGCGACAAAGTGAGCCTCCAAGCGTTGCGCAGTCATTCCAGCAGCCACAACCTCAGCCTGGCTTTAACCAACATCACGCCCCTCTGCCGCGTACGCAGCTCGGGATCGTCCAAATAAACGCACCAACGGGGACCTGGCGGTAAAGCTTCAATCCGGGGGTCGTCTGAATAGCTGCACGAGTCAGTAACGATGCTCGGTGTTAATTCGATCAAGAGAGGCCGGGCAGCGCGTCGTGAGCGGTAAGCGGTAAGCGAGCAAGGACGAAGAAGGAGGACATGGCCGATGGCATGCTCGGAGCACAGACATTGCCTGGGATGGTACATCCGACAAGGCGGGAACCAGGGAGATCAAGAGGGCGGCCATGTCGTCCGACCACAAGGGCCTTGCTCGCCGGGGCCGAACGACAACTGCAAGCCATTCCGGAGCGATATCAAACGCGCATGCCATCCAGAGTTCTCCATACTCCCCCGCTACGATCCTCCCAGACGCCACGGCCCGACCGGCACTGTCCCTTCTCCTGGTGATTCATCCGATCAACTCACCCTCCTTGCACTTGTCCATCAGCTGTCCGACGGTCGTGGTCGTGAGATCAATGTTGCGGAGCACGAGGTTCTTGGCCGTGCGATACGGAAAGCTCTTGATGATGCGGATCGTGAGGGTCGCGTCGGTCTCGCGGGACGGGGAGGGCGATGGGCTGGACATGGTAAACGTTTATGTGGTGCGGGGTCGGACGGGAATCAGGTGCCCGCGAGAGAAAGCGAGTGGGGGATCGAGGGAAGAATGCACGTCAGATTGTCCTGTGTACGCGGTCGAGAGAGGGGGCAGTGTGGGGGTGAGCAGATGCGAAGTGGAGAGAAAAGCGGAGAGAAAGAAGTAGACAAAAAAGCAAACGATAGCATGAGACCTCACGGTTGGGTGGACAGTGTGGTGGTGTTGTCAGAATTTACGGTGGCGGTTAGCCGGAAATATGATCGTCACACGTCATGGCCATGGGTCCTTCATTGCGAAACTGAGAACATGGAGTGAAACCATCAAGTATGGCTTCTTACAGAACATGGCAAGTGCGCAAGTGCTGGCTGATAAGACCACGAGGCCGGACGCCCGTGCTGTGGGCTACATGGGCAGCCAAGCTAGCCAAGCTAGCAGCTGCCGACTGCTTAGAGTCCATGTGGGCGGCGACTCCCAACGCGCCACCGCTTGGCCAACGCACCGACAGATCATGTGCCATCTGACGAACCCATGCCCCGGTGCCTGCGTCGCGCGACGCGCGATCAAGAAAAGCTCAGGTCCGTCCTCATTCGGGCAGTTTGCAACACATGACAGTTCACAGCACCAACTTTGCTCCCTCTCGCTCGGTCCTGATCAAACAAGACAACAGCGAATCTCCAGTAAGTCCGCCCATTCTTGCATTGCTAGCGCACACACATCAGTTCAAAGGGGCATCCTGGCAACATTCACCAGATAGATTGAACTTCACACGGCTCTTCATTACGCAAGAAAGACACACCCATGGTCTGAAATAGTATTCATTGGGTGGCTGGGAAGGAGGGGAAACGACGAACTAAGAAAACACCACAGGGGTAACGGGTAGGGCCATGAATGCCACTTGGAGGCAATGCGGAGATGAACAGTGGGGATGCAGGTTATTTGTCCCCAAGGGATGCAGGCTGCCTGGTCTCGTTCTGCATGATCGTTCGCGCTTAGGCCGCAGGGGCCTCGTCCTTAGCCTCGTCCTCCTTCTTAACGTCCTCAGCTGCAGGTGTGAGCGTTACAATCTCGTCGCCCAGATCGTGCCACTTACCGGTGTCCTGCATGTCAGAGGTCCAGAGCGTAAGGTTGTCACGGAGGAGCTGCATGATGAGGGTAGAGTCCCTGTCGACGTTAGCAATAGGGCAAAAATCATGACGCACTTGTAGGACTCCTCCGAGAGGGTGTCGAGCTCAGCGATGGCGTCGTCGAAGGCCTGCTTGGCAAGGTGGCAAGCACGGTCTGGGCTGTTGAGGATCTCGTAGCTGATCAATGTTAGTAGCGATTCGGATAGAAATATATGGAAAGGCGAGAGCACGTACTAGAAGACCGAGAAGTTAAGGGCAAGACCGAGACGAATGGGGTGGGTAGGGGGGAGCTCAGTGACAGCGACGTCCGAAGCGGCCTTGTAGGCCTCCAGAGACTTGTCGGCAGAGTCCTTCCTCTTGTCACCAGTAGCGAACTCGGCAAGGTAACGGTGGTAGTCTCCCATCATCTTGTGGTAGAAGACCTTCGACTCGCCGGAAGCAGCCGAGGGGATAAGGTGCTTGTCAAGGACCTCGAGGATGTCCTTGCAGATCTTGGCGAGCTCCGACTCGATCTTCTCCCTGTAAGACTTGATCATGGCGACCTGAGCCTCGTTACCCTTGGACTCCTCCTTCTGCTCGATAGAGGAGACAATGCGCCACGACGCACGGCGGGCGCCAATGACGTTCTTGTAGGCGACCGAGAGAAGGTTGCGCTCCTCGACTGTGAGCTCCTTGTCGGACGAGGCGACGGCCTTCATGTTCTCGACCATCTCTACAAAAGCGTTAGACCATACTGCACGGATGCACACAGTCAGCACAGCACGTACCCTCGTAGCGCTCAGCCTGCTCGGCGAGCTTGGCGAGGTAAACAGAGTCTTCACGGCTAGTCATCTGTTGTGTGTTCGTTCGGTTTGTTCGAGGGAGAAGGTCGACAATTGTTCACAGAGAGAGAAAAAGAAAACGGACGACAACAACCGGAGCAAGTGTCAGCATCAATGCAAAAAGGCAGAAAACCGTAGGACAAAAAGGAAACAGGCATCAGGCTCAGGACGCGTTATGGTGGGGGAAAATAACTCGGGCACGCTTCCCACCACTTATGGCTCGTTGCCACTGCCATCCGTTGCGTAGAACAGCGCGCAGACCCCCACCCGGACCTCTGAATCCATTCAAGCGGGGAGCCCGCCGCAAAGAAGCCCATATCACACTTCGGATGTTTGCTGCGTGGCCCCCTTCAAGATGCCCTGGACACGTATCAATAGCGCCACGCTGTACTCACGTTGACGGGTCTGTTTATTGATGCGCAATCCACGATCAGACCGAACAGGTGACAAGGCCGCGTGCGGTAGAGTAAAGAGCAAGAACGAAGATGGGCAATGCAAGACGACGCGCATGAGTCAGCTCTGTGTTCTCATCATAGGGTGGGGTCAAGGTGGCTGGGCGGGGGAAGGAGCATTATCTGCACCAAAAACGCGATTCCAAACGCTATGCAATGCAGCTGCCGTGTGCATCGCGTCCCCAGAAGCGTGAGATCATCATCTTGGCTGCCAACCATGGATGGCGCGTGGGACGGATGGTGGATGCTCAACGACACGCGCCGTTGTAACAGACTTGGACCAACAACTGGGCGTCGTGGCCAAGTTGGTGGGGAGGCAGCGAATAGGGGCACGCGGAGGGAGAAGGGAGTGATGTGGGGGGTGGGTGTGAGGGCGATCCACTGCGTCGTCGAGAGCGACTCGGAGTAGTGTTGTGCAGCACGGGAGGGGGTGTATGCTTGGTGTGTAGCAGCGATGACTTACGAGGTGCTGGAGGATGGTTAGGATGGTAAAAGGGGGAAAGGATGGAAAGGTGGTGGATATGGGGAGAGATGTAAAGAAGCGTGAGGAATGAAGGTAAAAGGGAGGAGGGAAGGAAGGAGAGGGGGGGTGTGGTGGTGTGGTGGTGGTGGAAGGGGTGTGGTGGCAGAGAGACGGCGCGGGGGCTACTAGTGCTCTATGGTGGGGTGGGTGATTGTATGTATGGTGGGAGCGGGCGGACAACCGGGGGCGGGGGGGAGGGGGGAGGGAAGGCGCGGCAGTGTTGTGTGTGTATGTACGTGTGTGTGTGGTGTGCTTTGTGTGTGTGCGTGAGCGGTAAAGGGGGGATTGGCTTGATTTTGGGTGTGGGGTGAGAGCTGGGAGGCGCGGGGGCAAGAGGGGCATGCGGCTGCGGGGGGTGTGCGCGGTTTTGGCTGGCACGCTGCGCTGGTTACTGGCGGCCTGGCGGTGGCCTTGCGGCTGGCGCGTGGTGCTCCTAGACGAGGGTGCGCGGTGTAGCTGGAGCTGGTGCGCAGGGTGCTCGGGTGTGCCGGGGAGAGAGCGATTGTTATTGGTGTGTGCGGTGTATGGGATGAGATGGGTCTGGGTGCTGGGTGGGTGGTGTCTCGTGTGTGGGGTGTGTTGCGGATTCGTTTGGTGCGTTTGGGGTCCGGGTAACAGAGCTCAGAGGCAAAAGGGCCAAAAAGAGGCCGAGGGGAGGGGAAGGGAGGGAGGCAGCGGCGCAGAAAGGACCAGAAGGAAGGCTGGCCGCGCTGGCCGGGCGTTGCACCCCCGCTGGCTGTGATGACCGCTTCCTACTGCCCGCTTTGCACGCTTGCCCATGACTCCATGGCTCAAGGGCTGGGCAATTGGCCAGAAACCCTGGCTCATAGTTGGGTGGGAACTGGCTCCTAGCTCCTGGCTGAGACGATAGGTTATCGCTCGGTTGTGGGTCCACACTGCCCCAAGCAATCATGCTGCTACACCGTGCATGCACACCTTGATACAATACCCTCGCAGGAGTCTGGATCCCTCCGCGCCATGCACCGCTGCTGATTGCAACTGCAACCAGAGCGTATGATGCATGGTGGCGGTCTCTGTTGTATAGACGGTGGTTGTATGGATGTCCTATAAACAACACTCTCAACCCGTTCTAATCACGATTATACGATGCCACCCTTGACCGCGATCACACTCCTGCTATCTGTCAACTGCTGTGGTCCGGAATGGTGGAGGGCGATTGGGCAACGAGCGAAGGGCGTCGAGGCATCACGGCCAAGGGTCCGAGAAGTGGAAGGTGCCAAACAGTACGAGTGCGCAAAGAGACAGGAAGGTTCCGTTCGTGCGCTCAGGGGGGCTTTTCGTGCGCAGTAGCTTCAGGATCTCCAGACATCTAGACATCACTCAGCCATGCAGACGAAGCGTGGCCACGGCGGAAGCCCCGAGGTCGGAGGGAAGCTGTTTGCAGTCGAGGCGGTGCCTTTCTCCCACGTACCCTCAAAGAACCCCTGTTCACCCAAGGCTAGCCCAGGGATCTGGGTGGTAGGCGTCCTCGGCCAAGATGCCTACTCTTGCCGTGGCCCATCCTCTTGCCGTAAGTAGCCAGCATTCAGGGTGCAGAGTGACAATACAGTCACCTTGCACCCATAATACAACGACGAGTCCTACAGCAAAAGGCCTGAGGCCAGAAGGCCAGAGCATGGGGGGGGGGTGCTGTGGCATTAAGGTACAGGACCCGGCCAGGGCCCAACCGATCAAACCGAAGCGCAAAGCAAAAGACTTGGAAACGACATTGGTCTGCACAGAGCAGCAGGATGTCTGGCCGGAAGTTGCAGATCGATCTGATTACTCAACCAGTTTGCGCCAAACGTTTCGTGCATGGCCGTGCATACGTGGCATCGTCAATTAGACCCTAATTAGATGGCCATATGGCCATCCATGGCAAGGCGAGTTTTCTGTTACAATTGCGAAAGGATTCAAATCAGTTCTCGGCCTGTTCGGCCTATTCATAGGTCCATCGCTGGTTGCCGAGTGATGGTATCATGGCCAAACATCATTCATGGCCTCCTAGTCGCTGCTCTGTCTGAGCGGGAAGGAAGGGGTTGTTCCAGACATCCAAACCGTGCCGCCTCGGGCCTGTGCAGTTATCTGGAATAGACCTCTGACCGCCGGTTTGTCAGCCCGAAAGATGCAGCGCACACCGTCGCAGTTGTGCAACCACTCGGCGACTCGTACTGGTCAAAGCAGTTCTCATACCGCCGAGAATGTTGTCATCGTCGCGATGACGCTCATCATCCAGGCCATCAACAACGAAAGAATCAGGCACGGCCTGTCAGCTAGTGCAATTTGTTGCTTCTGAGCCTCGAGACATCGGGACCGCCACAGACGTAACACCGCGGGCCTAGTCCTGATCCCTGACGACTCCAGAGAGCAGATCTGGGTCAGAGGCCTTCCGAAGAACCATGCAGTCGACCGGCCCGATGGTCAATGGGGTCTTGTTCGTTACGCATCGCGTCCCTGCAGTGGCCGAGAGCGCTTCGAGAGTTCGAGGCGTCAACATTATGCGTACTTATGCAGTTACCGGACGACACTGTGCACCATGGGATGGTATTATGGTTATTCTGGTCCTTCTGGTCCTTTTGCCAAGGCGACCTGAGGCGTGCATTCCCCGCACGGTTCGCTACTCTCAATGTACAGATCGTACAGAGAAGCATGGGAAGCCCCTTCTCAGGTCCGATGGTAGATCCGTTGATCAACGATCAGCGATCTGGACTCTGTCGTTCACTGGACCCAACGATCGCGGATGACGCGTTGCGGGTCGCACATGCAGGTCAGAGAGGCCAAGGCCCAAGGACGCTTAGCTTGGGAAAAATCGACATCTGATCTGGCAGTGGTCGGCAGTGTGTGTGCGTGGGTATACGTACGTATATACGTTTCTACTGCATCGTTTGCTCCCGACGACAGCTCGGCGGCGTGCAAGAGAACGGTTCGTACGTTTGTGCGCTTCTTCCGCTCAGTGTGCCACTGCGCGGATTGACAAACACTATTGGCATGATGCAGACTGAAAGCTTCCTTAGGTCGCCAGCTTGCAACTTTCCGGTCTGCTCAGCGCTTGCTGCTTGTGACCACTCCATAAACGCCAAGATCTGCGGCCTTACTCTACTCCTCGAGTAGCTGGAGGTAATGCGCGAATGTTGGAGAATGGACATTCTCTTCGCTGTCTCTTGTTTACGATTTTGGTTCGGCAGTATCCCGTGACCATGGCCTGTATATATCAGGCGACAGTTTCACAACGCGGTTTCATGTCATCAGATTCAACTAGCAACCAGCTACTAGATACGAGAGCCACGAGTTTGATTGGCGAGAGGGACGAAGGGGGTTGCTCGACAGGCGTCATTTGAATATTGGTGGCGGCTCGTGGTTCCAACATCAGTGGGCAACGCGCAGATCGCCCTGCCAATGAGTTAAGATAATCACTAAACTCGCCTTGCCTTGACTGCGGATCGACATATCAAGTTGGGACCAACAGGAGATAGCCCAGATCCCAGGATACAGGAAGGGCGGCGTTCACCTGCAGGTGCAGATAGAAATATCATTTTACCAGCGGCTAGGAGCTCTGAATCTAGGATAGTTATCTCGATATCTCGACATCCGCCACACTTGGTAGCGGGAGGGTCGCTTAAGGGCTGCACAGCCAAGGAAATCCGCTCTGGCGCGGCTTCCATTCTTGGGTCTTGCCTTGGCTTTTTTGGACTGGAAACACACGGACACTTTCCGGCCGTTCTGGGCCGTCCTGGGCCTTTGGACATTCCTTGGGCGCAAGTGCATCGCGCATCGGCCACCGGGGGGCGCACTCTCACGGACACCACACATGGCCACAACAGGGGCAGAAGGGCCGAGGGCCAAGGACGGACACATGCACCACGACAAATGCTTCGAATGCAGGCCTGCAGCTGCCTGCAGGCCATGCTGCTATGCATTGCAGCCCATTCCCGCTTGCTTGCCGCCAAGGCCGTCGACTCCCTCACCCACACAGTCACTGGGCAGTCTGCGCTCCTTTGCCTGTCCCGTCGCCCCGCGGCCCCCCGCCCCCCCGGTACCCCGGTCCGTCATGATCCGTCATCGGCAGTCGTGTCTAATAAAAAGTGTGCGCCGGGTTTATCTGTACAAATCTGTAATCATGTCATTAATCCCCTCCTCTGGTCTTCTTCCTTTGCACTTTTGGAGATAATTACGTAGTTTATACACATTGTCCTAGGTCCGCAGCCGCCACAAGAGAGATCCATCCATCCATCCTTCCCTTTCCATATTGCTAGGTCAATTGACGACGCTTCCGGTATCGGCACCGACACCGACATCTCCGTTGCACTCTTTCTCACCCCCATCCCCTTCTCATTGTCTTCATCTTCATCGTCTCAACAAAGATCATACTCGGGCCCCGGCACTCTTAATCGCGCAGCCCTCCACTTTTGTCCATCCAATCCTTGACCCATCGCCGCTCCACACCACAGGTGGTCCATCTGCCGCACATCCACACATTCGCGGCTGCCCCACCAACAGGTGCACATACGTTTCCGCCCTGCTCTCGGTCGTTCTTGATCTTGCTCTGCCAGCTTGAAACCGGCCCCTCTATCGACAGCGACTTTACTGCGTGGCGAACCAGATAAACGAGCGCAGACCTTCACTTCGCTCCCCTCACCTCTGCCACCCATCACCACTTGGACAGTCTTTCCGTTGGTCCTTGTGACACTTGCCGGCTTCTCAGTCCAGTTCACCTCTCGTCCTCGACGAAACCGCCTAGTATTATCTCCTACACGGTCCCGGCTGTTTCGCGTCGTTCCATTTCCCATTTCTTCTTGACCGTGCGCAGCGTACTCTCGCCGCACGCCGATCAAATCCGTCATGGCTTCCAACATGGTCCCTCAGGTGAGCACCCCATGTCATTGCCTGAAGGCTCAGCGCTGACGATTCTCAGGAGGAGCTCCCCGTGCTCGAAGCTTTCATTAACATTAACAACCGGCTCAAGCTCTTGAAAAAGGTGGGTGACAGCCGTGCCCTTGGCACGCGTTCATTGTAATGTTGACACCAAGCAGGACACCACTAAGTTTATCCGCGCCCAGGATGTCATGTCCATCTACAACCAAATTGTCAAGCAAAGTGGGTTGAGGACTGTTAATATTACTGACTTTCAGTCACGAAGTTGAATACCATCCGCGAAGAAAGCTCCCAATCAGCGCTCAACTCGAACACCGCAACCCCGACTGACCGAAGTCTTGAACCGAACCGCGTCGATACGATCATTGCGGATGTCTTCTCCCTCATCAGTCTGATGTTCCTCACCGTGGGCAAGAGCCGTGAGAGCCCCGCTGTCTACTGCCAGATTACCAGCATGCGCGTGAGTTATCCTCTATGTTGTCGTAGGGCCGTTGTGTCTTCGTCACTTCTCAGCAACTGACGAGCAGCAAATCTTGAACCACATGGACGAGTCTGGAGTTTACACGGAGAGCTACCTCGAGGGTTTCCGTGACCGCTTGCAGGAGCTCAGGGAGATTATCAAGAATGACCACGAGGAAGGTCGTCATCCAGAGCCCGTCCTCAAGTACATGTCCAAAAAGCTTGATGGCACTCGTGAGTAAGATGTCTTGTGGTCCGCTGACCTTTGCCAGAAGCTGTTTTGGACAGCCTCATGGAGTCTCTGTCCGTTCTGTCGATCGAGCTTGTTCCAATTCACAACCGCCTTGTTGTTCTTCGCAAGCAGCTCATGGCGCTCGCCACCGAAAGCAAAGTACCGAAGGCCGAGTTCAAACAGATCGTGGAGGAACTGCGCAAAATTGATTCGAAGCGTGTAGACGGCAAGTTCCTGGGTCCGGGCGGTTCCTCTGTTCCGGAAGGACAAGCTCTACTCAGCGGTCTTATCGACTCTTGTTTCGAGATTGTGCAGGACATCAAGGCGCGTGAGGCCGAAGAGGACGTCAGCCCGCCGCTCAAGCCTATCTGGGAACGTCTGACAGCAATGAAGCAGCAGCTTGAGCAGCTCAGTGCGTATAGGCAGCGCACCACGTTCCTGCATCTGACCATCCTAGCTATGACACATCGCTGGACCCTGCGTGAGACCGACCTTTACAAGTACGTGGCTTTTTGTTTACGCCGCTAACAACAGCTACGCCTTGTCCCTCCGGGAGATTGACTCGATGCGTGTTGACGGCAAGTTTGTGGATGCGAACGGCGACAAGGCGGAAGGGCAATACGTGGGTTCATTCACCATGCGTCGCGTTCATTGCTTACTTTCTAGGTTCTCCTCTACCTGTTGCGAAGGTGTTACGGCCTTATCTTCCGTCTCATGTCCGAGTCCGAGCCCATCTCCGAGGAGTTGATGCCAATTGTAAGTCCTTGTCTTTCCACTGTCACTAATCATCAGGCGAACAAGCTGTCGACCATCAAGAAGTGTCTCAACGAGGTGCTTAAGTACGGCGGACCCTACAGCCCTCGCGACCTGTACCCGTATCATCTTGCCTTGCACCAGATCGACTCGCTACGGAGGGACGGCAAGTTCCTCGCCGATGATGGCAGCATCCCGGAAGGACAGGCAATCCTCACCGCCCAGTTGTCGGAGGCGCATGAGCTCCTTGAGATGCTCAAGGAGAGTATGTCCGATGACGACGATGACGATGAGGAATAATCTGTTTGACGGGACTTACGCCTTCCCTTCCTCGTTGTTTCCCGCCCGATGGCGATCTTGTACAGTGGTAGTCGTTAGCAGATCCGCTTTGCAGCTACGAGCATGCCAACAATCATTCATGTGTGTCGCATTGAGAGCTGCCGTTGTCGCTCGCTGTCTGTGTCGGCGCTGAATGTGGACGTCTCTACAGAGCGTCGATACCCTTTCCCGATGAGCGTCGGCTCTGGCGGGAATCTCGCCATTGCGCCCAAAGACTTGCGGCACGCGCCGGAGGCTCCGAAACGCGACCAAGCCTCGCCGATGCTGTCCGATCCAGTCCAATGTCCGACGTCCAGCTTGGGGCGCTCATGACATGCACAAGGCCGCTTCGGACTACCGAGATGCTGCTGGAATTTGCAATGTCCGTGCATTGGTTTTCTGAGATGGCCTCAACTGACACCACAATGTCTGACTCCATCATGGACAACACCTGTACAGTGAAAGACATGTGTCTCACCACACCACAGCTCAGTGTGTCCAGAGTCTGGACAGATTGCTGTGCACAGGATCTAGTGGTGACACATTTTTTGGCAACTGCATGCATACAGGAGTGGGAACTCTTGCTAAATCATGGGCAATGCATGGAAAAAGTGTGCAATGCATGGCAAAAATGTGTCACATAAGCGGAAATGTGATATGGAAATGTGTCATGCGTGGACGAAATGTGTCATGCATTGGCAAAATGTGTCATGATGCATGTCACTTGTCCAGTCAGCTGGACATGGTTGACTGGACAGCTGTGTGTGGTGGACAGTTGTGTGGGACAAAATGTCTACCAAGTGGCCCTGATTGGTTGAGGCTCACCTGGGAGAAAAAAAAAAAAAGCCCAATAATGCTATACTTAAGGACAGCCCCAGACTTGTCCCCCCTTTCTCCCATCTGTGTCCCCTTCTCTCTCCTCTCTCTTCCCCCTCTACTATATTTGCCACCCCACTAAAGACCCCACCCAAGTGTCACCCCCTCACTGTACCTGTCCCCTCACCCCAGCGACCCCTCACTTGTCCAGCGACCTTCAATTGTCCAGCGTTGTGAGTTTATTTGCCTCGTTACCCCTGTTACCACTCCACATACACCGCGCGCTTCCCATGTTTGTCTCCTCCTCCGACTCCGGCGCCGCTCTGTCGTCGCGCATCGGACATGCATCGTCTGGGCGTCTCCAACGATCGCAGTGGTGTTGATGTTGTCCATTGTCCCACGCACGATCCTCCTTTTCGGGTTTTCGCGACGCGTCTCACGTCATTTTTAGTCCCTAACCCACAGACGCGGCTCGCACTTTTAGCGTCTCCTTCTAGCAACCTTTATTTCCGCTCGCCATGGGTTCAGACGACGACTACTCCAGCGATGACCTCGACGAGCTCCTCTCGCAGGACAGCGGCGAGGAGGACCGCAAGCCCGGTGACATGTCGAGGTATCTGAAGGGTCAGCTCGGGGAGCCGCGCTTCAAGACTGTCAACCTCCGCCAGCTCTATGGTGAGTCCGCGATCCGGCTCGTGTGAAGTGTCATGCTGACCGGCGTCAAGAGCTCATGGAATTGGGCAACGTGGACCTCAACCCTCCGTACCAGCGTGACGTCGTGTGGCCTGATCACAAGAAGATTCAGCTCGTGCAGTCGCTGTTCCTCAACTACTACGTGCCTCCCGTGATCTTCGCCAAGACATGGAGCGATCAACTCAACGACGAAGTTCGCGTCTGTATCGACGGCAAGCAGCGTTGCACGTCGATAAGTATGTTTATAAAGGGCGAAATACCTTTCAAGTCCCCGAACGGCACGAAGTTTTGGTACACGGCCAATCCAATGATAAAACAACATGGTCGTCCGTTGCCAAGGCCGCTGAAGCGCATGTTCGACAACATCTCCATTCAAGTCGTGGAATACGATGACCTTGACATGGAGCAGCAGAGGGATATCTTCCGTATGTGCCGCGCAGCTTGTTTCATACTGACACAGCAGAGCGCGTCCAACTGGGTGTCGCTTTGTCCGCTGCCGAGAAGCTGCAGGCTCTTTCTGGTCCCTGGGGCGAGTGGATCACAGAGTTGCAGAAGAAGTACATTACTGGTCCCGGCACCATTGGCTCGATGCTCCCCAAGTTCGACGTCAAACGCGGTCGCCCCTTCCAGGTGCTGTGCTCCTACATTATGATCGCGCTCGGCATTTCCGCACCTGCTCCGAGTGGTACCGCCCAGACAGCCTTCCTTGAGCGCACTGACCCGGTGAGTGTTTGGAGGTGCTCCTCACAACATGCAATTAACATTATTGACGCCCCAGCCCGAGCCCGACTTCCGCCGTCAGGTGGAGATGGCTCTTGGAATCTTCGTGGAGATTTGTCACGATTATTACTCGGAGGCGTTTGACAGCGTTGAAGCGCGTGTGGCGCCCGTTGGTAAGTCTTGAGCTACTATAGACGTGCAAGGCTGACCCATTCCAGAATTCTGGTACATCGCGTACCTCATTCACACCCGTATGGGCAACATGTCGGTTGCCCGTTTGGCGAGTACCATTGCCGAGATGCGCAAGGACGTTCGTTCCAGGCATGTGGACATTCGCAGTAACTCTAAAGTCGGGGGCGACTTCTATGGCTTTGTCTCAAAGGTTCCTCGCACGCGTCAACCTGGCGAGGAGGTGGCGGCTGAGAGCTTTTCCGCGAAGAAGACCAAGCGCCGCCGTGAGACTGAAGACGACGAGGCGTATACCGGCGAAGGCAACAACACTGGAACGTACAAGGGACAGGAATCCGCCGTCGTCGAGAACCTGCGCTCTAAGAAGCCCAAGAAGGTCAAGAGCTCGCCCAAGTCCCCTCGCTCGCCTCAGCACGCCCCTCAAACCGCGACTTCCACCGCACCCATCCCATCTTCGCATGTGGCGCAGGTTGCGGCTCAGCAGCAGGCTCAGAGCACGGCTCAGGCCTGGGCTCATGCCAACGCTGCTCTGCAGTATATTACCCCTACCCCTGCGGCTCGCCCCCCGCCCATGCCGATGGACGCGCCCCTTCCGGTCCAGAACCAGGCCCCGCCGCCTTACCACACCCAGACCGTCCGCAACAGCTACAACCAGCAGAACGGCTACGGCCAGTCGTACACCGGCGGCGGCCACCAGCAGCAGAACTACCGTCGTTACCGTTGAGCAGCCCACATGACCATGGAGAAACGGTCCATTCGCGTGCAATCATTGAGTAGCCCACATGACCTACAGAGAAGCAGTCGCTTGGCGAGCACAGTGGACGCCTCGCGTGTTGTGTTGTACATATCCACACCTCTGATAGCATTTCAGCCTTCAAAACAGCAATAGCAATAGCAATAGCGATATTATGCAGTTCATGATGAGAAACGAGTGCCGAGTGCATTAGTGATCATTGGCTGTTGGCCATCGATGAAGCATCAACTGGAGAGCATTGATAGCATTGATTAAGAACCACTTCGTTGATGAACATCAGCATCGTGCAATTGCCACATGGCCTGCATTTTGCCACCAAGTCATGGGCACAGAGCCAACCAGATTTCCCAACCTTCCGAGACTCCGCGGAACCCCACACGCTCCCCTTTTTTTTTCGGCTTTCTCGAAATTTACCCAACTCTGTAACATTACATCTCCCATCACACTTGTTCCCACCACCATGTCGACTCCGGAACCGCCCTCGAACGCGGGCGCGACTCCCGCACCGCCGACCGGCTCCGCACCGGGCGCTACACAAGCGACGCCTGCCGCCGAGGCCGCCGCCGCCGCCGCCGCCCCCGAGGCAAAGCTCGAGGCGAAGCCAAAGGCCAAGCCCGCCGACCCGCGGGGTACAGCGGGCTACAAGCCCAAGCCGCCCGCTGCGCCGTTGACGGGCTGGCGGTCGGCGTTTGAGCACACGGGCATCCCGCGCAGCGTTCTGACCGCCAAGCCGCGCCTGCCGTCGCGCAAGTGGTGCATCTTCCTTTCGACCGTCGGCGCCATCTCGTACCTCTACTACGACGACCGCAAGCGCGCCAAACAGATCCGCCAAGAGTACATTGACAAGGTCAAGTTTCTCTCCCAGCAGCCCACCGTCACGCCCCTTGACCTCCCGCGCAAGGTCAAGGTCTACGGCGCCCGGTGGCCCGACGACGACGAGTCGGACCGCGCGCTCCGCTACTTCCGCAAATACGTAAAGGTAAGTCTCAGGTGTTTTCTATCTCAGTCGAGCATCAGAGACTCACCCGCAGCCGTACCTCGTCGCAGCGGCGATCGACTACGATCAGGTGCACGCTCCGCTCTACGGCTCGATTGCGCGCATTGTGCGCGGCGAGGTGGTCAAGAAGCGGCGCGAGGCGCTCGGCCTGCAGGCTAGGGAGGACCCGACGTCGCTCGCGGCGCTCGACCCGCAGGCCGAGGCGCAGCGCGAGGTCGACGGGGGCACGATCCTCATCGGCCGCCCGGCGCTCAAGGAGTATCTCTGGGGCATGCGTGCGGGGTGGACGAACGGCGTCGATCCGTGGATCTGGGAGGACGAGGTCGAAAAGGAGATCAAGGACGACGGGTTCTTTGACGAGCCGGTGCTTAAAGACGCCGCCTCCGAAATCCCCGCGCCCGTGCCCGATGCCGAGGCGCAGCCCGAGCCCGAGACCCCCGCCGCACCGCCGAAATCCTCCTTCTTTGGCTTGTTCTCCCGCTCCTCAGCGCCAGCGGCCGGCAGCGCACCTGCCGCACCGGCAACCTCGTCCATCCCCGAGCGCCTCCACACCCCGCCCACCCCGCTCCCGCCGCAGCCCCCGATCCTCCTCGTCCCGTTCACAAAGTACCTCGGCTTCAAGCAGATTCCGTACATGATCTACAACTTTTTCACAGAGTCCAAGCGCGTGCGGGAAGGCGCCGAGGCCGCGTACGCGCTCATCATGAACGAGACGCGCCCCATGACCGGCCCTGGACCCAAGGTCGAGCACCCCGATACCGATTTCGGCGCGAGCACAGAGTCGTTTTACAAGAAGAATTACGACAAGGTGCCCGAGATCAACCAGAAGGCCAAGGATGCCTACTACAAGGAGCTGGCCAAGCGCCTCGAGTCAGCCCGCCAGTTTGCCCGTGGCGAGCGTGAGATTACAGAGGACGAGAAGCGGAGCGACAAGCCCGTCACCACCGAGGACGACCTGCGCGCCGAGCGCAAGAAGAGGGAGCTCCGCTGGGCCGGCGGTCTCGAGGGCTGGAACATTGTCAAATCCGAGACCCCAGTGGCATGGGACCCCATGTTCAATGGCTGGCTCCGTGTGTTTGATGTGAAGGACCGTAAGGAGTAGTTTTTGCTCTCATTAGATGTCATGTACCCCTGCTTTGCATAGCATGCACCATTTCGATAAACTATCGTCATACAGAATCCCTCTCTTTCGAGAACGACCTCTCGATGTAGACGCCAGGCAGAGAGTATAGAGGCAGGGGACGGGGTATGGGTACTGATTGCACGGGTAGCGGTCGTGTTGGGGTTGCTTTTCAAAGTCGGGGCAGGCAAAAGTCCAGCAATACGCGGCGGAGATGGGGAATTTGCTGGGGGCAAGGCCAGAACCGCGTCCGGTCCTCGGCTAACAAAGAATGGAATGGCAGTCGTTTGACTCTATCGGTCGCAGAACCGAGAGAAGCACTTCCATAGTAGGGTTGATAGGTTGCCTGCAGCCCGAGGACCTCAAACAGCATGGCCTGGAACGAAAAGTACCACTAAGGCGCAGGGTATGCTGGCGACCAGGTAGAACCACCAACTGGGCGGGGAGCAGCCGCAGGGGGACCCCAAGTGTTTCCGCCAGGCCACATGTTGGAGGGCGACTGGCGTGACGCGCCCATCGTCTGAGCTTGCGGGCTGGGATACCAGTTTGAGGGCGGAGCTTGGTGTGGCATGTGGGGTGGCACCTGATGGGGCCTGTTGTGTGGCGGCTGGTGATTGTGTGGCGGCTGGTGCGGGTGCTGGTGCGGATAGGTTGGCGGAGGATGTCCAAACTGCTGCTGTCCCATGTGTGGGCGTGGCTGCGGGAGCGGCTGCTGCAAGTTGTGCAGTTGGTGTTGGTGTTGCTGCCCGGGGACACCCGATGACGCCGGTGACCACACCGCAGAACTGGGGTTGCTGCCTGGAGAGGGGTGGTGACCAGGGCCGTCGTTCCACAACGTCGCAATGTTTGGCGCGCCAGGCTTGGTTCCCGAACGCTGGGCTCCCTGTTGGGATTCCTCGCGGCTCATAGTCCAGATATTACCGGTACCAGCAATGTCGCCTCCGAAAAGAAGGTGGGGATTGGCGGAGGGCTGGGGAGGAGCCGGGACGAAGGAGAGGCTCTGCATCAAGTCTTGGGCTGTTTGCACATTTGGCAGTTGAGGCTTATCATGGACAACTGGTGTGCTGCAAATTAGCGCTGGCAACCTATGTTAGTGCTACTCACCTGCGGCCCCAGAGGATAACTTCCTCCTCATCATCACACTCTTGCAGGTCGCCACCGGTACTACTGCCCTCGCCGAGGGTCGCGCGCATCGCGAGGTTGACAGGGTCGTCCTCAGTTTCAGTGCTGACCGAAATGGAAGCCGCCTCGTCCGTCGCCGGTCCCGCCACAAACGGAGCCGAGGGCAGAGGAGTGCCCGTGTTGAGTGCAATGCCGCCATACTGACGTTAGCAAAGGCTCCGGCGGCGCTTCCTTACCTCTGTCTGCATCAAAAGCTTGACGTCCACCAGCAGGTCCGATATCCGCATCAGCTGCTCCTCGTTAGGATGCACCTCGTGGCCAGACGTCTCATTAATGTTAACCTCCTCTGGGGCGCCGTGGTCGGTCAACGAGCGGCGAAGCGGGAGGAAGCCGCGCATGTCCAGGTCCTCTTCCAAAGGCTCCACAAGACTAGGCAGCTGGACCAAGGGGAACGCACGTGCCAACGCGAGCATAAGCCGCTTGTACGCCGACCAGAACGAGGTAATGGCATCGACAAGATCGGGATTGCGTGTCTGAGCGGCGCGGGAAAGGTACTCGAGGTGCGATTTGAGCCAACGCGACGCGATGCGGAGTGCCGGCAGAATGCGACGCACGACGGCGCTTATGCGCTGTGCGAGCACAAGTGTGCCATCCTGTTCACCATCTTCTTCCGGGTCCTCGTCGGTCGCCAGCGCGGAATCATCAAGGCCCTGGCAGTTCTTCAGCACGTCTTCTGCCTCGTCTGCGGAGACGGTGACAAGGGTTGTGAACGTTGCAAGCAAGAAGATGAGTGACGACTCCTCCACGAGGCGCCGACGCTCAGACAACTGGGCAGCATCGTTGGCGTCCTCTGGCTGTGGCTGTCCTTGGGACTGGTCAAACCGCGCGTACCAGTGCGAGCCAATGACCATGGCGGTGGTTTTCACAATCGTCTCGGAAGGAAGCTGCCGGGCGCTGAGGAGACGAGAGAAGAGGCCGAGGAACACGGGGCGCAGTTGGGACAGGTGAGTCGTGCCGGCACGAAGGAAGTGAATCGACAAGATGGTAAGAAGGTGGCGCTTGAACGCGTCCGGGTCGTCGGCCGTTGCCTCGTCCTTGTCCTCCCCTCCGGCCCCAGTATGGCGCTGGTTCCGCCAGCGATCAAACGTCTTCTTGAACACGCGCTCGAGGTTTGCCCGGCCGCTTGGGAACGGTTGTCGCACGGCCAGCGCCCGGAAGTAGTGGTATGTGCAATGAAAGTTGTCGCCCATATAGCCGTCGATGACTGCAAGCTGATTGAACGCGGTGCCTGCGAAATGTCAGTATTCGTGGGCACTCTGCTGTGCTCCTATTTCCGCGCACTCACCATTGTCAGGCTGCAGACCACGCGCCACTTCGTAGAAGAGGATCGCACGCGAGTATCGCTCCGTATCCCGAGAAATGGTGCCCTCGCGGGCTTCACGCCGCGCCTTATCGCTATACTGCTCCTTGTACCGCTCGAGATCGCCGAGGTACACGAGGGCCTTGTAGACCATGGAGAGCTTCTTCTCGACTTCCTCGCGGCTGAGCGGGGGCGCTAGGCTGGGGTCATCCTCTGTCGCGTCTGTAGGGATGGCAATTCCGACAAGCGAGATATGGTCGCGGACATAGTCCTGCAGGCGGTAGAACGCGACGAGGCGAGTTACGAGGGACCGGTAGAATGTGTCCTCGGCAGCGAGCAGCGAGCTGAAGCGCGAGAGAGTGCGGCGCAGGTCGCTCACCGCATCGCTGCCCCCCGACTTTGGGCCGTTCCGCCGCGTCCCTGGTGGAGGCAGCGCGGCCTCGATACGCGCCACGACCTCGCGATACTCCGAGATGAGCGAGTACGTCGTGCTGAACCACAGCGTGTCGATAGACTGCGCGTGGGGACTGAGCGGGTGCTGGAACAGCACGGTGAGAAGCGCATTCCGCGCACTGTAGGCGTCAGCGCATACCAAGCACGCAGCGGGCGCAGCTAGGAGCCAAACAACAGGCGATCAGAACATACCGCTGACGAACCACCTCGACCTCGTTCGACCCCGGCGACTGCGTGTTGAGCAGCGTCTTGAGCTCCGTCGCAGCGTCTTGCGCATCCCTAGTGGTTGCGTGAGCAAATGTCCAAACGAGTAATGGCAACCCCATAGAATGGCTACACTCACTGGACGAGTTCGGCAGACGATCGCGAGCTCAGCGCCTCTGCACCTGGAGCAGGAGTGAGCCTATCGCCGCCGCTGGACGAGCCGACGCGTGATCCATGGCGGGACCCGCGAGCACGACGTCGCGAATGGCTCGAGGTGCCGGGCATTTGCACAAGTTGGCACGCGGCGCGGCGGGTGGAGACGACAAGATGGGTTTGGATGGGGGAATGATGGTGTTTGCACGAGGCGAAGCAAGAAAGACTTGGCGTGCGTCGAAGAGCAACGCTTTCGTTCTCGCGCTTTTGATTTGAACACCTCCCGCCGCCATGCGTCATGTGAGACTGGGTGTGGCCGGGCGGGTGCAAGCGAACAGACAGGTTCAAAGACAGGTCTAAAGCCTAATCTTTGTCTCTAAATACTCACCCCAGCGTTTTGTATTCAGATCTCCCGAACCCTAATTAGACAAGCTATTACAAATATCCAGATATCCCAGATTCACATCCACTGCAACAGTGCCCATCGCCAAACAGACACACACACACTTCAAGACCAAACAGATTTCGCAACTCGCGCCAAGTCGCTTGAACTCTCACTTATGCATATAATATACCTCCTCTTAGCCGCGACCAAACCATCCTCCCAGCCACCCCTTCTTTTCCTGCGCGCCCTCGTCGCCAGCCGGTGTCGGCGTCGCTTCACGCGTACGCTCGTGGACCTGCGTCTGGGCATGGACGGGCTTGGGCGCGGTGATGGGCTCGGCAGCCTTTTGCGGGGCTGCGGCCGCGGCTGCGGCGACAGGCTTGGGCGCGGCCTTGCCTGCCTTGGCGAGGAGATCGTCCATGGGAAGGTCCACATAGTTGAATGCAATGTCGAAGAAGACGGGCTTGGTCACGGTCTGCGCAAACAGCGCCCGTTTGGTGGCGAGCGTGAGCGTGTCGACCTTGGTGGAAAGGCTGTCGAGGTCCTTCTTTGTAATGTTGACCACCTCCTCTTGGAAGTCGGTCTCCATGCCGAACAAAAGATCGCGGGTCTGCTCGACGCGTTCCGAGGCGCGGACGAGAAGCTCAGCTGCAGACGAGTAGGACGGGGTCGGGTGCACGCAATGCAGACGCGCAAGGTGGTAGCACTTTGTTCCGTGGAAGAATGCCTCGACACCTTCAGCGGACCTCCGCACGCCCTCTTTCTCCTCGACAATGGCAAGGCTGCGAAGCTGGCTTAGGCTCTGCAGGACAGTGTCGTACAGCTTGACCATGGCCGCGAGGCCCTTGACTGCCTCCTCGACCTTGATGCGGCTGCCGGGCAGCTTGAACACTGTCGGGTCGGACGGAAGGGTGGACGCGGCGGCGAGGCTGTCGACGAGAAGGAGGTCACGGCGAATGCGATGGGTGAGGAGGAGGAAGACAATGTACTGGTGCGCCAGCGAGAGCGACTGCGATGTGCGAGTCGAGCGAAGCGACGCCGTACCAGAAGCCTCGTGATCGTTAAGAAGACGACGAGCGACGCCCTCCGCCTCACCGAGAACTCCAAGCACACGGTCCCATCCCTTCATGCCACGGCCCTTGCCGCTCTCAGTCTTGCCCTTGAGCTTTCCGAGAGCATCCTGGACACGGAGCATGGCGTCCACGAGCTCGGCGTTGCGGAACTCGACCTTTTCGCCGGCAAACTCGACAGCGTCCAGCGTGCGACGACCAGCCTCCATCTCCGCGGCACCCGTTTCCTTGCGGAGCGCAGCGACAAGCTGCGCGAATCCAGCAAGCGCCTCCTCCTTCATGTCGTCATCAATGTCGGCCACGACACCGTCAATATCGTGTGACTCGGCGCGACCGAGCTTGTACGCGCTGAAGCGGATGAGCGGATCGTACGCGTCGATAAACTCGACGGCCAGCGCCTGCTGGTACGAGTCGCGGGCGGCATCCGCAAGCGTGTTGAGAAGCCCACGGCGGGCAGCGAGATCAGCGAGCACCTCGGCGAACTGGCCGCGCTCGAACGCCAGCTCGGCGCGAACAGAGAGGTAGTAGATGGAAATCTCGGCAAGGCACTGCTGCGACAGGCGGGCCGGAGACTCGCCCGCGAGCGCCTGGGCAATGGAGTGCAGGTTTGTTGCGAGCTTGAGCGCGCGACGGAGCCACGAAATCTGGTCCTTGCGGGCGGTGCGCGGCGTGTCGGGCTTTCCTGCGAGCGCCTTGAACTCGTGCGAGTGGGCAAGCGCGCGCTCCGCAGAGAACAGGAGGAGGTAGAGTTGACTGATGTCAGTAAACGGCGGAGAATGAACTCTGAAGCGCACCGGTTGTCAGTGACAGACTCGAGTGTCACGGGCGCTGGCTTCTTGTACACCTTGCCCTTGCCGGATGTCAGGCCCGTGACCTGGCGCAGACGGTGGACCTTGTTGGAGCAGTGTTTCCTGGAGTCAGCAGAGCGTTGCACTCTTTCTACCGTACCTGTAGCGTTCATTGTCACCGTTCCGGAGACCGTAGACACCGCGCTCGCGGCTCAGGAGGTCGAGAACTGAAGATCAGAACTGAGATTACTCTGCATTACCCACGCTTGAACGACAGATCGCGTTCGGCCTTGGCTGCCATGGCTGATGCGGCGAGTTGGGGGGAGGGGTGAGAGGGATGATGTTGATGGAGACGGAGCAGACTGACTTTTGCCTCACGAAGGCCAACTCGACGTTGGTTCCAAGGCACGACGACATTGCAGCCAGCCAGCAAGAGTCGTTTGATAGCGAGAACGGCGCTGGCAACTGGGCACACATCGCAATTCGATGTAGCCGATTAGAAGAATGGAACAAATATTAGGAATAGCTTATCAATTTGATCCCGTCGTAATACAGCCAAAAACAATTACAATCCTCCATCCCATCACCACTTCCGCGGGTGTCCACAGGTCGAGCAACGCGCAACACGATCAAGTCGAAACGTTAGTTGTCAACATTACGCTTCATCAACACCACCCTCTCCACCGCATACCAAATACAGCACCATGTCTTCTCGAGTAAGCAAGCACCTGTGACCCCCTCCCGCGCTAAACATTCAGGGAGGACGCGGCGGCGGACGCGGCGGTCGCGGCGGCGGACGGCCAGAGGAGCGCAAGAAGCGCGAAAACATTCTCAACCTCGCGCTCTATGTCGACAAGTCCATCTCGGTCAAGCTTGCCGGCGGGCGGGAGGGTGAGTTTTGGAGTTTTTATAGTTGGATCGAGGCGCGGAGGTTTTGGCTTGATACTGACGATTGCAGTCACTGGCGTGCTGAAGGGATACGACCAGCTCATGAACCTCGTCATGGACGATGTTGTGGAGTCCTACGAGAGTAAGTGTAGGACTGGCGTTTGAGATCTCTTATCTGCTATCCATTCTCACATCCCAGATGCGACAATGCCAGACAGGACTCTCGGTCTCGTGGTGGTTCGTGGCCCGAATGTCATGTTGATCAGCCCCACCGACGGCTCAGCTGGTGAGTCCCGATCACGGTCTAAGAGATGGCGCGCTGACATGCAACAGAGATTGAAAATCCCTTCAGTTCGTAGATGTGAGATGTGTAGTGATATGCAGCAGTACTAGACACAGCGTGGACGTTGAGGCGCTCGCTATCAATGCTAATCAATGCATGTGATGGGTGTTACAAGCTTGCGGATGCAACGGCCGTTTCTAACTCAGCACTCATGGCGCGCAGCACATCCTGGACGACAGCTGTGGCACAGAGAATGGAATGGCCGTTGTCAAGACGGAGGGCGGGAGGCATTGACGGATGTCCGGACGACACGGCTTGTCGCGAGGCGGTGACCGCGGGCGTCATCGCAGCAGCTGGCGTGCTGACAGAACCAGGTGTCGCAGCCTTTGCAGCACGGGCTGCTTGGAAGCCTTTAAGAACAACGCGCTCAAGATTGGGTATGGCCGTCAAAGGACCACAGCTGAGGTCCAACGGCACATCACCTTTTGGTTTTGATGCGTCCGAGATGAGGAAGGACTTTGCGTCCGCCGTGAGGGCGATTTCGAGCGCGTAGCGGACCGTCCCTTCATTGTCCCAAACCAAGCGGTACTCGGTGACGGACCGAACGACAAGGGCAGGAAAGTGTCCATGTGAGGCAGTGCGCAGCGCTTCCGCTTCCAGAAGAAGCGGCAGAGTTGCCCGCAAGAGCTGGATAAACTGCTTCCCATTGCTCCCGTCCTTGGCCGGTTGAGGCTGAGTTGTCAACTCATTGAGATAGTGTGACAACAGATGGGCAATGAGCTGGTGTGGGTTCTCCTCCTCTTTGTCTGTAGCACCAGTTACCGTCGGAGGAGCGGGTGTGGACGTTGGTTGTGTGCGGAAGAAGGACGCATGATACGAGTCCGACGTTGGCGTATAAGTGATTGCAACCTGGTAACCCTGGGCGGGTGAGCTCCATTGTACATGAGGGAAAAGACTTACGTGAGCGTATTGGAGGGTCGCCGTGCAGAGGTCAAAGGAGATAAGACGGATGTCGCGGAACTGCTCAGACCTGTTGAGCCGGTTGACTTCGCCTGCAACGACAATGACCTTGCTGAGACGCTCCCACTGTTCCAGAAAATCGGGGACGCATTGCGCAATCTTCGGTGCCCGGAACCGGACTGTCGACGTGACAGGGTCAAACTTGATCCCATCCGCGCGAGCGGAAGTCGTGGATGTAGGAGTAGAAGCAGGGTCGTTGGTCGATGTGACAGACGGCCGATGACGGAGGCGGACGATGGTCTCAACAGAACACTTTGAGCCTTTCCACCAGTCGTTGATAACGAGGAAGACCTTTGGTGATGCAACTTCCGCTGCCCGCCCGTCTTTGAACAGATCGCTGGCGTTGACACACAGGTGCGGCACCATACCCGCCAGAGCAGAGCGACTCCGAGGTGTTGGGAAGTCGGAGTCGTCGGGGAAGTGGATGGTATAAGGAATAGTACGATCCTTGAGCTGCTGTTCGACCATGGTCTGAGCCACAAGAGCGCTGAGGTCAGCTCCATGCCAACGAGCTTTGTACTCACTTGCAGTAGAAGAACATGTCCTTAAAGTCCTTGGGGTTGAACTGGAAGCGGCATGTGGAAGTGATCGACGCGTTTGCAAGCTTGGCAGTAAGACCAGCAACATCATCACCATCCAATGCCCGCTTAACCGACTTGTTGTTCCTTCGCTCCACGATTTGGTTGAGATCAATGGGAATACGGTCGCCGATCGCTAGCTTGAGACCTCCACCAGCGACCATCGGCACCCGCAAGATCTTGACAAGCTCGTAGGCCAGGCCGTCCGGAGTAACCTTGCAAACGAAATAGTGCGAGTCCGACACGGGTAACGGCACGAAGAGGGTTGAAGCGGGTCCCAAATCTGTCTTTGCGAGATCGTTGGTGCGAAGGGCGAGCCTGCGAATAGGCTGCAGTCCAAGTTGACGAAGATTGTCTTCCACGTCCTCCATAATGACCTGATGTCAGCACAGCTCGCTCAAAGGGACGTACGCTCAGCATCAGTCGATACACGTCCTCCGCCAAACGACCTTTTTGTTCATTGACCGCCGCCGACGCCATCTTGGTTCGTACTGTGCGGTTGTTCTCGAGGCCTTGACCATTGTCCTTTGCATTGGTGTCCTCGATTTCGATAAGGCCAGAAGTCGCAGATACAGCCACCACGAACTGGCCTTCTCCATGCTGTGATGGAACTGGAATGATGAGAGACAGTGGACGAAGGGCTGAATCCGACTCTGCAAACCGCGGGGGATTCAGCGGATCCATTATCAATCGGGGATTGGAGAGGAGGGGTGTCAACGTTGCCCGTGCGAGGATAGTGGCGTGCTCTGTCGTCGCGGAGGTGAGCAGCGCCTTGGCACTAAGAGCTGTAGGATTCTATTGTTTAGTGCCCAATCCAAGACGACATGATATGCGTTACTCACCAACTTCAGTGGCGACACATCCATGAGGTCATTGACCCTCAATCCTCCACCAACGCCGAATTCTCCCACCTCCCACTTCATACCAATCTCAAGGCGCAAGACACGATCTGTCGGCACGTTGCCAGCGGTGACAACTTCGCGAAGGACCTGCTCCGCCTCGCTAATCGGATGTTTCGATTCCCCTATTGATAGCATCAGGGTGCCACCGACAGGGGTGCTTCCAGTGCGCCCAATGTTGGGTTGCGGTCGTCGGCCAACGTTTGCCTGGTTTGGTCCGGCGGCTGCAGGCTGGGCGGCCCGCGGTCGACTGGATGTCAGCTCAACCAGAGACAGATACTCACCTCCAGTACCGAATACGAAGCTCCTTCTTTACGCGGTCCACATCCACAAGAAGATTCCCTCGCCAGCGGGACTGAATGAGGGCGACTGCTTGAGAGAAGAGAACCTCGAGCTGATAGGTGAGGGAGAGGTGTTGCAAAAAGTTGTGAATGCGGACCAGAGGCGCATCTATCGTGACTTGGTCGACGTTCGGCTTGAGGTTGTCTGGTAAAGGCCGCGGTACGAGTACTTCCAAGTTGGCGACGTCCAGAATCTGTTGCCGCTCCTCTGGTGTAAACTCTTTTGCCTGCCGGGTACCGTCTACTCTCCAACCCCATTCCACGCCGGTAAGCCACCATCGGCTGTCCTCCTCAAAGCCCACAACACTGAGCTGGGCTAGCCAGCCATTGGGTCCACCTCCGCGGACATGAACGCGGCCATCCTCCACTTTTTCGATCACAAGTTCTGGTGGAACGTAGTCGACACATTTTAAACGGTATCGAATCTGGTCATTCAAACGCTGGACCGTGTTCATGATGGATGTCGGAGTCAGGGAAGGCTGGGGAGTGAAGAAATCGGTGAGGGATGTGGGGAGTCGCGTGTACGTGCCAGCGGACTGTAATGCCAACGCGGTAAGCAAGTCGGCATTTCGTTCCCTACAGTGTCAGAAGCGTCCGCTACCGCATACCTACCGCAAGGTGTTGACCGATGTGGTTATGTGCTGGATATGTGTAATGGCCACCTCGTGTTGAGCATTCTGGTGCTCGAGAAACTGTTGAATACGACGCGCATCCGTGACTTTCCCTCGAGCACCATCAACTGTGGCAACGTCGCCTGGTCTCGCCTTTCCTGTCGTGGGATATGCCGGCGGGCTCGTGTTGTTCGACTCGCCATTCGAATGGGGTGTCGGAAATGACGGGGTCGGTCCCGCCGGCGGAGCACCATTAGCCTGCGAAGCTGCAGAGGTTGCCAGATCGACGGTGGTCTTCCATCTAAGAACCGCGAGGTACTTTAGTACCGCCTGACGCGTTACTTTGGCGTATTCAATAATATGCTTTGGCCTCTGATGCGCAGGTAATGGCGGTAGCCTGGCGACATGTTAGTAGCGGTATACCTCCTGTACGCACGTTTTCTCAACGAGGATGCGCATGTCATTGTACGCCTTGCGCGTCAACCCATCCAGCAGCTGGCCGAGAGGGACATTCTCCGTCTCCCAATATGGCGGCAGCTCCTCCTCGATCTGTTCGGCCGTGGGCGTCGGATACCGAAAGAAGGGATGCGGGCCCAGCTGCGGGTTGCGCGACGACGAGGCAACCGGCTGCGGCTGGGAATGCAGATTGTGCACACTTGCCGCTGCGGGCCCTGTGGAAACCATGTCGCCGACTTGGGCGCCCGATATGGTGCGCGCTGGAGGATAACCTGACATGTCGAAGAGCGTCTTGTCGCGTTTAGTAGAGGGCTACAGCAATCATTGTCTGTTTCACTGCGATATTTTTTGGAGGTGAGGATGCAACAACAATCCAAATGTCGTGGGCAGGGGGTGAGCCAGTGGAGGCGGAGGCGGAGGCAGTGGAGGCGAGACGAGACGGGTGAGAAAAACAAATGGACCGTTGATCGCGCACGCGGGGTGGTGGTAGTGACGGAAGATTGTCAGGTGGCGAGGGGGATGGTGACGATGATGGACAGAGATGTTATTGTTGCTGTTGTGGTGGGTGTGTGACTGGTGATGATTGATTATGATGATGTAAAATGAGTGAGAGATGGATTCGATGGGATTAATGGAATGGGGGGAACGCTGCAAAAAGAGACCGAACTCGGTGGTGGTGGTGGTGGTGGATGGGATGGAACTGCAGCAAGTTGCTGATTGTGATGCGAGGTGGTTGTCTAACTCCTTCCACTCTCGCGCTCTCTCCCTCTCGCTCCGCTCTCAACAATGCAAAGCACCACCACACTCCCCGCCACAACGGAATCCTTCAAGCCTTAATGCACATGTAATCCGGCTATGACTGATTGTAATGGAAGGATCCGCCAAGCCTAATCCAGTTCTGCTCCCGCTATTGACAAATACTCCGCACTACATTCACTTAGTAATGATCGGCTAATCGGTCTAGTGTAATGCACCATTACAAAGTGTGGCTTGTCTCCACTTCGGCTACAGATCCTTTTTTAAATCGGCGAGCTCGGCGACGAGGCCTACGAGCTAGGCGGGCTGCATGTGCTCCATCGACGGGCGCGCTACCAACTACTTCGGCCGTTCGGTTTCTACAACCCCGGGGGACGGACAGGACAACTGCTGCTGACTACAAAGCTACAAACTCCGTCAACTCCACCCCACAACAAGAACAAAACGGTCCTTCCGATCCGTGACAGACGGAGAACCCACGAGCCGCAACATTCCCTTCGGACACTGCAAGAGACCTTCACCCCCAATACCCAGCTCATCACCAGCCGCGTTTCCCGACATTGCGACTGAGCCCAGACTCGAACTGTAAGGGGCAGCTGGTTGATCTCCCCCGCGAATACACAGCTAGTTGCCGCAGCCACGATGTCTCACATATCCGCGGCGGAGCTGGACCGCGTGCTCAAACGTGCGAAAACGGACGATGCGCTCGGAAAGAGGATTGCCGACGCGCTCGCGCTCATCGAAGGCGTGCTGGATGAGCTGGGGTGAGTTGCGAACAGCGTACAGAGCGCGGTGCTTGTGCGTGAGCCAGGTCTGACATGCAGCGAGTGTGCAGTAGCACTTTCCTTCAACGGCGGCAAAGACTGTGAGTCCTTGTGCGATCTCTGAATCTGTAATGCTCGAATCACTCACCATCGCAGGTACAGTTCTTCTGCACCTCTTCGCGGCGGTGCTGTACGAGCGGCACACGGATGTGCCGAGCGCGCTCAAGCCGGAGCGCATGGCGCTGCCGACGCTCCCCTCGACGCTGTGCGCCCCCCGCGAACAGTCGTCGGAGAGCAAGGCCGCCGAAGCATATCTCAACGCATACCTCAACCTGAACGGGCCGGCCGAGGCCCCGCCCCCGCTGCCCCCCTGCGTCACCTCCAATACAGAGGTGCACGCAACAGCCACACACCACACCCCCGTCGACCCGGCCCACGACGCGCCGTACCCCCTCATCCGCAGCGTGTACTTTACCGCGCCGAACCCCTTCCCCGCCCTCGAGGCGTTTGTCATCGACTCGGCGACGTACTATGCCATGGACCTCTACCGCTTTGGCGGAGGCATGAAGGCCGCGCTCTCAGAGTATCTCGCCTGCCAGGGCGGAAAGGAGATCCGCGCAATTCTGCTGGGTACCCGCCAGGGGGATCCCAACGGCAGTGAGTATCCTGGCGGCCAGCGGCCTGGTGGCCTAGCGGTTTAGTGGTCTGCTTCGTTCCATGCTGATATTTTCTCTTCTAGATGTCTCAGTTCTGGCGCCCACGGATCCCAGCTGGCCCCAGGTGCTTCGCGTTCATCCGGTTCTCAACTGGACGTATCATGAGATTTGGGATTTCTTGCGCGAGCTGGATGTGCCGTACTGCAAGCTGTATGATGATGGGTGAGTTGTTTTGTGCTTGTAAGCCGCTCTGACACATAGGTATACTTCGTTGGGATCGACAAACAACACAAAGCGGAATCCTCTGCTGAAGACTGCGGATGGATGGGACCCCGCATGGAAGCTTACGGATCCCACACAGGAGCGAGCTGGCAGGATCAAGCGCCAGGCATAGAACTAGATCAGTTGTAGCATATAGACTTGACACGGGGACTCCAAGCGCTCGATGCATTGAATTTCCCTAAAAAACTACTATACACTACCGGCTCTGCCCGCCCGCCACCTCGCTCCAACTCGCACGGCGTTCGTGATTCCACGCGTTGATATTCTGTCGGGGTCCATCGAAGCTACTCCGGCCATTCGCCCCAGCAGGAGCTGGTGCCAATCTGTCACCGCTCCCGCTCGTAGACCGCTTGGGTTCTTGCGTGGTTGGAGTAGGGTTCTCAAGTGTGATGGCCGCCGTATTTCTCGTCAGATCCTCCACGAGGCGGTCACCGCCCTTCAGGGGCGACGACCCAACGGGAGGGAAATACTCGGTCGTCACCTCTGAACCAGGGGGTCCAGCTGCCGCGTGCGAAGCATTGCGGGGGAAGATTTGGGTCGTGGGAGTCCCGAGAGCAGCCGAACCTCCCTGGTGAGGGGGTTGCAGAACGGGTGCTCCTGGGGCCGCATTCAGGAACGGGCTCCGTCGACCGGCCAACGGAGATGTCACGGGAAGTCCTGGGGAAAACGGCCCGGCGTTGGGAGCGAGGAAGCGCTGATGTATGGGAGGCGTTTGTGGGTACGCGTTGAAGACGAACCCAGGCATAGACGGTGTCATTGGAGGTAGATTGCGAGTTTGCAAAGGACTCAGAGGGTTGATGTCTCCTGGCGCGGGGAACGGTGGGAGACTGATGGGACCGGGGTGCCGATTCTGACGTTGAATGGCGTCCTCCACGCCGTCCTTTCGTGGAGGTGTTGTGGTGGCAGTGTTGAGCGCCCATGGTACCTTGCTTCCTGTCGGCGAGGTGGTGGCAGACGGGGGAGCGGGCGGTGCAAACGGCTCCGCTCCGGGCGCCATCATTGGCAGGGACGGCTGTGACCAGATTGGGGGTGAAGGCTTGGTACCAAGCGCGGGGAACGGCTCAACCGGATGAATAGGCTGGATCTGCTTGTCTTCCAGAGTTTGACGCTCTGTTTGCACGTGGAGAACGCGACCATCCACTTCGCGGCTGAAGAGTCAGTAAACAGTCAGAGTCGTCAGTGTTAAACCCACCCGTTGAACATGTTGACAGACTTGAGGGCGTCGTCCTTGGACGCGAACAAGACGGTGCCGAAACCCCGAGACTGGCCATCTGGTCCGGTCGCGACGCTGACATTAGCTCTAGCATACACCAAACACGTACTCGGCGCGAATGACAACACCTGCAGGTCGGAAAAGATCCTTGAGGTCTTGCCACTGGGTGGTCGATGATAGCTAGATTGTGAGTATCCTGCACCCAACACGCCACCCACATTCTTTACAAAGACTACGCGGTCGACAAGAGTATTCGGTGCCCCAAGATCCTTCGCCTGGCCAGCAAGGCCGTTAAGTGCAATGGGTGGGAGGGGAAGAGTGCCGTCAGCTGATCCCGACGAGGAGCGATGTCCGACAGGCGGTTCAAGCTCGGGGGAGAATGCGCTCTTGACACCCGGTGCAAGCAGATTTGGCGGGATTCGCGAAGGAGGGACCACGCGCTCGTCTTTGCTAGTAGCCGATCCCGGACGCTTTCCATCCAGTCCAAGTGGCGACGTGCTCGCACCTGGAAGGATGGGGGCCTCTGAGAGTGGCGCGAAGGATGCAAGGGGATCACGGCTCCAATTCGGTGCTGAGGGGACAGCACCTGTCGACGCCTGGCTTGCTCCAGCTGTGAGCGAGCCTGCTAATGGTGACGCGCCAACGGGTACACTCGAATGCCCTGCCAGGTGGGGAGCGCGGACAAACGGCTGAGGGCCCCCATGTGATGGCCCAAGATGCGGCGGGAACTGTCCAAACGGCGACCCGTGGTGAGGCGGGCGATGAGGCCATCCTCCTCCGCCAAAGTGCTGAATAGGTCCTGGTCCATACCCATACATTGGCTTGTGGTGCACATGGGGTTGAGGCTCATACTCTGGCGGAAGTCGGTCGGGCCGTACCTCAAGGGTACGAGTCTGCCATGTGAATCCGTTGAAGCGGTCAATAGCGCGTGCTGCATCCTCCCGGCTACCCATCAGGACGTTTCCGTAACCACGACTGCGGTTGTCTGGCCCAAGGCTGACATCTGCTCGCAGAACAGTGCCGGCTTTGCGAAACAGGTCTTTAAGGTCCTGCCATCGGACTCTGTACGGGAGCTGCCGCGGTCAGGATTATTCCCAACACATGCACTCACGTTTCCGACAAAGAGGTTGACACGGCCGTCCGAGCCAATAGCCGATGGCAGGATGTTGGTCATGAGCGGGGTGAGGGAACGAGTGGAGGCTGCTGTCAATGTCAAGCCCAGGGATGGTGACTCACTCTCGAGGCCCAATTCCATCGGCGGCGGCGCTGGCGGTGCGTTTGCCATTGCTGCAGCAATTACAGCGTCAATCTCGGCGGAAGTAGGCGCCTGGCGAACGGGTCCCCCAGCTTGAGAAAGCTATGATTAGCTATCGATCATGAGACCTGGGAGCTGGGAACCTACCATGCCATGCTCACGGCCCATGAGCGAATCTTCCTCGGCCGACTGTATCGGTGGAGGTGTGCCGTCCTTGCCTCCCTCAGGCTCAAAGGTGGCCAGAGCCATTGTGCTAGTAGCGGGTCAACAACCCTGATGCTGCGTGAATGGAGACGTGGTGGACAGCAGCAGTCGTTTCCAGTGTCCAGCCGCGAATGTTGCGGAGAGAAGACTTGTGCTCAGAGCCAAAATGGTTACGAGTGGGGCAGCGGCACAATGTCCGGACGACGGCGAATCGCGATGCGTACCTAGAAAGGGAGTGGGTGTCGGGCCGTGCCGAACGTGAAGACCTTGTTGTCCAATTTGAAGCAATGTGGAAACAAGAAAGGATGATGGAGGAAGAGAAACGAACAGGGTGGGTGCTGTTGGTTGGTGATCGCTGGGCTGATTGCGTGGTAGGCGACGTGTTGATGGAGGGATGGCACAAAGAGTCGGGTTGGTTGCCGAGGCGGAGAGCAGAGCCGGACCGAGGGCGCGAGGGCGGGGGACGCGGGGACAAAGGAGCGAGGGACAGACTCCGCGACTGCGCGGCGGTGTATTGTACTAAGGTTCCTAGTAATCCCTCTAGTCGATGGCTAATGCGATGCTGATGATGATGATGCTGATGCTGATGCCGATGCTGGATACCACAGTCGTCCCGGAAAGGAGAACCTCGATTGTCCCAGAACGGAGCGAATCTGCAGATCCGCAGTACAGGTTTGCGTTTGTATGTGATCAGAAGTACCGTAGTCGAGTCCCGCCGCTGATGGGATCGTGTTGGTCAATGGATCAATGGATCAATGACCGACGGGAGGAAAGGCTCGAGACTCGATGCGTGCGTGTGGGTGTGGGTGTTGGTAGCCGGTGCTGGGATGGTGTGCATGCATGAGATGAGTGATGCGTGCTGCGTCGTGAGGGAGGAGAGGGGCGAGGCGCGGGGCGCGGGCGACAGCGTGGTACTACTCCTGGGTGAGCAACTGTGGATTGTGATGACGATGTTGGATTGGTGCAATATGTCGTCGATGATTTTGCCTTCAATGGACCTGCATGACCTGTGGGCCCAAAAAAAAAGGCCTATAATAGAGCCCTTGGGAGCTTGGGATCCTTTGGAGGAACACGCTACACGCTTCTGCGCTCTCACACACGCGCACAATGTCTCCGTTCTCCGTTTCCTTTGTCTCTAGAGCTCCAGATCCGTCCCACTCCTCTGATCCACGATTGTCCATTCGCCCAGGAGATGCAATACAACAGACACGACCAGGCACACGCTCGTCTAAACCCAAATCACAAGGGGCGAATAGACAGAGTACAGAGTTGAGGGCCACAGGCCACAGGGGAGCATGGGAGCAGGGAGGAGGGAGCCAGGGGAGGGGGGAGGGCAATTGGAACAGGCACATGGGCTGTAGAATGCAGCAAAATAGCAGCGCCACAAGCCCACGGCCCACAAAGTGCTCTGCATGCTCTGGCACTACCGGGAAAGCCATGCAATGCACAAGGCCAGAAGGCATAAAAGGCCATAAGGGAAGCCATGCAATGCAGCGCCGTAGGCCGTCGCCCCTGGAACTGCCGAACTGCGCGCACGAGCGATACGATGTGATGACGCAAGTGGCCAAGAATCACAAGTAGTGGCGACTGGGTTGTGGCCAGAGTACGCGGAGTACCAGAGTACTAGAGTGTGTCCAGTGCCCGGTGCCGCGGAGCCCGGTGCCCGGTCGGCCCGGTGATACAATCCGTGTGTCATCCACTAGTGATACAAGCCATACAAGCCATCAGCCATCGGATGGGATACGGTCGAGACGCACATGCACACCCGACACAGCATCTCCGCAGCACAGTCCCGCATCTGCAAATCATGGCCGTCGCGCGTACGTGTGCCAGCGAGCAGCCTAGCAGCCTCTCATAGGTGTGATATCTTGGATATCTTGGCATGCATGGCGTATACATCTACATACATTATTCAGTGTGGCGTTGTGGCGTGCGCGCGTGGGCGTGCCGGGCGCGGCTGGGCGCGCGATCTTGTTAGTTTCTATAAGTCTGGGCAATCTCGCGATCTCGGATTATCCGCACGGTGCTCTTTGCCATGCTCGGCATGCTCGGGTTGCAAACTGCGTTCCGCGCTGCGGATTTGTATAGCTGAGCGTGAGCTGAGCTGTGGCGGATCTCTCTCCAGCTACAGCCTGCTAATTGAGACTGATCAAAGCAATTGCCATTTTAAGAACGTCCTAATCGGCGAATTGTTCTACTGGTGGTCGTCAATTCTCCACCACGTTCATGTTCAGGACAAGGCTGAATTGACTGGACCTCACCAACACTGCTCCGATGAATGGACGGACACAGCTGTCTGCTTCCACGGATTGGTAGATGTTACATGACGGCAGGAGTGGTCCCATTAGTAAAGGAGAGGACGGACAAAGATGTGTAAGACATGCATACCGACTCCCATCAAACGCCCTTGAACTTTTAGAACAACCCCAACAGGTCGTCCTGCGCACCGCCAGACGCGCTGGGTGCTGCAGCTGGTGGAGTTGCGGAGGAAGGTGCAGGTGTTGGCTGCGGGGACATGCTGAACGCGTCGAGGCCTCCGAGGCCTCCCGATGATGGTGCCGGAGCGGCTGGTGTCGCCACGCTTGTCGTCGAGAAAAGGTCCATGAGCTCATCCAAGGGATTGGTCGACTTTGCAACCGACGCGATAGTTGCAGACGAAATGGACGCCGAGTTGAGACTCGAAAGACCGTTGTCCTCTCCAGGAGTTTCCGCATCGTCGGCGTCAAAGTCGAGAAGGTTCTCAGCCTGCTGTCCTGCGACAACAGTCTGAAGGGCGCGTTGTGCCGTCTCCTCTTCAGGTCTGCGACAGTTAGCAACGGAAAGGAACAAGATGGAATGTCTCGGCTCGACTTACTCGACAGTTCGCTTCATCTCCTCGGCACTCAAACGGCCCTTGCCAAGGAACGTGGCCGATGGCTTGTGGTAAACACTTGCCAACGATCCGATTTCGCTGATGAGCTCCTCGAGAATCGCAGGTGCGACAGTTGTTTGAGGGAGGCTGATCGGCGGACGGACAGCGAGGACAACCGAGCTTGCCGCAGCCGGATCAGATGAGAGAAGTCGCCAGTAGATGTAGGCACGATCCCGGACGTCTGCATTGTCGCAGTCCTTGGTCGCCGCCTGGAGAACACGCTGGACAATAGCCTGTGATTCCCCTGGTTTCTTCAAGAAAAGCTTGACAATGGCTGTAAGAGTCTGAAGCTGAACCGCGTAGCTTTCGTCCTTGAAAGCCTCGAGGAACGTGCCCAGAAGCTCATCGGCATTTTCAATCTTCTCCGCGTACTCGCCAATTATCCAAATCAAACTCGCCCGAGCGTCTGGCTCGTCCAGTTCATCGAGGTTGCCGCACAGAGTGGGAATGATACCCTCATAGTGGTGAGGGTATTTCCGGAAAATGTCCTTGATGACGATAACCGCCTCCTGGACAACGTAGCTAACTCGGGTTTCAATAAGGTCCATCAAGACCCCGACGCATCGTTCAGCAGCAGACTCAATCTTGATCGCTGCCTGGCCAATTGCCCGAACCGACTTGCGGACAAAGTCGACGTCGACCTCGGATGCGTACTCCTTGAGCTCTCCCAAGAGCAGATCGACATTCCGGTCGGTAGCAAGGCGAACCATTATATCCAGTTTCTCCACCTTGACGTACGGCGGGTCGTTGTATTTGCAGAAGAAGACACGCATTTCGTTGGTGAGGATATCAGACCGCTTCTGCAACAGGAGATTGATGTTGCGCAGCGCAACCCATTGAACTTCCGGGGCAGACGAGATGAGAGTGACTGCAATTAGAACAGCAAGAAAGCGCGCCACGTACCGAGAGGAGGGGCAAGCTTTCGGCTCAACGACTTGATGAGATCTTCACGTTGGACGTGCTTGATGTGAATCATAATGACTTTGACCGCTGCCAAAACAACGGCAGCGTTGACATGTTGGAACTGAGGCATGACACGCTCACAGATGTGTTCGCTCTCCTCGACGTCCGTGGTGCGGTAGCGGGCAAGCGTTGTCAGGATTGCTATCCTTCCCCACTCGGAGCACTCGTTGAGGGCGACGAGAAGCTTGGTGAGGGTGGCCTGGTCGATGATGAAGAGCTGCTTGTTTGGGCGTGTTGATGCTGCTTCACCAGACCCATCAGGTGTGGCGGGTTCGGATTCCTGCCCCACCGCAGCCTCGTGGATGTCTCCAAGCGCAGACACGGCATTAGCGACGACCATCGGGTTGCCGTCGCCGATCAAGTCACGGAGCGTCTCGATAAAGCCGTACTCGATACACATCTCCGGCTTGAGCTCATACACCTTGGCGACACAGAGCGCAGCCGTCTTGCGAACATAAGGGTTCTCGTCCTTGAGACAACGTGACAACGGGGACGCAAGGTAGCTGAGGATCTTCTCCGCTCGCAACATTGCCATGGTACGAATGGCGAGCGCCCGGATCAGCGGGTTGGAGTCCGCAGTGTCCTGTCTATCAGAAACAGTCTCTGGCGAGTAGTTACCTTGACAAAGGTGTTGACAGCGAGAATGACGAGCTCGGGCTGCGTCTTGGCATAGTTCATGAGGTACAGATACACGAGCTTCTTCTGCTCGAGATCGTCCGTTTGCTGGTCATGTCAGCCGTGGTCCTCGGGTTCTGCGGGTCCTCATATCCTCCATCACCCACCATATTCTTAACCACATCGGGGAACAGACCGCTGCAATCCTTTCCAATGGTGTGGTTGGCAATGACGCGCTTGATCGCGTCGGCGCGCTTGTCGCGATACTCGCTGTTGAGCTGCTGGCGCAACTCCCAGTTTTCACCTGACGGTCAGCACGTGTATGTGTGTGTGCAGCGAGAGGCGTACCTTTTCTGGGAGCGACGGACATGACGGGAAAGTCTGGCCTTGTCGGTATCTGTTGCTGCGCCTGAGAAGGGAGAGTGGAATGGCGAGGTCTGGACGAAATAGATGTCTCTTTGTGATGGTTGTTGTAGGTTGGAATCGTGAATCGACGTGGTGTGGCATTGGCGTTGCGGCGCTGCACGCGCCCCGCCTGCGCATCCGTCACTGATCACTGACGCACATGTGCATGTCGGCCAACGATGGAGGTTACCTAATATCGCAGTTGCATTAGCAGTCAACTGGAATAGACACTTATTACAATCGTGCAGGATACTAATTAAACAAATCATGTTTGCTTCCGCTTACCAGAAGTCCCCAGGATATAGTCTACATCCCTATCTCCGTTAACCCGCCTCCAGGTCGTACCCATCTGTGTTGTCCTTATCTTGGCGCTTCAACACTTCATGCCCACAGCTCTGTGTTGAATTGTTGAATCGATATCGCATCCAGGCCCTTTCCTTACTGCCCGCTGCAAGCTGTAAAACATGTGCGAGCAGGTAGAATACCTAATTGCTCAATGTCTGATCGCCCTTGCTCGGGGTGCCCAGTTTTCTAAGATACGAGAGGGACTCATCCCTGCTCGACAGCAGGCCAACTGGCAACGATTGCGTGCAGTGTTTATGCATTATGCACAGTCTATGAAAAGGATCTACACAAGGAAGGGAAGGGAACATATCAGTTCGGGTGCTTGAGAACGACCGCATCCTCATCCATCTCGTCATCAGTCGAGTTTTTCGAAACCAGAGATTCGGACGACATGATGGACGATTCGGGTCCCTTCGCCTTGCCCTCGAGCGAGTCCTTGACGGCAGCGGGCGTCTCTGCTGCAGGAGAGTCCATGTTGGGCTCTATCGCTTTCGGTCCAGGCGGGGAAATCTCCTTCAGAGTGGTAAGCATCATCTCGCGGGCCCTGATGGCAAGGTCGTGAACGTCGTCAAATGTCATGCCCTTGGTAGAGATGGGAGGGAGGACTGCTCTGTCAGTTATGCCGCCGCCGCACGCAACTACTCACTCTTGATCTTCAACCGGCCGCTGTCGAACCGCGAACGACCGTCAAAGAGACGATTGTAGTTCTCACAGCAGACGATGACGATAGGGACCTGAGCCTGAATGGCAAGATGGAACGCGCCCTTCTTGAAGGGCAGGAGGTTGGGTTCGGCAGACGAGGTGCGAGTGCCTTCGGGGAATATCCACAGCGAGATGCCCCTCCGCTTCATGTCCTCGCCCGCCTGCGCCACAGTGCGCACGGCATCCTTCCGATTGCTGCGGTTGATAAAGACGGTACCGGACAGTGTCACTGGAAGTGTCAGATCATTGCTCGTTTTGGGAAGATTTGGCTCGAGCGACACTTACTGAATTGACCAAGGAGCGGGGCCCATTTGAGTTCCTTCTTGGCCATGATTGAGGTGCGCTTAGGGAAGATGCGTCCAAGGTACAGGATGTCGACCATGCTGTAGTTGTTAGCAGACTCCACAACTGTGAGCCGAGTTCTGGACTTACCTCTGGTGGTTGCCAATAATGACAGCGCTCTGGGGCTTGCCGTCGTTGGCGGTCATGAGGTCGTCTATGTACTCCTGGCCCTCGACGTCGAAATCGACACCGACGAGAGGGTGGCACATCTGGTAGAATGAACGTGCAACATAATAGTTGATGTTGAGGCGCTGCACAGGGTGAGATGAGGATCAAACGAGTACACCGGTTAGCACCCTACTCACCTGGCCAGTCGCTGTAGCAAAGACACTGAGAATGAGGCCCCAAACACTGGCTGCACCGAGGGTTGTTAGGAAGATTGTGGAATGGAAGTAGAAGCGGGCCTTCTGATAACGCGACGAGAGAACGCCAAGCGTGGAGAACGCGAGAGCGGACGCCACAGCAAGCGGCTTGAGCACCCAGGAGAGGGGCATGATGAGCGCGGTGCACGGGGAGGTAATGAGTGCAAAGTTGAGGAGTGCCGAGAACGCTGCAGTTAAATTAAGAGCGCGTGAGTGGTAGATGCAATTTGAGAATGAAGTCGGAGGATCTCAACTTGGATGCCAGTGAAAAGGGGGCTGAGTGGCCAGATGGGGCAGCGAACCGGAGGCGATGAGACAACGTGCTTGCTGAAGTGAGACGAGAGATCCGAGTGCGATACGTGACAGTTGATCTCGATGGGGTGGTGTAGAGTTTGAAGATTATCAGAGCTCAAGAGGAACGAACAAAGATGTGTGGTCAGTCGGAAGGGGGGTTGATAGCCACCAGTCCAAGTCCCCGTGGATTCCGTGGATCGGTTGCAGGTGGAGTGTGCCAAGTGGTGGTGCAGTGGCCCGTGGTGGCTTGCAGACTGGCGGCGCGGCGCCGCGGCGTCTGCCTCTGACGTTTTGCCCCCAATTTCCAGAACCGCGCGCGCCGAAGAGCCCGCCCCTCCTGGTGTCCCTTGACAGTTCTTCGGTTGCTTCCATTTGTCAACAAGAATTACTATCCTATTTATTAGCTTATTAGCCTTCTGCATAGAGCCCCCATGGCCCATGAAACCCATGAGCCTGCGAGCCTGAGCTCCTCGTAGCCCAGCGGGCCAGCGGGTAAAGGTTATTGCCGCTGATCCGCTGACGCGTAGGACAGCACCAGCTACCCGAGGCGACCATCAACACGCTACATGATGCAACAGCCCTCATACACAGCCAAAGTCTTTTAGACATATAATGGCCCACGTATGTCGGGTCTATGGTTTATGACAAGAAGCAACGGCAGCGTTGTGGCAGAATGCTTTTGGCTTGTGCCTCGGAAGATGCCTGCGCAGATGCTACTGAAAGTTTTGGATTTTGAGAAATATCCCATGATCCCATGATTGTCCCCATGAAGGATGAATGTATACTGATTCCCGTGGATCGACGGTGCAGATCGGCGCCCATACGCGCCCATCGATGATCCACTCTGAGCACTCGGGGCGGGGTGCACACTTCCGTCTTTCGCACCCTTTGCACCCTAGAGATCTTATATATTCTATCCACAAGGATCCAGTTAATGTCAAGAAGTCGAGGGTCCCATATCCTGATTAGCTCGGCACTAGAAAACAAACTAGCATTGTGAATATTAGTAGCTTGGTGGCTTTTAGGCGAGAAGCCTGGGCTGATACACAACTAGACACAGTACTAGTGATTGAGATTGCAGAGACGGAATCAATTCAAGCCGAAGAGGGAACTCGTGAACTTGGCGTGGCCGGATGTACGGAACTTGGCCACTTGGCTTATCGACCCAAGTTGATGAGCAAGATGGATGGCAAGCTGCCATCTGGGATGAACGAACACGACGTCACCAGCGTCCTTCGATGTCCTTCACCCCTCTTCAATCGTGTCCAGATATCACCACCACCACTAACAATGGTCTGTATGCTCGTGCCCTTGACAGTGCTTGTCGCCAGTATTCTAACCAGCAGTCTACACGCACCGTTGACATTCCTTCCGACGTCCAGGATGCGTTGAAGAAGTTCCGCTTCAACAACAACAAGGGCGGCGGCTCCGCCGTGTCAGGTGCGAGAACTACAGGCTCATGACTCTGACCTGCTCAGTCAAGATCGTCAAGTCGTCTCTCAAGATGGCCATTGATGAGGAATTCGATGACTTGAGCATCGAGGAGATCGCAGAAGGTAAGTTCAGGCGCTTTGGGCAATGTCGTTAGTGGTCGCTCTACTCACATTCAGAGCTTCCAGAGAACGCGCCTCGCTATGTTGTCCTCTCGCACGAACTCGTGAGTCCATGACAAAACCGCGAGATCTTCAGTTTGCTTACATCGTTTTCAGAAGCACAAGGACGGACGCATTTCTTATCCCCTGCTTCTCATCAACTGGTAGGTCGTACAGCGAACAGCCATCCTCACTCGTCAGGTCTCCGTCCAGCTCCCCCATCGATCTCATGACCTTGCATGCGTCGTCGCTCTCATACTTCCAGCAGATCGCGGAGGTGGCCAAGGTCAGTGCTGTCATGAGGTTTCACAAGTCAGACGCGCTCTGACTCTCCAGGTGCTCGAGGTCCGGGACGGTGCCGAGGGCCTCACTCTCAAGGCCGTGGAAGACAAGCTGCTACAGGCTTGATGACACTCTACTCGCTTTCCGTCCTTTCACTACCGGATAGGTATACATGTATCGTCTCTATGAGAACAGACTATCGTATACCGTTCTTACCCAGTTGCTGACCTACCATTCACCGTCACGAGGGACTGTGACGCTGTCCAAAAAGCGTAAAGCTCTAGCACCAGAGATGGGGTTGATGTTCAAGTTCACCCGGAATCATGTGAGAAATATGTCTCTCTCCGTGGAGAGCTATGTCTCACGTCTCGTCCTTTGACCGCATTCACGCACGGATGTTGTCCTCAACTCAGGCGACCAAGTGCGGGGCTCATCAAGCGGGAGAACACAACGTGCCATTCGCGGCCGGTGACAAGGGGACAGCTGAGGAGCTCAACAGAGACACTTCCCGGGCGGACTTGACTGCCTCCTTCCTCAGTAGAATGCTGAAGCCCGATCTCACATGTATGCTTGCGCTCTGGCGCTCTAGCGTATCTCCAAGACACAAGGCTTCTCAAACGCGTTTTGTGACCGCTGTCCAAGAATTGGAAGTACCAGTGTCGAACGCTGTTGTGCGGTTGTGTGGCGATGCAATCATTGGATCATTGGGACTCTATGCATGCCATTTCGGACAGATAGATAGATGGAGATTCGCGATCCAGAAACTTGTTGGAGCGACAAATGGTCGATAGATGACTCTTGGGGCCAAGAGATCAGAGGGCCACAGGGCACAGTAGCCTCAGCACACACGCGTGTTTGCCTGGCGATCGCTCATAGGCTGGTGGAAATGAGAGATCGCGCACTCCGCACTCCCCCACCCCCTTTTTTTTTTTTTTTTTTTTTTTTTTTTTATAATTTTTTTTTTTTTTGCACAGACCTTCTGGCTGCTGGCTGTACGCGCCCCAGCCCCCGCTTGCTCTGCTCTTGTGCCTCCAGCCCCCCCAGAGAGAGTGGCCAAAATCAGTGGTGTGCAAAATCATCCACCAAAAACCACCACCGACCCACACTCACACACTGTGCATATGAGTGGGCTGGACTTGCTTGCTCGCTCTCGCTGACAACCATCTCCCCCATCCGTCGTTGCATCCAGCTTACACTCTTCTTTATTCTCATCCTCTCCCCTTCCTCTTCGTCCATCAACTCCATTTCGTTCTTTCCCTCCAACCTAACACACCAGGATTCACTCATCCATCCTACTCAAGCATTACCCCACGGCACGACGTGCACGAACAACAACAACCCGGAAGAACGGATACGGAATACAGCCATTTTCATTCTTCTTTCCCCCGGTTTCTGGTCAGATTGGGCAACTTGAATCACAACTTCTAGCCGCTATCAAATGGACCGTCCTTCGAGTCCCAGTCGCCACAACTACCTAACTCCTTCGCTTTCCTCCCCCGTGACCCCTCCACCTCCAGAGACCCCTTCCACAGCGTTGCCAACGCCCGGCACAATCCGGAAGGTGCGTCCAAAGGAAGGTAATAGCCAGCTAACAGCAGACCTACGATGAGATGAGCCGCGACAAGGTGTCCACCATTTCAAGACCGGGAAGTGTGTCTCCGTCGCCGCTACCTCTGTCATCGTCGTCCAACCCCAAGGATGACAATGTTTCGGTGTCCGACGGCGATCTTGAAAGGGCAAAGTCGATCCTCGACAAGCTCGACGCCGGAGGCTCTGTTCCCACCGAGCAACTTCTTTCGAATGTAAGCTATCCCAATTGGTTTGGAGCTGACATGTCAGTTTCGGCCTCTAGTTGATGCTCTTATTCATCTGCCATTTTTGCGCCAGCAACTCGTTGCGCAGCAGGAAACTATCGCCACCCTGCAACAGCAGTCCAAGCTGGTGAAGTGCATGGTGGATATCGAGCGGTAAGCTTCCAGGGCGAAGTAGTGCTCATTTGCAGTGACAAGTTTGAAGCCGAGCGCGCTAGCTGGCAAGCCGAGATTCGTGCTCTTCTTCGAGCTCGCGACGCGGACCCTTCCGCCAGCGGGCGGCAGGCGCGTGTCCTCGACCTCGATGTGGGATATCATAAGGAGCTGGAAAATGCCAACAAGCGGCTGGAGATGGACAATCGCCTGATGGCCCCACGAGTGAGTCACTGTCAATATACGTGTGACGTGCTGACGGTGTCCAGCTGGTCGACACTCAACAACAAATTGAATCCCTTGTTAATGAACTTCGCCATCTGCGCCCCATGGTTCTCCTCAATACGTCGACCTTGGATAACTCAGAGGCCCCTGCGGAGCGACCGACATCCGCCAACCCACCGGATTCCGCAAACAATGCTGTCCCCCGTTCAGCTACGAGCCGTTCCACAATGGGAGACGCACGTGCGGAGCATCTACTACTTGCGGCGAAGAAGGTGCGCTCTATGCGCAACACGGACAGCACTGTGGGCCGCCTAACTCTGGACGAGCTGCAACGACACGGTGTCATAGGGCCAGAAGGCGGAGTTGGGTATTCTGAGGGCTACGGCAACGAGACACAGGAGCAAGGCAACGATGAAGGCAACAAGCCTTCCGTGTCACCCCGTTATGAGCGAAGCGCCACTCGACCCCTCGGTACACCACTCCTGCCGCGCCCCAAGAAGGCGAAGAAGAACCCGACGACGCCATCCCACAGCAAAGGAGTGCCGCAAGTCCCTCAAACCACTCCAGGCGGAAACTTCAACGATCTTCTGCTGGCAGCAGAAATGGCCACCCGCCCGGCGACTCCCACTCGCGAAACGAGCCATCCTATCTCTGCCATGTCCGCCACGCGTAGCACAACTGCTCATCCCGCAACCGCATACGACAGCCCTACGAAAAAGTCTCGACGCGAACCGCCAGCCACTGTGGAATGGTCAACGCGGCGTCGCGAAGGTGTTTCGCGATACTCTTCGACAGACGAAGGTGTAGAAGGGTCAGCCCTTGATCTACTGGCGCAAGCCAGTCAGGACGTTGCTCGACGGCACGGATCCCTGTCATCGGGCTCGCGGCTCGGTGAGCTCAATGGATTGGCAGAACAAGAGAGGCCCGCTCGCAGCGACACTCCTCTGGGCCCCGCGATCAAACTGCAGGGTTCGGGACGTGCCAAGCAGACTCCAGCCCGGTCCCACACGCCGAGTCGCACCCAGTCATCGTCCGTGGCGGATGATCCCTTCAACGACCCATCGAACCCCAACGCGGGTGCATTCCAGAGCCCCACCGGAGCTGCAGTTCCTGGGCTTGGTAAATACGTTCATCTGACGAGCGCCATGCCCCCTCGGAGAACCAGGTCACCGTATCTCAAGTGGACGAAGGAAGAAGTGAGTGCAATGAGTTCGGACCCCTTTGTCATGCTAACCCTTCAGGACGAACTCTTGACGCGGGCGGTTATGGAGCATGGTGAAAAGTGGGACCTTGTCAGCAAATGTGTTCCGACTCGTAGTTACCATCAGGTCCGGCAGCGGTGGCTTCGGAAAACTGGCGCCTTTGACAAGAAGCCTGCTGGCCAGACTCCAGGCCAGACTCCTAGTGGCCCTTCGCCGCTCGGACGTGTTGTTCTGCCCACTGATCAGGGGAGCCCCACACCAAAGGGCCGAAAGCGTCGCGGTATGTAGGCGAAGCGGATTATGCAGGAGAGATGCAGCTAGTCGTGTGGCCACATGGTATCATCAATCATCAATCAAGAGCGCATCTTTCGGAAGACTGCGGCATTGCTGCGAGAACCACTGACATGATTCTTGATTCCCGTTGTCGCCGGAATGCTGGTGCACGGAAGCCTACGCACAGACGATCACTCTTTACAAATTGATCCATGGGAACCCCCGAAAACAAAGGTCTCAACATAACAACATCCCCCATCTCTTCTCTTCACGACTTCTCATGCAAACCCTTGTAACCTCGTCCGCGCGGTTCTGTCCAGTCTCCAGGTATTAAAGCGCCATGAGGAGCGGTGCTCGCCCCTCACTTTCCCTCCCATTCCCCCCAGACTCGCATCCTCTCGTCCGTCTTTGCCCCCCATCCTGCGTCTCGTTTCGTTAACAAACACCAACCGTCAAGCCAAGGTTCATCAGCCGCGCACTCGTGGCGTTGATTGCCGTTCCGACCTCAATCTGCAGTGTAGATTCACCCTGCGCCCTGTCGACAACACGGCGAGCCGCTGAGTGTCTCCCCGAGACTGTGTTGAGCTCCGCTCTCTCCCTCAGCAAGTGATGAGCTTCAAACTTCAAAAGTCCTACGAGGGATCATCCTTCTTCGAAGGGTATGAGCATGTCGGGAGAGCGTGGATTGACACCAGATTCGACTTTTTCAGCCAGAAAGGTCAGTGGCAGGGATCAGAGGCGAGGCAGCTTACTACTTGCTAACCCTTCTAAGACCCCAGTAATGGAGGTATGTGCAGTGCGTCGTTTTACCTCTGATACTGACGAGCAGCTGTGAAGTGAGCACCTGAGTTGGAGGAGAAAATTGAGAATAATTCCCGCTGATTCAAGCTATGTGGACCGCCAAAGTGCTTTTGGATCGGGCCTGGCCTTCTGGACACGGGCGGGAACGCCCGGGATCCAAGCGGAGCACTGGGCGACTCTTTCCCCGGGCCAGAATCGCAACTCTGTGCGCATCTCCTCCAAGGCGGTCTATGGTGGCGGACTCTTCCTGTTTGACGTGGCGCTGCTTCCCAGGGGATGTGGGGTCTGGCCCGCGAGTAAGCCTTCTTTTCTGCGGATTGAGCTGCGCGCTTTGCTGATTACTAGTCTGGCTTTTGGGGGCGGAAAAGCAGTGGCCGTATGCGGGAGAGATTGACATCGTCGAGGGCGTGCATGAGGCGAGCAGGAAGTAAGTGCTGCCCCGGGAGAGGACTAGAGACGACTCACACCCCGCAGCCAAATGACCGTGTGAGGAATACACCTCTTCGGACACATTGACATCAGTCACACGAGCCCCGGGTGCCAGATTACGCAGGACGAGTCGTTCAGCGGCACCGTGGTCGCTCGGAACTGTGACGCGTCGTCGCGCGGGGCCGGCGGCAGTGGAACAGGCTGTGGAATCGTCTCGGATTCCGAGGGCTCCTACGGAGATGGCTTCAACAGGGGAGGGGGTGGGGTATTTGCCCTGCTCTGGGATGGAGAGGGCATACGGATGTGTACGTGAACAGAAAATCATGAAAGGAATAACGAAGGAATAAACAAATACCCGGAAGGCAGGGTTAAATGACAACAGGGAACTGGCCGAGGGGATCCATTCCCGCAGAGTACGTTCTTCCCAACAAGAAGGCTTCTCTGACTTTAGCATCTCCACCTCAAGCCCCGAGCCTCGTACCTGGGGAACCCCAGTTGCGGCGTTTAGGCGATGGGGATGCGATCCCTTCGTCTACTTCAAGCCCGCCACGATCATCTTGAACGTCAACCTCTGCGGTGGGCCCATTGTCACTACCCCAACACTGACGAGCAGGCGATTGGGCCGGCAGCACGTACTCTAGTGAATTACCCAGGCACACTGCACTCGACTACATAACCAGCCGCTGACTCACAGACTCGCGCTGCCCCGGAACCTGTCTCGAGCGTATTGCCAACCCAGCCAACCTCGCAAACACGGTCATGCTGATCAACTCGATCAAGGTCTACCAGGCGTCTCACGATTCCGTGTCTGCTGGCGCTGGCAGTAGTCTCTCCAAGTCGGGGGCACGCAGGAGAGTCGCGGCCGACGGCGGCACCAAGACACTCGCTGCTCTCGGGCTCTGGGTCATGATCGTCCTGATTCTCAAGGCCGTCCAAGAGTCCCTCTAAGGTCAGGCTGTGGGTTACTGTGATAGAACATAGAAAAGCCATACACCCCCAGACACGGCGTTATTGATTCCGGTCTGCGATGATAAGATACGAGATAACGATGTTACCAGGCTTGATGACAACGGTATGGGAGAGCGGAATGGAGCGGGCCGGGACCGGCTCAAAGAAACGAGGAGGTCTGAATTCACGTTACTCATACCGTGCTCGTGAAGTCTAATGGGAAAGGCCTGTTTCAGTACAGTTTGGATTACAAATGCTATCCAGTTGGTATCGGATGTGGAGCCCCACACCTCTCCAAATAGGCGGCGTCATCGCCGCACAACTGTCGCCAACCTCTGATGATGATGGCAAGGCGATGATCCGATGATGTTGTTCTCACTTATTCACCAACTCACCATCCCATAACACTCGCCCCTACCCTCACGCATGACATGATCCCCCGAGCACTCGTCGTAGCGCTGGGAGTGCGCTCTCTCTCCCTCCTCCTTCCGCACACGTTTTTCCAGCCCGACGAGTTCTACCAGGCCTTTGAACCCGCGCACGCGACCGTTTTTGGGTCGGGATACCTGACGTGGGAATGGCGCGATCTCCCGCTACCTCCCGGGAGCAGCGATACGTGGTGGAACCATGTCGTCGCGGGCGGCCGGCTCCGAGGATGGATCTGGCCCGGCGTGTTTGTGGTCGTGTATGATCTGTTGCGCCGATTCGGCCTGGACGAGACATGCCTCATTGTACGTGTCTTGTTGGACGAGGCTGACATTGCAGACGCTTGCCCCTCGCGCTGTCGGCGTCGTTCTCGCAGCACTGACAGACTACTATACCTTCCGACTGGCGGGAAAGATCCTCGGACGCCGCTCAGCACCCCTGGCTGTGAGTCTCGGATCGCTACTACCACGCGGTCACTGATTTCCAGCTCTTCCTGTCGTTGACTTCACTCTTCCATGGCTATCTCCTCCCCCGTGCGCTGTCCACCTCCCCGGAGACGCTTCTCACCGTTATGGCTGTGTACTATTACCCCCTGAGCAACAACCGAGTCACGCGGCAAGGCAAGAAGGTTGAAGCTGCTCGGCGGCACAACTACTCTGAAATGGATCGCGTCGATGACCCACCAAACGCCTCGTACGTCGTTGGCATGGCTGAGCTGACATCAGGACCGGGAACGTGGTTGCAGCCGCTGCCCTCGCATCGCTCTCACTCTGCGTGCGACCCACAATGATTGCTTTCTGGGCATGTCTTCATGTGGCTCAGAGTACCTTTGAGTGGCAACAGAACGGGCTCGTCGGCGTGCTTGGCCTTCTAGGCAAGACATTACTTGGAGGGTAAGACACTCATCAATCATTTCAAGCTGACAGCAGTGTTTCGGTTCTCCTCCTCTCCACATATGTGGACTGGCTGATGGCTGGCCGTCTCATCATTCCCGTTCTGTCCTTCTTCCATCGCAATGTCGTCCTCAACATTGCGTCGTTTTATGGTTCAACGGGTCTGTTGTATCATCTTACACAGTCGCTGCCCATCCTTCTTTTCCCCATCTGGTACTGGTGGGGTCAAGGGTTTGCCGCGTCACTACTGCCTTCTTCACGGCTTCCGGCGCGGTTGGCAGCTTTGGACAGGCCGCTAGCAATGAGGACCCTTGCCCGCGTCATCACCGTCACCATTGCAGTTCTCTCGCTCTCTCCACACTCTGAATGGCGGTTTGTCCACCCTCTTCTTCCTCTCCTGCTGCTGTTTGCGATACCAGCTCTTCAGCGCACATATGCGCCAATGGCAATGGGCTGCGAATCCCTTTTAATGGCGTTCCGACAGTATTTCCGCCTGAGCCCAGCGACATTCTCCTTTATCCTCCTCGCACCATTACTGCCCTACTTTTACCTCAACATCTTCCACGGCGGTGCGCAAGTGTCCGTCATGAATGATCTCCGTGAAGGACGGTTTGGTCCTGTCACGAAACTTGTGGTTCTGATGCCATGCCATTCAACACCATGGGCGAGCCACCTCGGTGGTATAGACGGATGGTTCCTCACGTGTGAACCTCCACTCGTAGAATCAATCGACAAGCACAAGACTCAGCAAGACGCCTTCTACGATGCGCCCGTGTCGTATCTCCAGGACCAGTTTCCATACCCACCGCAGATGTTAACCCCCACACCAGCAACACCTGCGTCCGAGTTCCCCTCGCATGTTGTCCTGTTCGGCTGCCTCCTCGATGACACTGAGCCTCTTGGTCCCGCAAGTCAACGTGTATCCGTCCGAGAAGCGTTGGCGGCCCATGGATACCGCGAGGCCGCTAGTCTCTGGAATGGCTTTGATGTCGCGCAGGATGAAGACAAACGGCGCGGGGGTGTTAGAGTCTGGGTAAGGGACGAGCCCGCTGCCAAACCGGGATCAGTATAGGTATAAGTGATCCACCTCTATCATTGTAGCTGTTGTTCAACAAACAATTAGATGCTACCAACGACTGTGCATTGCCATTCTACTACTACACGGATAAAGCAAGTGCTGATACTAATTGTCAGCTTGGGGTTCACCAAAAGAAATGATCAATCAAGGGGTATTCGTATTCAGACAACGGAGGTCCTCGTAAGAGGTAGGTTCGATTCCAAGGGGGTTGTCGACACTCATGGATGCGAAGAGGGAGTCCCATATTCATCATGAAAAGCGGAGAAGCAGAGAGATAAACCAAGACTCACCTCGCATAGGTCTCAAACAGCGGTGCCGCAGACCAAGCCGCTTAGCGCGACTTGAAGTAGTCGAGGAGGACCTGGAGGCCAGGGGTCTCGGCACCGTAGTTGGTGACGACGACGCACGAGCAGCCGACGACCTTGCGGGGCTTGCCCTCACGGTCAATCTTGGAGAGACCGGCCCACTGGCCGAGGACCTTGGCGTCCGAGACCTTGATGAGCTGGATGTTGTGCTCGGCGCAGAGGGCCTCAATGAGCTTCGAGTACTCGGCCTCGGTGACAGTCTCGACAAGGACACAGAGGTGCGCCTCGCGCTTGTCGAGCGCCTTGGCAGACTCGCGGAGACCACGGGCAAGACCGTCGTGCTGCGAGTGAGTACAGAGTACAAAACTCATGTGCGGAGTCTAGATACTCACGACAAGGGCAGTCTTGACGACCTGCTCGAGGGCGGCCTCGACGGACATGGGGCCCGACGAGGCGGCGACCTCGACCTGCTCGACCTCGACGTTGGAAGCGTTGGAACCGGCGTCAGACATTGTGTATGGTCTTCTTCCACCGAACGGGTAGTTTTAGTGAAGATGAATGAAGTAGGGGAGGGTTGGAGAAACGAATCGCACAAGAACGGCTCCAAAAGCTGTGCTCCACCACCACCACCTGGCGCATGCAGGCCACCACCACCACTGTAGCGGGTCTCTCACTCAACTGTGCGGAATTCTACGAGAAGCTGAGGGACAACCAGCACGGTGCCCGGCAATAGCGGCGTTTCGCACAGCCAGACAGTGAATAGTGAATGTGGCACATGAAGCGGGCAAAATTTACGTAACAATACATGAACATTCAACTTTGCCACCCAGCAACGTTTGAGCCCCCCAAGCGTCTATGAGATCATTGATATCGTCTGCGTGATGCGGCAGCCTGTCAAGCTGTCATCGGTCGGTCTGCAGATCCAGCGCAAGCAGAGCGTCGTATCTACGGTATCTACGTGCATGTAGAGCAGTACAAAGCAGCGTGCAGCATGCAGGATAGGGTGTCGTGCGAGCAGCCATCGTTGAGCGAGCGATTGCGGTTGAAGCTTCTTGTGCAACGCGCGCCGTTATATCAACGTCTGACTATCTGAATGCCAGTCTATGCCTCACATGTTTGTTGACACACCCTCCCTCAGCTCTCTCCGATGCAATCTTATAAGTGATGTTAGTGCGCCAATCAAGCAGCGTATTGCTCGTTGTTTATACCAGATCCGCGCTGGTAGAGATCCAGAAACGTTCCCGAAACCACTGGGCCTGCCGCCAACTGTTCCCCTTCCCCAACTGCCCTGTACTGTCCGGTGTGCAGCCATAGTGTCACCCACATACATAGTATCAACCTCGTCAATGAAGAACGCCGTTTAAGCGTCCTTCTGCTGCAGGGTACCGCGGACCTTACCCGTACGCCTGGCAGCAATGAGACCGGCCTTCTGACCAGCGGGGGCGTCGCGAGCCATGGTCGAAGCGTGACCAATGTGCTGTGGATGTTAGCGGCTGTGGCCAGACAGACGGGCCAAAGACTCAGGCTTACCTGGTGGTTACCACCACCGTGGGGGTGGTCGACGGGGTTCATAGCAACACCACGAGTGCGAGGCCACGAGTTGCGCTTGGCGCGCATGGCGTGGTACTTGCGACCAGCCTTGAGGAAGGGCTTGTCGACACGGCCACCACCGGCGGCGACACCGACGGTAGCACGGGCGCGCGAGGAGACAGTCTTCTTGGCGCCGGAGGGGAGACGGATACGGGTCTTGCCGTCCTCGTTGTGGCCAATGATGGTGGCGTAGTTGCCCGAGGTACGGGCAATGGCTCCGCGGTCACCGACCTTCTCCTCGACGTTGAAAACGATGGTACCCTCAGGGCACGAGCCGAGGGGGAGGATGTTGCCGATGGAAAGGGCGGCCTTCTTGCCGGCGTAGATGAACGAGCCGGTCGAGACACCCTCAGCCGCGATGAAGGTCTCCTTGCGGAGCTTGTAGCGGTAGGGGTCACGGAAGACGACGGTCGCGAGGGGAGCACCACTGTGGGATTAGCAAACGTTCACGCCACCAGTCTCAACAGGGAGCGCAACACCAGTCTCGGCCGTCTCATTCTCCGTCCTCCGCGCATGCACGACGACAGGTTCGACTCGCGTGAGACTCTGCCATCCGCTCGCCAAGTCCTCCTTCGCTCTCCGTCACGCTTCGCGGTCGATGCGGTCCGTCTCGCGAGGTACACCGAGGGTCGTCCATCTCCACCAAAAATTCGCTCCGTTCACGCGCTCCCTCCGTAGAGTCGGACACTCACCGGCCAGCGTCGTGGATGATCTCACGGACGACACCACGGATGTAGCCGTTCTTCTCGGCGAAGTCAAGGTTCCTGTGGCGAGCAGGGTTCTTGTTGTGGTGCGTGTGGGACTTGAAGATCCCACCCGACTTCCTCTGGGCACGAATGACACGCTATGCAGGTCAGCTCAACGTTCTCGATTCCCGGGCTCGTGTTCGCGCGCGACGTACACCCATCTTCTGCAATGGTCAGCGGATACCCTCTTGGTGACGATGAACGCACTGGCTTTTTTTGGACTTGACGGTTGGTGGAAGTTCCAACAGTGAAGGGCACAAGTCGAGCAGCGAGCACCGCGAGCAGCCAGAGCCAGAGCCAGCACCAGCATGCAGAGTCCAGCGACGGTCCAGCGAACTGCCGCCCCCAGCCCAGTCCAGCGGGGATCCCAATCCCACCCAGCCAGTCCAGTGAGAGTCGCTCCCTCTCAGTGGAGCTCCCAGCCTGGCTCCTCTACCACCATAATCACCAGCCATTCCCAGTCAGCTAATCCACAGCCAGGCAGTCCTCGTCCGCCTGGCCACCGCTAGAGTCACTGATAATCACCCCCAAGAGAAAATCATCCAAGTGCATTTTTCAAAAAAACGCCGACACCCTATTTCGGCGTTTGCATAAAGTGGCCACGTGGTCTGTTGGCGTCGGCGCTAACACTATCGCCGAAAGTCTCGTCGCATGCATTCTACCCCATGACGCCATACGTACGCCATGACTTTGCAAGCCGGGCGAGCCACCAGGCCTCGGCTTGACTTTGAGCTTTGGACGCGCCGTCGCGTCTTCAACCGAATTGTGCTTTTGCTGTACGGTCTTTTCATCGATGTGCGAAGGTCACTTGCATCGCGACGTCCAAGGGCTACACCGTCATATCGTCATTCATGATGGGGTGTATAGACCAGCCATATGCCCCACTCAACTCTCAATTCTTCACCACCCGTGACGAGCTCGCACTATTCAGGTGCATCCTGATTGTCTAGTTCTGCCCCCTCCCCTCCCCACTTTTCCGGAACCGTGATGGAGTGGCCGATGGACTCAATGTAGCTCCTGAGCTCGGCCTCTGCGGGTGGGAAAGCTGGAGTTTGAGACGCTCTCGCGACAGGATGACAACAGACACTCGGATGTGGGCTACTTACCACCAGAAACCCAAGACAGTGCTTCACACTTTGTATCGCCCCATCACTGACAGCTCACAAACTGTAGCCCCATGCCATGTATCGCTCCCTCTCCGATCTCCGAGTTACAACAGACATGATACGTCGCATCTCACCCCGGCCCTAATGCGTTCGCCTCAAGCTCCTGGCCTCCTGGAAAGCCTTGCGGGACCAGCGGAGACGAAACTCTGGAAGAAGGACGTATTCTCGAGGTCAAGTTGCCGGACAGAGATCTCTGAGACAACCAACGGACCATGCTTTACATTCGTTACGATCCGCCCACCTAGAGATGTGAACGGTCACTGTCGCCGCCGACGTTCGGCCCATGTATTCTCGAATGGGGAAATGCAGCGACTTACAGTAAAGTGTGCCGGCTTCGGGATCGTGGCAGATCTGCTCCACCACAACTCCCGTGCCGCCTTCCGCCCCGTGAACCCACCTTCTTGTTCGGTCGATGATCCACAGGCACCTTGTGGTGGAACTACATCCAATGCAACAGACAAGGCACAGGTTCGAAGTGGGGCTAAGCGGCGGTCAGTCACCATTGTGGGGACATGCAAATGCAGATCTCTGCCAGGCGGTCGAGGACGGAATGGCGGAACGGCTACTTGACCCAGCTGTGAGCCCTGGTCATCGTCACAGGGGCTCCCAGAGCTTGGAGGTAGGAACGGCCGCGGGTGGTGCATAGTCTGCATGGCTCTCTGCACCGCGGAAGCTCGCTGATCGCTGACGCTGACTGCAAACTGCCCCGTCTTGAGAGGCACATCCACACCCCGAGAGCCCTTTGCCGCTGTTGTTCGGATCCCCGTCCGAGTGGTGTGGGCATTGAGGGAAAAAGTCGCCGACCCCAGAGCCCGGACGCCCAAACGCGTCATGACAGCACATGTCCACTCTGGCCGTCTGGCAGACCTGGCGATATACTTAAACACCTCGTGACCCATTTCAAACTCGCTCCACAGGGTTGGAAACTCCGCGCTCTGGTGACACATGCGCTTAAACCTTATCTGAGATGCCGATACTGTCGTTGACCATTCCCTCCGCTTGGCTAATCTCACTATCTGCCGAGGGCGGCTATTAACCACTGCTGCAACTGACACTGTCAACTGCCAAGCCTCCTCTCACTGTTCCTCGCACACCCCGCCAGTTACCCGTTTACCGTCACCAACTACCCGTTTACCGTCACCAATGACCGCCCGCCCATTCACACTTCACTGCCCAAGGCAGGCATGGCAGTGCGAGGTCCTGCTGCACCTCAGACACCCCGTTTCCAGCCGGGTGCCTGTCGTATCGCTTAACCCTGTCGCGTTGGAGTGTGCGGACATTGTGCACAGCCATTCCGATCGAGTGCACTTTCTTTGTGCGATACCACTCTTTCGTCCACAGCTTCCACCGGAATGGTGAGCTAGATCACCTGGCGGACTGCGGCAGTGTGTCACAGCAGGGAACATCATGTCCACTGACCCCTTCCCCCCCTTGCACTGCGACGCGACCTTATGGCATACAAGAGTGCATAACCTGCTGGACAGAGGCCTCGAAGCTCTACGGTCGGCAGAATGTTCTCGCCGACACACGTCGTATGCCTCCTTCCCCTGCAACTTCAACAAACCCAATCTCGCAAGGCAAGGCGGCGATGACAAAGACACACTAATGTCACACTACTCGTTCAAACACCCCAAGGGTCTCCAGATCTGCGTGTACGGCATGAATCAAAGTGCCGCATGGAGTGCGGTTTTCTTGTGAGCTTTGGAAACCTGTTCACTCGCTCTTGAGGCATATAAAGCTGGTGGAACCTGCCATGCCCCTCCATCAACAGCTTGTCCTGCTGCGACTGATCCGACTGAGGCCTTTCCTGCCCAAAGCCATTTCTTGTAGCTCCATTGTCCCCTGTCCAGAAGACACCCCCAGCTTCTCAAGATGTTCGCCATCCTCGCACTCCTGGCATCTCCTGCCTTTGCCCACATTGCCCTGTGGCACCCCTCAGCGTACGGGTAAGTGCTCCAGCTCATCCCTACTTTCGTGAGCCCACCTCGACTAACGCAACAGCTGGGTCGAGAGCGACAAGCAGCAGGACGTGCTCGCCAACCCTCTCCAGCTCGACATGCCGTTTGACAAGTGGTGGTTCCACGGCCAGATCGACAAGCCCCCGGCCGCAGGCCAGTTCCTCTCCCTTCCCGCCGGCGGCGTCCTTACTGGCCAGCTGTCGGGTAGCAAGGAAAGGACCGAGTGGGGCCTCAAGCCGTTCGACACGAACCGCCGCTCCAAGGCCTGCTGCAACCTCCACGGCGCCGGCTTTCCGGGCACCGAGGACCCGGACCCCAAGTCTGTAATGGGCACGGCGCTCTCGATCGTGTACAACTCGGACCCGCGCGGCTTCAAGCCCGAGGACATGGTCGTCATCTCCACGAACCGCACGAGCCCCTGGTGGAAGTTTACAGACTACCACATCCCGGCCGACCTGCCCCCGTGCCCGCCGGGCGGCTGCCACTGCTCCTGGAACTGGGAGCACGACACGTATGGCGGCGGCCAGGAAATGTACCACGTCATGTACCGGTGCAAGGTGACGAATGCCAACGCCAAATCGCCGCCGCTCGCCAAGCCCCAGCTCGCCCGCAAGTGCCCGTACGACCCGAACAACTGCACCGAGGGCGCCAAGACGCCCTTCTGGTGGACCGTGTCGCCCGCAAATGGCGGCAACATCTTCCAGGACGCCATCGACCCCCCGGTCTACAACCTCCAGTACGGGTTCGAGGACGGCGCGCAGAACGACATCTGGTACCGCGACCCCGGAAACGGCTGGACCAACGACAAGTTTGCTCCCAGCCCCCGCGACGAGACAAAGTACGAGACCAAGTCGCTTACAAAGGCCCCGGCCCCCACCGGCCCTTCCGGTGCTGGCAAGCGCAGGCGCCGTGCTCTTTAAGCTTGGGCGGATTATCATCGTCGGCTCTAGACTTCCTTTGTAGCCTTTCAGAGCGGGCCGTCACTCCCGACAAAGCATCAATATCTTCTCATAGTTTTCGACCTGGCGTCACTCCAATGTAGCTCTTTTGCATTACCCCTGCGTGGCAGTGATACATACCTGACAAGCACTACAATCAGTCGGGTCAATAGCCTGCCTGGCTGATCTAATCAGTGAGAGGCCAGGTCAGCGCGTCCGTAACGAGAACTTTCATACAAACTTCTGAACTTCTGAGTACCAACCCCAATACGCTGTACAACTCTCCTGAAGCACCATCAGTAGGGGCTCTAACGGCTCTCCTTTCCGGCCGTGGATTTCTAGCTCCACCACCGGTCCTCAAAGCTCGCCTGCTTGTCCGCATAGCGCACATCAGTGGCGAAGCGGATCCGGCCCTCCGGGTCCTCGTTGTTCGCACTGCAGTGGATCATGCAGCAGTGGTGGAACACGACGTCGCCCGCCTTGTAGTCGGCAATGAGCCAGCGACGCCGTGTCTGCGCCGCGAACATGTTGCAGTCGCGCGTGAGCCCACCGCCCTCGAGCATCTGCATGTCAGAACCTAAAGCCGTTCAGCACCCACGTTCACATTAAAGGCATTTAGCTGCTCGTCTTCTGGCAAGTCGCGGTTCAGCTCGATAAACTTTTGCTCAATCTCCTGTCCGAGCGGCACAGAGTCCTCGAGGTACATGAGCCCACCGCCGACTGGCGAAATGTCCCCGATCGGCACCCACGCCGTGAGCGCATCGGGTTCCGAGCCGCGAAGATACCTTTCCTGTCAGAATGAAGCAGAAAGAAAATCTCACATTTGGTCATAGTGCACGCGCGTGGCGCAGCGGTACGCGTGCGGGATGTTGGTGCGGAGGAGCTGCATGCGGAAGCGGAACGGCTCCTTCCAGTGCTGCTTGATGCGGCCGGCCATGTGCAGGATCGCGGGGTGTTCTCCAAACTGCGTGATAAACGGCTCGTGGTTTGCCACCGTGCGCAGGTCGAGGAGGAGGTCGTCTGATTCAAGCCGGTCCGCGCGCGTCGCCGGTGCCGGATCCTGCAGGCCCTATGCCCGTGAGCCACTCGTATGGGAGAAATCCGTGAACGGAGAGGGCACTCACCAGCCCGCTGTAGATCCCGTCCACGGGGTCAGAGCCCTCCTTGAGCACGCCTGTGGGGGCCACGAACTCGAAGAACCTGGTGTCAGCGTGTCACCACAGGCGATCACCAGGCGCTCTCAGACGCAAAGTCGATTCTCGTCCGCTCACGCCCAACTCACTTTCGCCTTACATCGAGCACTTCCTCTCGCGGGAGAAGGCCACGGATATGAACTACTCCATCACGCTCGTACGCGGCGCGGATGTCCTCAATGGGCGCATCGGCAGGCAGCGACGGCAGCCACGCGAGGTGGTGGCGGGGTATCTGGACGGTCAGCGGGATCCAGATATCCACAGAGCTGGTGGCCGCTTGATCCAGGCTCTTTGCACCATCTCCATATGCATCCCTGCACGCTACTCTCGACACGCACCGTCCCACCCTCGTTTCCCTCAATGCTGAGCGTGTCGAGATCCCAGCCGTGCTGCACCCCGTCACCGTCCACGCGTACTTTGGTGGGCACGCTGGCCGTCGGGTCCGGGTAGCGTGATATCTCCGAGATGGTCATGATCTGGCAGGTGATGGTCATGGTTGACGAGGGCAGATTCGGATGAGCGATGGTGAGGATGACGATGGAGGTATTCGCTGCTTTGGCGGTAGGCGAGACGCGTACGCGCCGCTGGCATCCGAGGACTCGTGTGAGACGATCAGGCGATAACGGTTCGTGCGGTTGTGCTGATGGGGCGGACGAGTTGTCACATGACATGACGTCGCTGGGCACGCGAGCACTGTCAGCTGACCGATGAGCGTGCCACAAGTAGCACCAGCCTTTGTGATACTGGTTACGATGTGGACTCGGGGGACGCCTGTGGTCTCGTGCGCTATGGGCTGCGGCTCACCGATTCCAGAGCAGTTGTACTGTACCTCTGGGCCGATACTGGCCTGCTTATCATCAAGATATGTTGTTGCCATCCATATCGTCGCCGCCGTTATCAACGATCGGCGGTTCAAGTTGCCGAGATTCCGAGATTCGGGAATGCCGAGACGCCGAGATCCTCCACTGACACGGCCGTGTTGGTTCATTCACGATCTCACGATCTCACGATCTCACGATGTCTCTTGTTCATATGGTCATGTCCAAGGACATGCTTATGCTGGCAAGACCACTGAACTGGATCGTGATTTTGCAGGCTGGACTCGCGCGTCAAGATGAGTGCTTCACACTTGGACCTCGCCGAAGAACATGCCATTCCCTTATAGGAGCGCCCATGCTCAATCACTTCAGACTCCTCGAGAGTGCTGTACGCGGTGGCCGTCATATGTCCCAATGAGCTCGTGCCGTCCTTTTATTGAGGACTGGGGAAGTGTACGGCCCACCAGATCACATATGGACACTGAGCACGATCACTAGCCCGCTGCCCGACCGTGCACAGGCGGGTGCATGCACTCCTTGGTCAACGCAAAGCCATGCCGAGTAGATAGTCATACATGCACTATGTCGCAAAATAACCTGCGTGCATGTAGTGTGGAGTGAATCTTACCGTGTGGCTAGTCGAGTAACGCAGTCTCACCATACCGCACTAGCTCGCTAGTGAACCTCATCACAAACCCCCGCACCCACCCATTCACCCGGTGTGCTACCCAAATGAATATACGGGGCTCGCCAGCTGCAAAGTATCCCGGAGCGTCTGGGACACGCATCGGTACTCTTGGCTTGTGATCGCCGAGAGGCAATGGTTACCCGCAATGAGAGGGGGAGGGGAATGTGCTGCAGCGCGCTACCTTCTACCTTCTTGCTTCTTGCCATCCCGTGTGCTTGTTTGAATGCAGCTTGAATGCAGCGCGCTAGGTGCATGGGCCATGGGGCCCGTGCATGGCGAGAGAGGGATTGGCGCGGACAGCGGAGAGTCTCCGTGCCCCGCTTGGACTAACGCTTGGACTGGAGGGGCGGCGTTGATCCCGGGGTTCGATTCTCTGACTCCTTGTAGAGATTTTGGGCCAGGAGGGGTGGAGTTTGTGGGGGTGTCCTATGGCAGTGTCCATCCACTGTACCACTCTACTCCTGTGCTGATGGCTGACACATGCTCAGCAGAGCCGCCGGCCCAGTGCAGCTCCATTCCGTCAATACGTCGATTGCTCGCGATCACGCGCCAAAATCCATATGCATGCCCGCCGGCGCACATCCATGGATCCATAGATCCATAGACCCATTGCTTGGTCAGCCGGGGTCCGCGACTCCCGCGGCATGCGGGGGTCATTACTCGTGTGTGGAGTCCCCTCTCCAACCGGAACTATGTTAGGTCAGTTAGTGGCAAGGAGCCATGGCCAGTGGCCGAGTACGGCGTGCAGCGCGTGCAGGCTGTGACTGTGGGTCGCTTGTGGGTTCCGAGGCTCGAGCGCCGGCCGGAGATGTCAGAGTCGGACAACTTTTGCGGTCTATTGCCTCGACACGGCTGTCGCAGGACTTTGCTTGCATCCTTGGGAGGTGTCCGCATCGAACCCAGCAGTGTAGCGCGCCGTATTTCGGCCACCGATGACAGCCCGAGTTGTACAGTGTGCGCGGCGTGCGAGGCCCTGGGCCCCTGTGGCCTGTGGCCTTTGGCGCTGTCGCGGTTATGCAAGCCGTTCAGGAACCGATGCGGGACGCGGCGACTTGTGCGCTGGCTAGCTGGCTGCATGCTGCACTTTGCTTGGCTCGCTTTGGCTGGCCCTGCCTGTACTGGTCGCTGGAGCGGTCTGGAGACACCTTGTGGGCCACCACGCGAAGAGCCATGCCAACATGATCTGATAGCCAAAAAAGAAAAAGAAAGAGAGATGCTCGGCAATCACTGTAAGCCGGACTGTGTCACTCTGGTGGTGGTGTGGCTGCCCGCCAGGCTGCCTGCCCGGATATGGAAGCACAGCGAAAGCCAGCGATACCCAGGGAGAGAAGGAGAGAGAGGCAGAGTGGAGTGGCGACCGCGTCATATGGATGCTTGCTTTTCAACCGGTTAGCCGGAACAACCGAACCGGGGGTGCAGAGGCCAGCCGCAGACTGCCACATCACACCCATTTTTATTTGGATGCAAACGTTTATAGAGTTCGTCTTTGCTTCTCTCTTCTCTTCATCTCTCAATCTCACTTTGGCATCTCTCATCGCATCACTAGCATCCATCCCATCCACCATGACCTCCACTCTCCAGTCCATCACCTCGTCCCTCCCCTCGCTCGGCAGGGCCCGTCTCCTCATCAACTCGGCCGACGATGTTGTCATTGTCTCCGCCGTCCGCACCCCCATGACTCGCGTGAGTATTCTAGCATTTTTGCCTCGGCATTAAAAAGGTCTGACAATCAGGCCCGCAAGGGTGGCTTCAAGGACGCGCTCGCCGAGGACCTCCTCAAGGCCGTTCTCGTCGAGGTTGTCAAGCGCGGCAAGGTCGACCCCTCCCAGATTGGGTGAGTATTATTAAGCCGACGGTTCCCACGCACATGCGATGTGGAAACGCGGAGATTGGCAGCACGGCCGTCTAAGAAGATAACACTAACGTCCCAGTGAGGTCACCGTCGGCAACGTCCTCCCCGCCGGTGGTGGTGCCACCACCTCGCGCATGGCCCAGCTCGCCGCTGGCATCCCCTACACGTAGGTAGTTGATACATCTCTTATCCCCAGCTAACGGCTCAGCACCCCCCTCCACACCCTCAACCGCCAGTGCTCTTCCGGTCTCCAGGCCGTTGTCTCGATTGCCAACGCGATCAAGGCCGGCGACATTGACATTGGTATCGGTGCCGGTGTCGAGTCGATGACCCAGAACTGGGCCTCGGCCGGCATGCCCAGCGCCCTCTCCGAGGACGTCATGGCCAACTCGGAGGCCGCCAACTGCCTGATCCCCATGGGTATCACCTCGGAGAACGTTGCCGAGCAGTACAAGATCTCGCGTGACGCCCAGGACGACTTTGCCGCCGGCTCGTACGCCAAGGCCGTCGCCGCCCAGCAGGCTGGCAAGTTCAAGGACGAGATTGTCCCCGTCAAGACCAAGTTTGTCGACCCCAAGACCGAGGAGGAGAAGGAGATCATTGTCGACTCTGACGATGGCATCCGCCCCACCTCGCGCGAGCAGCTCGGCAAGCTCAAGCCCGCCTTCAAGAAGGGTGGCTCGACCCACGCCGGTAACGCCTCGCAGGTCTCGGACGGTGCCGCCGCCGTCCTCCTTGCCCGCCGCTCGGTTGCCCAGAAGCTCGGCCTCCCCATCCTCGGCAAGTACGTCGCCTCGGCTGTTGTCGGTGTTCCCCCCAACATTATGGGTGTCGGACCCGCCTTTGCCATCCCCGTCGCTCTCAAGCGCGCCGGCATCTCCAAGGACGACGTCGACTTCTGGGAGATCAACGAGGCCTTTGCCTCGCAGGCCATCATGTCGGTCGAGTCGCTCGGCATCCCCTTCGACAAGGTCAACATCAACGGTGGTGCCATTGCCTTTGGCCACCCCCTCGGCGCCACCGGTGCCCGCCAGATCGCCACCGCCCTCTCCGTCGCCAAGCAGACCAACAAGAAGGTCTTTGTCACCAGCATGTGCATCGGTACCGGTATGGGCATGGCTGCCGTCTTTGTTGCCGAGTAAACGATGGTTCAGACGCGCGACGGTAAAACTCCCTTGTAGATATACAGTACGATGTAACGACCTGCAGACTAGCACACAGGGGTTGCGACCTGAGACTGGACGGCTTGTCGACAGACTGACAGAAAACATGCTGACGATTCTGATGGCCCCTAATTGATAAGAGCTGCGTTACTTCAATGTGAAGACATTACGGCACACAGCCATCTCAATTGTATGTATGTCTCTATGCATGCAACATCACTCCTCCCGCGGCGGCAGGGACCCAACTGCCTCGGCCAGCCAGTCCGCCAGACTGCGGCCCTCGCGCGAGTCGTACGGCGCGCCCGACTCAAACCTCGCCTCGAGGTGGGTGAACGGCGGTGGGATAGAGAGGGAGAGCGCGCCAAGATGATCGAGGACGACGACGCCGTCGAGCTCGTCAAAGAAGACGCGCGCCGTGTCGTCGGGTATGAGCCCGCACACTGCAGAATAAAGCCAGGGGCCGAGTTGCGCGGTCACTGCGTCAGCCACGACGCTCCCGAGCGCGTCGAGGTCGCGCAGGACGAAATTCGCGCAGTGCGTCACCACCGACACGGTCGACGGCGCGGTAATGTTGATTGTTATTCCGGTGCTAGGGTCAGTAGCGCAATGTTTGTCAGGATGCTGCACCCACCATCCGTCCAGCTCGAGCGTGTACACTGTGCCCAGGACGTCGATCTTGGCCTTGGCCGCGAGGAAGGCGTACAGCGCGTCCGTGTTCCCCGCTGCGGCGTGGCGCTCGACGAGGGCCGTACTCAAGCCCGCGGCGGCAAGACTGCGGCGGAAGGCGTCGAGCGTGGGCTGTACGGTGCGGCACACGTTGTGAAACTGCATGAGGTGCACGAGGGGCACGAGGATGGACGTCGGCGGCGGGGGAACGGCCATGGCAGCAGGGCTACTGTCGATAATACGCATCTTTCGCCGGCGGTACGCGTGTAGCAGGCTCAGGCGGGCGTGGGCCAGCAGACTGTCGCACACTGGCGAGTGGGGTGCGGGAGGAGACGGTGTCTCGCGCGTGTCGTACAGCAGAAACGAAATTTTGTCGCGGCCAAGCGACAGGGCAACAGAATGCTGTTCAACAAGGGCGCTATCGACGCGCAGCGCCTCGGCACGGATCTCGTTGAAGAGGTCCTCATCAAGCGTCTCCAGCTGCGCAGCCTCCATCATGGCACGCACGCCGCGCTCCGCCTCCCCCTCGGCGCTGTACGTTTTGGAGGAGATCCGCGGCCCGCCAGTTCCGCCCGTGCGCACCAGCACGCGGAGGCGGAGGTAGGAGCGCGCGCCGAACTGGAGGAGGTTGGCCTTGCGCGGGTCGAGGTCAAAGGCCGCGAGCGAGCGCGCGTGTACCGCTGCCGGGGCCTCGTCGAGCGCGTACGGAATCACAACGTCCTTGGCTGTCTCGGACGTGTGGGCCGCTGCCCGCGCAAAGTCGGGTTTGGGCACAATCGCCCACTGGCCGCGACCCTTCTCGCCGAGGCGGAGGGTGCGAATATCCGACGACCACTGGTCTGATGCCTTGTTGAGGAGGCGTAGCTCGTCGACCGCCGCGTCAATGAGCGCAGAACAATTCTCCAGGGCCTGCTGCTTGGCCGCAATGGCGAGCTCGAGCGCGTGCGCAATCTCCACATCCGTTCGCAGCGGCGGTGCTCCAGGTGTCGCGGAGAACGTGCCCCCCGGAAGCACAGGTCCCTCTTCGCCCGCCGCCGCGGGAGCAGGCGGGGCGGTCACCGTCGGTGTAGCTGGAGCGGCGGCCGCCGCCTTGGCTTGCTTGCCCTTCTTCGGCGCCGTGCCGGTCGGAAACGGCGGCGGCGGGGGATCGGACGGAATCCCTGCCGAGGCCGCAAGCGTCTTGGCCAGCTCAAAAATGTACCACAGCTCATTGCGCGCATTACTACCTTGTCAGCGCCGGTTTCTCTTTATCCCCATCCTTCACGTACTTGAGATTGTTGCACACTTCGGAGCGCAGCGCCTCCATCTCGTCGGGGCTGAGCAGCTGGCCCTTTTCGCGCTCGCTCACGTCCTCGTCCTTGTCCTCGCTCGGCGCCTCGAGCTCGTCCATCTCCGCCAGCTTGGCCTCACTCAGATCCATCATGCCGCCAGGGTACTCGTTCCAGATCCGGTTCAGCTCCTCGCCGTGCTTGACCTTTGGCGGTTTCCTGCCGTCATCAGCGGGGTTCATGCTGGTGTGTTCATTTCGTGACCGTGGGCACTCACGGATCATCATATGTGAGCGACCCATCAGGCTCTACTGTCCGCAGCCGGCGCTTGCCAGACGCAGCGTCGAGCGTGTACGAGTCGATCGCTATCGCGACATTGGCGAACGGCGACTGCGACTGTGACTGTGACTGCGACTCCGACTGCGCAGGCGCGGGCGCAGTGGTCGAGGAAGCGAGCTCCTCCCCGTTCGAAGCCATGGTGGATGGGTGGATGAATGGAGCGCGAACCGTGTAAACGAAGTGGATGTGTGTGGAAGTGTAAGTGCAAGTGGAATGTTGTAGATGTGGTCTTTGTGGATGACCTGTGTGTGTGTGTGTGGATGCGGGTTGCGTTCCGTGCCTGGATCAACATGAGCCAAAAACCGAGAACAGCCAGAAATCCTACAATCGGGATTCAGTCGTCGTGACGCCAACGTGCCACCAACAAATACAGTCCAGCAACATCCAGCAGCGACTTGTTAGTTTAATCATCTTCTCCAGCATCTCACATTATCACCTGCGGCGCATGTCCGACGAGATCCCCGGGCCCTCGACGCCGCCGCGCTACAAGCAGAGCGCTGAGCAAGCGCAGCGCGCGCACACCCAGCCGTTTGTCGACGGACGCGGCGCCGTGCTTGCCGTCCGCTCGTTTCTCGACGAGGCGACCGACCTTCCGGGGCTTACGCGCCTGTGCGAGGAGGAGCTGAGCGAGCCGTGAGTTGGGACATAGGAGGCGGGTGCTGACGGCAGATACAATGGTGCGCTGCGCCGCGTGGCCTGCTGGCGTGCTTGCTGACGACAGTGTACACGTTCCGATACTTTCTCACCGAGTGGTACGTCCCGCGTCTGCGTCCAGTGTATGTAGTGTCCATACTGACATCCAGGCCGCACCTGACCTTCTTCGTAAGCTACATCGCAACTTGTCTGACGCCAGGTATACCCCGCAGCCGAGGACGCCGCGACGGACGGCGCCGCGCCCCCGCAGCCGATCGCGACCATCATCTGCAAGCAGGCGCCGCACCGCGAGCGCACGAACCGGGGATACATTGGCATGCTGAGCGTCACGCACGCGTGGCGCCGACGGGGGATTGCGCGCAAGCTTGTCGAGCTCGCAGTGCGAGAAATGGAGGCGCGGGGAGCCCAGGAGGTGAGTGCCAATCGTAGGGAACATTTACATCCAGAAATTCCTCTTGTACTGACTCTAGATTGTCCTCGAGACCGAGTTTGACAACGCCCCCTCGCTTGCGCTCTACGAGGCACTCGGGTTTGTACGCGAGAAGCGCCTCCATCGCTTCTACTCGAATGGCAAGGACGCGTGAGTTGGGAAAGCCGTCTCGGATGCTGACTCTCAGTTTCCGCCTCATCCTTCCCCTCGCAACACATCCTCTCGCTATTGATGCAGCCGGGGTGGAGCGCGCGCGCCCGCCAAGCACGCCGGGCCAGATGCCGCCCGAGGTTGCATACGTGCTCGCCGGTCCTGGCAAGGCGTCGCTCGACATGGCGCCGCTGACGCTCAACGATCCCCCGCCGCCACCCAGACCCCCGAGGCCAGACTACATCATCTAGCATGACTATTATACACTTGCATGGGAATCTGGGTTTTATACTACGACGCAATGATTAGGCATCAACCTCAACTGCTGCAGTCTCCTTGGCTTTCTTGGCCGCCAAGCGCGCGGCACGTCCCCCGCGTTTTCCTCCAGACTTAATGTCCGCTGCAGCGCGTCGTTCAGACGCCCGGCGCGCCGCCGCTCGCTTCTCCTTGTTCTCGATACGCTTCCGGCGCACCTCGGTGAGACGCGCGGCCTTCCGACCGTTGGTATCAATCGGTGCCGTGGTGCGTATCGCCTTGACATGTAGCGGCGGATACTGGATGCTTGGCGCGGGCACGGGGCCAGCAGTGGACTGTTTACCGTCATGGATTTTGAGGCTGCTGGTGGGGAAGGGCAGCGTAACCGTGTGGCGTGGCGGAGGCAAGACCGAGTTGGGGAGCAGCCTGTCGAGCGGCTCGAGATGGGGATGCCCGTTCTAGGAGTCAGTCCAGCCAGCCCATGAACACTCACGCGGATGGCAAATGTTGAGACGCGGCGGAGGCCAATCATCGCCGAGATCTCGGCTTCACGCATACCGAGTGGGACGAGACGGATCTCGGGCCGCTCAACGATAAACCTCTGAGGGCGGGGTAGCCGCAGGCGTACCTCGGCCGCAAGCTGCGCGTGTTGCCGCCGGAGCGTATTGTATGTCGCGCAGTAGACTGGCAACGGGTCGATGAGCGCCTGTGGAGAAACCGAAAGGTGCGGGACGAGGACGTATGCCAGAGGGGATGCCTCGGGGGATGGTGCCGGAGCAAGCGGCGCGTCTGTCGGAGCAGTGGGGAGGAGGCCCGAGGTGACAACCGCGGAGGGCGCTGCAGGCTTACCCTCGAGCGCGTCCGACATGAGCATCATATTCAGCCGCAGATCAGAGATTCCCTTCTCGAGCGCTTTGATAGTCTCCGTAAGTCCAAACACAAGCTCGTCCAGGAGAGCCGGACGCGCCGGCGGTGCTGGTGCTGTTACTGGTGCTTCTGCCGCGTCCGCTAGCTCTCCCTTGTCCGCGTCCTTGCGGGCGCGCTTCGCCGCGCGCGAGCACCGCGCCCGCGAGACGTGGTATGCGGAGATTTCGGGCGGGACAATCTGCGGAAGCGCAGCCATGACCGCTACTTGGAGGTGGTTCGGGAGCGACGGCCTGCGGTGGGTGAGCTCAATGGGTTGTTCCAAGCTCACCATGGCACGGTGAAGGGGTTGGCGAGGACGGGCTTGACGACGTCGCGGTTGCCGCGCCCGGTCTTGGCTGCTGATGCCTTGGCCTTTTGCCGGATTGTCTGCCCCGGAAGCGTCGCTGCTGGCGGCATTGTGATGAGATCTTGCAGAGATGGGGAGCGAGAACCAGTTGCTGTTGAAGACGCTGGTTTTGAAGATGCTGAACAGAGTGCGAGCTGCCCAAAGCTTTGCTGATAAGAGAGGGAGTGACGGCATGCCGAGAATCGAGGCGAAAACATTTGACACGTGTTTTCTGCATGGTTCAAGGGGAATGTGCCACAGCCGGGAATATCGAATCGGCGATTTCTCTCAAAACTTGGTGCATCATTTTTGCGGAAAGTTGAGCAGCCAGAATAGAACCAGCCAGCCAGCCAGCCAGAGCAGTGTGGCAGTGGCAGTGGCTGGTGCAGCGTCCCCGCCCTGCACGCGCGCTCGCTGCCACCGTCGCCATCTCTTTCATCGTCGTCGCTATCGGCTCTGTGCTCGTCAACTCCCCTACCCCCTACACAAAAGGTGACTCTTTACGGCTGTCCCAGGACACACCCGCATCGAGCATTCGTCAAACAAGCAGATTACTTACCCTTCCCCTCAGTTTCTTCGGCCTCCCTTACCGTAAAACACATTCGCCAAAATGGTCCGCGCTTCCGTCCTTAACGACTGCCTCAACTCGATGGGTACGTGTCAGGCGATAGGGAGGATGGGATAGTAGGGGCGGGAGTTGGGATGTCTGTGGCAGCTGTGGGAGATCGTCGAGAAGCTGTTGGGGGAGGAACGAGAGCTTGAATGGGCGGGAGGCCGGGATCGAAACCGCACACGCAACCGCTAACACCTGCAGTCAACGCCGAGCGCCGTGGAAAGCGCCAGGTCCTCATCCGCCCTTCGTCGAAGGTCGTCGTCAAGGTCCTCTCCGTCTTCCAGAAGCACGGTTAGTAGATGCCGCGGGCACGAGAGAGAGCGCGAGAGAACCCCAGATCGTCATGTTTGGTCGTGTGCCAAGTCGCGTCCACTGGCGTCGACTCCAGCCGTCGTCCGTCCGTGATTCCGCAACCCCAGCCAGTCCAGTCCCGCACATCCAGCACATCCCGCGACACCTTCCCCACCCAACTGTCATCAGATCATGCGATCCCCGGAGCATAACTACCCCTCCACGTCCTTTCCACCGAGGAGGAGTTTTAAGCCTCCGGGAGAATGGACATTTCGTCACACTCTTCATAATATCCCGTTCGCCGAGCTCAAGGCCGCATGGCCGGGGCATTCAGGCGGACGGGCTGATTGGGAGAGAACATTCGACAACACTTCTAGAGATATCTGGGTGGCATGGACCGGCTGGCTGGACAACCAGGGCAGGAATGCGGATGTCGGCTTGCGGCTGGGCAAACCTAAACGATCTGGATCTCGCTCATCTCTGTGCTCGTTTTCTGGCTCCCTTGTTCCCCGCTGACAGATAGGCTACATTGGCGAGTTCGAGATTGTTGACGACCACCGTGGCGGCAAGATTGTCATCCAGCTCAACGGCCGTCTCAACAAGTGCGGCGTCATCTCGCCCCGCTTCAACATTGCCGTTGACGCCATTGAGAACTGGGTCGCCCTCCTCCTCCCCGCCCGTTCGTTCGGCAAGATGATCCTCACCACCTCGGCCGGTATCATGGACCACGAGGAGGCCCGTCGCAAGCACGTCGGTGGCAAGATCCTTGCCTACGTCTACTAAGCGCCAATCACGCCTTTGCCTAGCTCATTAGGGGTCTCGGGATGCATTTGACGATCTAGCCTTTCTGTGCATTGTATGCGAACGAGTGTTGTTAGTTGAACTGTCATTGACAATTGTGGGAGCATGAGAGGTGGTGAGCAGTGCGGGGCTCGACTTACGACGGTGGCATGCCTTTACCTGGGGGCTATACAATAACAACAAAAGTATACAGAGCGGGAACGCGGAGGAAAATCTAACCTGCAACATTGCAACTGCTTACTTCAGTTGACTTGGAATCATCCAATGTGATCTAGTTTACTCCTGCCATGAGGCCACGAAAAAGAGGAGGAAGCAGAAGAAGAACAAGTCGAAGACCGCCCGTGGAGCCCGCCCTGTGATAGGTCTGCTGAGCAGGACGAGCTCGTGCACGTCGTGCGCGGGAACATAAGCCGGAGGAGTCGAAGAAGGTACATGACAGTCCGTCAGTAGCTCTAACTTTCAGAGGAGATCAAGAAGGTCTTTAAGACCGTCGACATCATGAAGCTTCTCGATATGGCAGGAGCACAGCACGGAGAGCCGGTCATCTCAGCCGAACATTCAGCCTCAGTCACAGGTTTTAAGAACGGCACAAGGGCTTGTCTGGTCCGCAATCTATCGTGCATGTATGGGTACGCATTACAACATGGGGTGCTCGGGGTATCACTATTACTCGTCGTCGTCGTCGCTCTCCGCAACTCTCCGTCGAGCTGCCGTCAGTACTTGACTGCCATCTTGTCACTCACCACCACCACGTCTCGGCCGTTCCTTTGGCTGGGAAGTGGCGTTCGGTCTCCGCGCAGCGCGGCGCTTGGCGGCCTGCGTCTTCTTGAGCACGTCGGCCTCGAGCGCCTGGTCCTCGAGGCCCTTCTCCTGGTGCTCGGTCAGGATCGCCTCAAACTCCTTGAGCTCCGTCTCCGGCTTGCCCGCCGACTTGTTTGCCCGCGCCTTGGCGAGGATCTCGGTGAAGCGGCGGAACACCGTCTCCTCGTGTAGCTTGTCCTGGTAGAACGGAAGACTGCAGTCAGTAATGATTCTCAGATCGCTCAACTCACCCCTCGATGAGCTTCTTCATTGAGCGCTCCGACTTGAACGGCAGAAGCGAGAGACAGAAGGAAATGTCCCTCCACTGGCGCTCCTCGGTCGCGAGACGGAATCGCTGGCAGAGCTTCTCGACAATCGCCTCCGCCTGCTTCTCCTTCTCAATAAATGTGAAGATGAAGCGCATGGTGCGTTCAAATGTCTCCTCGTCGACCGCATGCGCGCCAATGGACAGGTGCGAAATGACGTCTTGGAGGTTGTTGTACAGCGCATTGTCCTTTGTGCTGAGCTCCGAGAAGAAGAGCTTGGCGAGATCGGAAATACGCTGGTCCGGGTCCTCGAGACACTTTGCCATCTCACCAAGCTGACCCTTGACCTTGATCATGCCGTTCAGGATCAGGTGAGTGAGCACCATGAGCGTGTTCTTCTTGACAATGTGGTCTGGGTCCGAGAGACCCTGATAGAGGCGCTCAGAGTTGTCGTCGATCAAGCTGCCCCAGCACACGGCGATATCGCCGAGAGCAATGACAATGTTGCTGCGGACAACCGGGTCGCGGCTGGTCTCGAGAATCTTGAACAGCAACAGCAGGTGGGCCTCACAGAACTCGGCTGACACACACATAAACTTCGTCAAAGCAAGAATAGCTGCCTGACGCAGTGTGGGTGACTAAGAGTTAGCATTGCGCGAACTGCTTCAAACTCACCCTATACCGCTTCGGGCTCGCACAGATGGAGGCGATCAGGCCGCCATACACGGCCAGTAGACTCTTCTCTCCGTAGAGCAGCTCGCGCTCACGAACGTTAGCGATGAGATCACCAATGTCGTCCTCGGCGTTTCCAGCGACAGCGTCGAGATCGTTGCCATCCTTGTCTGCAGCCTTGGCCGCTGCCTTTTCTGATCTGTCAGGAATGGTACCAATAACGAACTTACCCTTTGCTTTCTCGTCCTTGCGGCGCTTGAACTCGCGCTCGACAAGCTCAAGGTAGACAATGTGCTTGAGAGCGACGTGGCCGACAACGAACAGAAGCTGGGCCAGCGCAAAGGCGCTAACTTCGTCCGCTTTCGGCTCACCGTCCACTTGCATGGAGGTTTGCGAACCAGAACGCGACATGGCGCCAGCAGGCGAAGGAGACGGCGGTGCCTCCTCCGATCCCTTGTCGCTCTCCCCGTCGGCAACAGACTTGGCAGCGGATGGCGCCGCGGTAAACACCTTGGCGGTGAGAGCCTTGATGATCTCACCACAGAGAACATCTGGTTGCTGGCCAAGCAGGTATATCGTGTTGAGCGCTTGCTCAGCCATTCCGAACCACTGAGGAGATCGCTGCGAAACCTTGATAATGTTTTCGAGTTTGACGAAGACCGCATTATCCATGGGGAGACGCAGTGTCTTGTCCTGAAGCGAGCCTGTCCCGTCAGCTGCCGCTCCAGACGGTGCAGCTCACCCTTGACCTTCTTTGCACTGCCACCAAGACGCTGAAGAGCGATACAGGTGTACCGGGCAAGGACAAGATCATTGTAGCCATGCGGACCAAGACCAATCTTGAGCAGGGAGTCGACGCGCTCGGTCACGACCTCACGCTTGGCGAGGGCGAGCATTCCAAGAATAATAATCGCACCCTGTCGCTGGGCCTTGGGAATCTCCTGATCCGTGGCTGTGGGTCAGTTACAGAAATCGTCGAATAACTCACAATACACCTGCCACAGCTTGTTCACAACATCGGGGTGGACGCCACCGTCGGCCATCATAGTACGCATGAGCTCCTCAAGAGAGGTAAGCTCCGCCAGAGTAGCGTGGTACGTGCGCTCGATCATGTTCTTGGCAATGCGGCTGACCTGCTGTTTAGGGGTGAGATCCGGCACGACGTCAAAGTACAGGCTGCGGTACACATCGATGAGGTTGCCGCGGATGCTGCGCATGTCCATGCCCTCCACATCTGTGGAGATCGTGTTGTTGTCCTTGGTCCAGATGAGATGCAGCATGGTCTTGATGCCCTGGTCAGCCGAGGAAATGCTGTACTCGTAGGCTGTGCGGAAGAAACGCATCGACTCGAGAACCTCAGTCTTATTTGTCGAGACCAGCAGCTGGCAGAGAGTCGGAATCGCCGACTCGATCTGGTTGATAAAGCGGAGGGCATCGTCAAAGTATCGCTTCGTGAGACGCATCCCCATGATGGCCTGGGGGTCTAACGTCGACTGTTCAGCTTCGATGGCGGCAATGTTGATCTGGGACTTCCGGGGCTTCTTGGCCTTTTCTTTCTTCTCCTTCTTCACCTTGGGCCTCGGGGTTCCTTCAGCGTCGTCCTCGTCATCCACGTCCATAGCCTCGTCCTCCTCATCGCCCTCCTCGTCATCCTCTTCCTCGTCCTCATCCTCATCTTCACTCTCGCTCTCCTCGTCATCGTCCATTCCAGCGTCGCGACGCGCCTTCTCCATTTCCTGAGTGTCTATCTTCTCGAGTTCGGCGCAGATCTGCTTGTATCCTTCCTCCCATTCAGGGAGGTTGAGGGTACCGCCGAATCTGGCAGCGAATGGGTGCGTCTCGAGAAGCTTGCAGAGCAGCTGAATGGAGTAACGGCGGACGGATGAGGTCTTGTCCTCGAGAGAGCGAATCGTGAGGTCCGCGATTTTGGCTCGTTGCTTGGGGAATTTGACGGGAAGGCTCAAAGTCAGCCAAAGGAAGATCAGATCAGAACTCACTCGCACAGCTTGATAATGGTGGTCAAAACCTTGCAGCGAACATACGAGTTCAGGTCGAGGTAGCGCTCGAAAAGCAGACTGAAGAACTTTTTGATTTGCTTATTCTTCACCTCTTCTTCGCCTTCGTCCGACATCATGAGGTCGCGGATCAAGTGGCCTATTATCTCAATGATAGCCATACGCATTGGATGGGCCTAATGTCAGCGGAGAAGAAACAGGTACACGTACCTCTGAATCAAGATGTGCGAGGAGCAAAGACATCTGCTTGCCGACCACGCGGGGGCTAAACTCGGCGAGGCGGACAAGGAAACGAGAGAAAGCACGCGGGCCCTTGGCATCGTTGTGCGAGAAGGTCTTTCCCGCAACGTCACGCAAGACATCCTCAGCGAGCTGGGGGAAGTCAAACTCTTTTTCGAGAATTGTGAGCAGCTCGGCCATCGGCTCCGCGAGATGCTCAAAGTAGGTGAGGTTCTGAATGATAGACGTCTGGGCGCCGAATGCGTGGCCGTGGAACTTGACGGCAAGACAGATGACCTTGTAGATTCCGAGCTTGGTCTCCTGGACTTTGAGATAGGCCTCGACCTCGGCGAGTTGATAGGCAGGCTTGGTAAAGCACGACACGAAAGCTTCTCGTTCCGATGTTGTGCGCCAGATGCGGTTGGTAGGAATGCGAAGAGCACGGTGCATTGTGCTGAGGACAAGAGGAAGGTGATCGGACCAAGCAAAGGACTGAGTTATTCCGGCCGCGACCTTCTTCTTGCCTTTGCCGCGCTTGGCCGTTGCCACTTCCTCTCCCGGTGCGCGACCTGCTCCACGTTCCGCGGCGGCGACAAACCACTGCAGAAGGAATGCCCAGTGCTCGAGCTGCTTCTTGTGCTGGAGCGGGGCGTCAATGTCGTCGTTTCCGGGTGCCACCAGAGCCATCACTGCATCGGAGTGGTGGTTGAGACCCGAGATGATGGCGTCCAGGGTCTTCTGGAGGACGGCGCCATCGACAGTCGACGAGTCCGCGTGCTTGAGCACCGAGGCGAAGACATCAAGTGTTTCTCCGGGGGAGTGAAGGATAGAGTCGGGGTCGTTAACAATGGCGGTGACTGCAGAGGACAGATTCACGTCAATGGAATGTGATGAAAGGTCTGGGATGTCAAGCTCGTTCTCGATCGGGTACAGCGATGGGTCGGCCGTGAGCGAGAGAAGCTCCTCTTGGAGGTTGTAGTCGGACATTGTGGGAGACTCCCGGCGAGGGATAGATGCGATCTCCCGATTTAGCTGATGTCGGACTCCTTAAAGAGGGTGGTGTGTGTTGTGTCGAGAAGGGTGTTGCCGAACTTGAAGGATGATTGATTGCAAAGTGTCAAAACATTGCGACGACCTCCCCCCCACCCCCGGCCACCACAGCCTGCACATTGTCCGCGACTGTTTTGTTTGTTGTTTACTCGAAAACAAACTGATTATGTAATTCTCACTCGGTTCGCTCAAATGACGTGTGAAAGTTTGCTAGAATAGTCACGTGATACTCAGCTGGGTGGTGACGCTGAACGCGCGTTCCTCTGGACAGCAGGTTGCAGCTGTTGCAGCAGCTCGCTCGTCGTCAGTCGACGGCTCACCACCATCATCATCATCATCAGATTGTGCAACAACCACCTTTATCCCCCCACTTTCCATCCAACAGCCTCGTCTTCTCTTTACGCGAGAAAGGAGACGGTCTTTAGCGCATACCGGCTACGACGTTCCAGCTTCCCCTCAACTTTGCCTTTCGAGAAGCGCTTCAACCACGATGAACCACGTACGTGTTGTGCTTTGGCATCCATCAGATCGTGCTCCTCACGCAACATGCTTGCTGACGCTTGACTTGCACATTCTTGAACCGAAATAATTAATTTCTCCTGTCGCCGTCCTGTATTCAGCACCCGACTGCCTGGGGCCAGCCCTTGACTGCTCACCAGCAGTTTGACATGTACTCGTCTAACCCCATGGGCATGTCGGCGCGTCATGTTCCCACCTCCGCACCCGTCACCCACACCCAGTGAGTGTGGTACAGTTGAAATATCTGGGTGTATCCTAACTCCAGGCGTCCCCTCGTCACCGGTACCTCGGTAATTGGCATCAAGTACAAGGACGGCGTCATGCTCGCCGCCGACAACCTCGGTTGGTCTCACTGTCGCTTGTGACTGCTGATCCCCAGCCTCGTACGGCTCGCTCGCACGCTTCCGCGACATTCAGCGTCTGCATGCGCTTGGAACCCACACCATCCTTGGCGCTGCAGGTGACATGAGCGACTACCAGTTCCTGAAGAAGGAGCTCGATGCGCTTCTGTATGTACCTGCTACGTGACACGAAGAAGCGGCCGGAGACTAACCCGCAGTCGCGAGGAGGAGACCCTCGAGCTCACCGACTCGCACCCCCCGCTTTCCCCGACCAACCTGTACACGTTCCTCGCCAACCTCTTTTACGCGCGCCGGAACAAGATCAACCCCCTGTGGAACGCTTGTCTCGTCGGCGGATGGGACTTCAAGAAGGAGGAGCCCTTCCTCGGCTACGTTGACCTTCTCGGTACGACCTACACTGCGCCCACGCTTGCTACTGGGTTCGGCGCACACCTCGCGCAGCCGCTTCTCCGTGAAGCGTACGAGGCCAAGCGGGGCATTGACGAGTCAGGTGACCTTCTTACGGCAGAGGAGGCCGAGAAGGTTGTCGACGACTGCATGAAGGTGCTGTTCTACCGTGACGCCAGGAGTATGAACAAGGTGGGTTGTCCTAAAATGTTGATCTGACCCACTCAGTATCAAGTCGCCAAGGTGACCAAGGAGGGCGTGAGCATCTCCGAGTCGAAGAGCTCACCCACCGAGTGGGGCTTTGCCGAGGGTCTTCGTGGCTACGGTGCGCAGAACCAGTAGAATAGAGGTTGGTTGTTGTGATGCATCAGACGTATACAGAGACGGAGATGCGGCAGCTGAGGCGCGACCTGATGGGCTTGCGAGGTGCCTTTCCCGTCCCGGCGTGAGACTCTATGCCTTGGCAGCCGTGGGCAACCGTGGGGCCATGTTCCCAATGTCAGTCCAGAGTCTACACGGCCACATGACAGTCAAGAACCTGCGACAGTTTGAGACAGAAGACAATGCCTCCTGATGAGTTATGAGTCACTGGCGTTTCTGATTTTTCTGATTTTTCTGATTTTTCCCGATTTTCCAGTCTGGCCGTGTGTCATTAACATTGTTATTGTTGTTGTTTCGCAGCTACACTCCCTGGCCACTGTATCCTCCTGACACCTCCCACGCACGCCGGATCTCTCTCGACCCCTCAACGTACCGACGCAATGCTCTACAACACTAATTCATAACCAATCGCCAGACGCCAAAATGATAAGGAAACGGGGAGGTGACGCGGATCGACGGGAGTCGGGTAGTCGACAGGATGGGCTATTAACCATTCCAAGACCGAAGGTCCGAGGATCCCCTCTGCATGCGCTGGATGCTCTGCGCAATCACCAGTGCCCGCCCGGGGTGTTCCACACCCCGCCGGCAGCGGCGCCGAGCACATCCCGCACAAAGGGGGTGACGGGCTCGTCGAGGGGGTGCGGCGGCGGCATGGCGGGCAGCGGGCCGGCGAGCGCGGTAGCCACTGGCGTCAGTGCGAACGTGGTAGGGACGTACGGGCTGTGGCCATTACGGTTGCGGTGAACGCGAGGGCGGCGAGGATGGACATTGTGGGTTGTTGAGAGGTAGGAGGATCCTTGGGGGGGGGGGGGGGGGGGGTTTTGTGTTATCTTATCCTGATATCTGGGAAATCTGGGAAATGTCCGCGGATGGACATGGAGGTAATGTTTGTGCTTGGTGCTTGGTACTTGGTACTTGGTACTTGGTGCTTGGTGCGAAGATGAGAGTGCGGTGTGTGTATCGCGACGCTCGCTTGTGTGTGTCGGTGCGGAGTACATTTCTCCTCCCTCCTCCCTCTGCACTCTCCACACACTTCCGAGCGTCAGGCATCAATTGTCAGGCATCATGCACACCCATATCCACATTGAGCAATGAGAACCAGCAGGTAAAACACACAAGCACACACGCACACACACATGTCCCCATTTTCTCCATTACCAGCATGTCACACACCGCAGGAGCGCGCACCCAAGTACCCAAGTATTCAAGCTCCAGTGCCCATTTCTCGCCGTCGCCCCGTCGGCGCCACGGCGCCACATGCCACACGCACAGGACCGAGCACACTGTTGAAACAGTCCCGAGTCCGGGGGCGTCGGATATCCGGGGTGCTGAGGAGTACACGCTTCACCCAGGCAGCAACAGGTGAGTGAGTTGCTGTGAGATGCGTCCCTGCTCTGCTGAAAGGCCGAGAGTCCGTGCTCGATGGCCAGACCCGATTCGCCTTGCTCGCCTGCAAGCCGGTGGCCCGACTGGATATCAGGTGGATGGGTCCTGGGGGCGAGCTGTGGGCTGATTTGGGCGAACCCGGATGAGGGTGTCGGAGCCACATCCAAGCCTCTGCTTAAGATAACAGTTTGGCAGTCTTCACGAGGATATTCCTGCACAAAGAATGTGAGTAGCTAATTAGTAGCTTTGTTGCTGCAATGTCGGCGTGACCTGTACGGTGTAAATGTTTTCCCACTGTAGATGGCCACATTCCATTCCGCCACGTTGCCACATCCGCATTTCCGGCCAATGTCAACCCCGCCAGGGGGCACACGCGCCTCCACACGCGTCGTTCATGTTTGTTCCCCTCCCCCCAGAGATCTCAGTCTCCCACACCAACACCCCTCAACTTCGCACTCTCTCTCTCACTGAATTAGCTTCCCTCTACAATGGCCGGATTCGCAGTAACGCCATCGGACATACTCGGGGCCGACGACGAGATCGACCTCGTGACCCTCGTCGACAAGCAGGACGCGCTCGCCGCCGAGGCGCGCGCCGCGCTCCCGTACTCGTTTGACGAGTGTACCTTCTCGCGCGGGCCGCTACGACAGAGCGTGTTCAGCTGTCTCGACTGCGGGGAGCACGGGGTGTGCTATGGCTGCAGCATCAGCTGTCATGCCGGTGAGTCGGGGGTGCTTGCGGGTTTCGTGATCGACCTTCCGAGGTCCGCGATCCAAAACGACCTCAACGGGCGTATGGCGCACACTAACACCAGAACACCGCCTCGTGGAACTCTGGACACGGCGGGGGTTTACGTGCGACTGCCCGACTGAGTCGATGGCAGGCAGTGACGCGGCGGTGCGCCGCTGCAGCCTCAATCCGCCGGACGAGCAGCCATACCCCGCCAACGAGGGGAACCGGTACGGTCCGAACTTTGCGGGGCGCTTCTGCCGCTGCGGCCGTGACTACGACCCGATCACGGAGCCCGAGGCGATGGTGACGTGTATTGCGTGCGAGGTGGGTGGTCTAGTGAAGTGGAGCTGGCGGTGGAATTCGAAGCTCATGCCCAGGACTGGTTCCACGAGTCATGTCTCAACCTGCAGCCGAGGAGGACGACGTTTGTGAACGACGACGAAGACGAAGAGGCAGAATGCCTCATCCCGAGCGAGACGTATGATGGGCTCGTTTGCGCCGCATGCGTCGCTACCCACCCGCTCCTTGTCGAGCGGCGGGGGACCGCGGGGTGGATGACGATCGTGCCCGACGGCGAGGGGTGGCGCGTCGTTGGACGGATTGAGGAGGACGCGGAGAAGGAGATGGAGACGAAGGGGGGCGCCGAGAGCGGCCAGGCGGCGGCTTTGACGGACGGTGACGACAAGCCCGAAGAAGTGGCGAACCCCATCTCTGTAGGCGACGCGGTAGTCACCGATGTCGGCGACGCAAGCCAGGGCATCAAGCGTCCGCTGGCCGAGGACTGTGCGCCAGAGAGCAAACGCGCGCGGGTAGAGGACGCGACCGAGGAGGGGGAGGCAGGAGTGACGGTGGTGTCCATTACGCGCGTGGCAGCCGGCGACATATTCCTCTGCCACGGCGTGCGCGCCGCCCTGGCCGAGACGCTCGATGCTGCTGTCGCTTCTGCCCTGCCGTTTCCGCTCGTCGATGTCGAGATTTACGAGCCGGCCGAGGACGCCGAGACGGAGACGCTCGAGGAGGTGACGGAGCGCATTGTGGGCTCCTTGCCGCGCGTGCAGGCCATCGAGGCAGTGCACGGATACCAGGCCATGAAGTGAGTCACCCGGGAAAGGTTCCTGGCTGCCGGTGATTTCCGGCATTACATTTATTGTTATCTCTGACACTTAGGGACAAGCTCAAGGTCATGCTTGCGGCGCATGCCGAGGCCGGGAGCACGGTGAGCCGCGAGGACATTGAGGGGTTCTTTGCCGAGCTGCGTGAGGCGCGCGCGTAGGCGCTGGTTGTATGATTTCTGTACATTAGGTTGTTGTGCAGTCATGCGGACTGTGATGTTATTACCTCGTGCCCAACATCTGCTCGTTTCCCAGTTTGGAACTACAGTATCTAACATGCATCTGCGATGCAGACTTCTATAACACTATATCACAATGGTAATTATCCGACTATCTGAGCGAGAACCCGGCCGAGGGACGGCTTAGAGGTACTGCGGGGGGAAGATGCCGCGCGGGCCGTACCACTTGCCCTTGAGCAGCTGGGAGAAGTAGACGCGGGGGAAGACGTCCTTTGTGAGGTGATAGAACGCGCGGCTGGGCTCCGCCTGGTTGGTGAGGGCCGAGAAGGTCTCGGCGAGTTCGACATTGTACTTGAACTCTGCGAGGAGGAGCGACCCGCGGCCAGTGAACAGCGGGCATGATGTGTAGCCGTCGTACGCGGCGCCGCCAAACTTGCCCGTCTCCATGAGCGAGTGCAGGTTGTGCGCGAGGACGGGTGTCTGGCACGTGATCGCTGCGGCGGTCTTGGAGGTCGGGAGGGAAGAGCCGTCGCCGAGACCAAAGACGTTGGCAAACTTCTTGTGCTGAAGCGAGGCCTCGTCGACGTCGACCCATCCGACCGCGTCGGCGAGCGGCGACTTCTTGATCACGTCCAGCGGGCCCATGGGCGGGACGACGTGCAGCATGCCGTACTCCATCTCAACCTTCTTGCCCTTATTCGGGCCGTCGAGGACGTCAAACACCGCCCTCTTGTCTGCCGTCTTGACCTCGACGAGGTTGGTGTTAAAGTGCGCGTCGATGCCCTTCTCCTGGCGGATCTTGTTCAGCTCGGCAGCGTAGTTTGGCTGGGAGAACATGGTCGGCATGCCAGTCACAAACGTCGAGTGGATCTTGCGCCCCTGGTCCTTCCAGAACCAGTCGGCCATGTAGTTGACCTTTTGCGGTGCGCCGGCGCACTTGAGGGGCCCGAACGGCTGGGTGAAGATGGCCTCGCCCTGTCCCGGCTGGAAGCGCTCAATCATCTCCCATGTCTTGTCGACCGTCTCGTACGAGTAGATGGACGAGACGTTGTGCTTGAGCGGGTCCTGGAGGGCTTCCGGCAGACCCTTGACCTTGTCCCAGTTGGTCTGAATGCCCGGCGCGACGATGAGGTAGTCGTAGCCAATCTTCGAGCCGTTACCGAGAACGACCTGGTTGGTTCCCGGCTCAAAAGCCGCGGCCTTGTCGCGGATGTGGGCAAAGTACGAAGGGATGAGCGAGTCGAGCGGCCGGCGGAACTTGTCCTTGTTCGCGAGGCCGGATCCCACCAGCGTCCATCCGGGCTGGTAGTCGTGGTTCGGGTTCGAGTCGACGATCGCAATGTCGCCGTCTGCCAGCTTCTTGCCCTCGGCCGCGAACAGGTTGTACACCTGGTTGGCGGCGGCGAGGCCGCCGGTTCCGCCGCCGATGACCACAATCTTGTGCTTGCCGGCCGAGGCGGCTGATGTTGATGCTGCGCGCGCGAACGCCGGGATGCGGGCAAGAGAGGCCATTTTGTAGTGATGGACGCGAGGAGGAAAGGAGAGAATAGGGGAGGAGATGGGTGAGGGTGGCCAGAGCCAACAACAAAAGGAGTGGGCAGGGAAGGGATAGAGAGGTGATGAAAGCGAGATGAGATACTGATGATGATAATAGACAGAGACCCAAGAATGCGGATGGCGACACAGCACGCGCGGCTTCCATTCATCACCTCATCCCTCGTCCCTTCATTCCATGCTGCCTTGCCTCGCTTCCTGCTGGCGTGCTAACAATTGCGTATGATTCATCAGCATCCAAACAGCACACTACGTACATGCATGCATACGTGCGCACCGAGAAAAAAAGTTACAGCTTAATTGCCATTCAGGAGTGCTGTTGATGGGCCCAGAGGGCCCAGAGTTTGCCCAGTTTTTTTATTTTCTCTCGCGACATGGAAATCTATCAATTATCAACACACACCCTTATCGAGCACGTCATCGGAAATATCTCGAGCCGGAGGACGGGGGGCGCGCAGATGGCCGGCCGGGTTTGGCCGGATCGCGGACCGCGGATGACAACATCCGGTTGGCCCGAGACCAGAGAAGGGGGACCGTGCCAAGCCAAGGGAGAATCGCTTGTGCTGCGTGGAATCTGGGCTGCCTTCAGGACTCACGTGACCAAAAAAGTCTCGTTTGTAAAACACTGTTGGTGAAACGGTATCATGCGTCGTTGCCATCGACGCGGCAGGGGTTCGACTCCCTTACAGTGTAAAGTTTTTTGCTTTTTTTTTGTACTTGTTCTTCTTGTTGGCGCCATGGGCCCCGATCTGGGTGACCTGACGACCTGGCGGGCTGCGCGGGTTGAACGTATCGAGCGTTGATGGCCCGCAGGTTGTTTGGGCGGGGAGCAGCTGCGCGAGGTGTAGGCCGTGCAGCGCGCTCTGAGGCGATTACCATCCCATGTTGAGCGAGTGTGCGTTCTCCAGCTCACCCTCGAGAAAGTTCTCACAATACAGCTTGCGCCTTGCCATCTAGGCTAGGTACTTTGTATGTAGTGAGACGCTAGGACTTGTGCGAAACCCGGAAGCTACACTGCTATTGACTAGATAGCTATATAAGAGGGTTGTATACGTTTTTGCTCTGTCAACAGAGGTGGCTGCCACAGAAGGGCCATGAAAGCAAGAAAGAACTTCACAAAAAGCGGTGCGACTGGAAATAAATCGATTTCAATAGCAGCAAAGCAGAGCTGTCACACACACGAGGGAGCTTCGCCGTCGGGGCTATCCGTATCTCTCGGATTACCCGGGTCGACGTTTGATAGAATGACTGCACGGCGAGGCGAGAGGATGGGAGATGCTTCCTCCATGACGATGAAGCGACGCTGCCTTCATCCTGAAATAATTACATCATCAACGTGTCTCTCATCGCCAATGCTACAACTACCTCCCCAACGAAACTCGAACGTATGGAACATACAGCCCTCACTCTGCCTGGAGCGCCGTAACCGCCATTGGCAACCTCGCGCCCTTTCCCTCCTGGCCTTTAACGTACGGCCGCATGCCCACGATCGCGCGCGAGGTGATCTCGACCCCCGGCGCAGGACTAAACGCAAATGCGCGGAGGAGCGCAAAGAGCGTGACCTTGATTTCGGCGACGGCGAAGCGCCAGCCGAGACACGTGCGCGGCCCCGAGATAAAGGTAAGGAGGTTGTATGGCGCCGGGATGTCGGCGGCGGGGTGCGGGCGCGAAAACCTGTCGGGATTGAACTCGTTCGCGTCGGGACCCCACAGCTCGGGGCTGCGGTTCATGGCGATGAGGGGAATGTACAGCGCCTGGCCCTTCTTGACGTGCAGTGTGTCGATTAGGCGGCCGTCGCGCCCCTTGATTGGCGAGGAGAGGGGAACGGCCGTGTCGACGCGTGCTTCGCGGTGGTCCTCGGGAATCGGCGCGTCGAGGCGAAGCACCTCGCGGACGACAGCGTCGAGAAACGGAAGGGACTGGAGCGCATCGTAGTCTGGGTCGGCGGGGACGGATAGGACTTCAGCGCGGAGACGGTCCTGAATTTCTGGATGAACAGCAAGCCGGTGCAGCGCCCAGGTCAGCGCTGCGGTCGTCGTTTCGTGTCCTGCAAACAGGGCGGTCATGACGAGCGAGTCGACCTCGTCGTTACTCAGCCTCTGGCTCGATTCCCCCGAGTTTGCACGGATGACGAGGGAGAGGAGGTCACGCCTGTCGGAGCCGGCATCGACGTCCGCCTGGCCCGCCTCGACGAGCCGGCGGCTCATCTTCCGCACAGCAGCACAACCTTGGTGATGCTTAACCGCGCCCTTGTTCGGCAAATGGAGGAGGACGGGAAACACGATTTGGAGCCCCGTCAGCGCGTCGAGGCTGTCGAACGGCGCGACAATGTCGCGGAACGCCTCTCCCAACGCATTATTCGGATTTCCCAGGTCGGGCGTGTCAAACCCGCAGCTTCCTAGCAGATCGAGGGCGGTGCGGAATGCCTCGGTCATCATGTCCACCTCGCCGCGGCCGTGCTCGAGACTGTCCGAGATGCGCCGCACGAGTGCACCGACCGCATCGTGGATCATGGGCATCATACCCTTTATCGCCCCCGGGGAGAATGCAGGGCTCATAATCCGCCGCATGCGCCGGTGGTCGGGCACATCGGCCGTGATGATCCCGTCGCCCATGATCCGCCGCATGAACCCCCGGGATATCGGTAGCTGCCCAAACCTCGCGTCGTCACCGAGGACGTGCATCGCCGCGCCCACGTCCGCCAGCACAATGTTCTGCTTGCCCAGCACGTGTGAGTACCGGAATACCTGCGATCAGCGGGGAAATCCACAAGGTGTATAGCTTGCCTTGCCGTGGCGTGCGATCCAGCGCGGGTGGATGTCCACGACGCGCACGCTCAGCTCCTCCTCGAACTCGCCCCAGAAGCGCGAGGGCGGGTCCGGGCCGGGGAGGTTCTCGAGGTACGGGTCCCGCCGCCGGAGGAGGAAGAGTGCGCCGACGGCGACGAGAGCCAGCGCGACAAGAATACCTCGCCAGTCGACCATTGGGCTTGTGAGAAAGTGTTGGAAGAGGAGACGACGTGGGAGTGAATCCTACTCTCCAGGCTGTTTATGCTCATCAACACATGCTTCTGCGCCCAACTGGGCACAGCGCGCAGCATACGCCACATGGATCGTATAACAATGATCCCCTCCATGCCGGCATTGCCGGTGCCTGGACAGAGCCTAAGAGCCACTCGAGCGCAGACTAACTTCACTCTCTCCGCAGTCTGGTCCTCCTCATGGTTTGGAAAGGCATCACGGATGTGGCACCCGAGATGACCTACAAGTACTTCTTGAGTGGCACGGCTATCAAGACATGCTCAATTCAACGCAGTTCTCACAATGCACAAGGCACAGGAAAGGCACGTCCCCAATCCACTCAACTCTAACGCCGGCCGCATCGCACGAATCTCCCGACCTCCCGTTCGCTTTCGCTCCCTCACAATCGAATTCGGCCTCTACGCCGCCCTCGGCTCCGTTCTCGTCGGCGATTTAGCTCAGTTGGTTAGAGCGCATGCTTAACACTTGCAGCGTTACGCATGAGGTCGGCGGTTCGACCCCGCCAAACGTCAGCGCCGTCTCCGAGGCCGAGCCGCGGAGATGAACCTTTTGTTGGTCGGATCACGGGAGTCACAAACGACGCAATGTCAATCAGGCGGGAGTCTCCAAAGTCTCCAAAAGAGGGAAGAGAAGACTGCGACGAGGCGAAGGAGATGTCGAGACGCGAGACGGAGACATGTTACGCCCCAAGCCCGTGGTTGAGAAGCAGTTTGCAACGTCAGTGGCGCGCTCGTCTCTTCCGAGGAGCGAATCAGTCGTCGCAAGTCAGTCATCGAGAGCTCATATCGGCTGTGCGGGCCAGTACGCCGTCAAAGCGGCCTCGGCCTGCCCATGTCGTTTCTCTTCGCGCTACCCACGACGACTCTGACATCCCCCCGACGCCGAGCGCGTCCCGAACCCGTTCCCGCGCCGACGCCGCGGCGAAAACCGCAGAGTATGGAGACATAGCTCAGCTGGGAGAGCGAGCGACTGAAGTTCAGTCATCATATCGCTAGGTCGGGTGTTCGATCCACCCTGGCTCCATTGCGGCGGTGCCGCTTCGTTTTTGGGGGGKGCGAGGGGGCGGAGACGGCCGCGAGGGGGCGCGCCGAGCGGGGTCGAAGGCGGGGGAGGGAGTGTGAACGGCCGCGGGGGCGAGGGAGGAGGTCCAATGGCTGGTATACCGTTGTCTACCGGAGGCTGTTACCGGGCCCCTCGAGCGCCACCCTGATTGGTGAACGTCATGCCAGTGGGCAGAAGAGATGAGCAAGTTCTGTTCCATTGGCTCGGTCGGGTCAGAACGGTCAGTTTGAAGCTAGATGTACCATATGTGATCTTTAACGGTAGCAATAACTGTTCGGAAAAAGCACCTGGGTCATCATTGCGACTAGGCCGAGCTGAGCAGCCCCAGTCCCAGCTGGAACCGAGTGGGATGGAGCACATCAGTATACCCAACGGCACTCACTCAGTTGGATGGCTGTGCATGACACATGGCCCCATACGGGCCAGTACAAACCAAGCGCGTTGTCGCTGTTGCTATAGCTACATCTAAACACAGAGCGTGTTGTATCGTTTATGGACCTAAATTCTTACTGTGGCCGCCAACACAGTTACCGGAGATGCGCCATCTTGTCGCCGATGGGCACCTCGTGCGAGTCGCGGAGGTCGTCCGCCTCCTCACGGGTGTGGGTGACCTCTGGGTCGGCATCGGGCAGATCCTTCTGACGGTGAACCAGGCCAGCTTCCTCGACGAGAGCCATCAGCTTGGGCCAAATCTCGTCCGACGTCGAGCCGGAGAGAGAGTGCACCGCGTCCGGGTAGACCTGAGAGTAGTACTGGGTAGTGAGCACGAGTACGAGTATATCCGGGTGCCAAAGCATTGGTCCACCCCGGGATACTCACCTCCATCAGGGGAGCCGTCTCGGAATAGTAGGTGGCCAAGCGCTTCTGGAAGACCTCGGGCGTGTCGTCCGGGCGCTTGCTTAGCGGCTCGCCAGTCACGTCGTCACGACCGGAAACCTTGGGCGGATTGAAGGTGTCATTGTAGACACGTCCGGAAGGGAGATGGACCCAGCGAGCTGAATGTCAGTATTCGACCAAAGAGGCTGGGATTCCAAGGCCCGGTTGGGTGCATGTTGACTGTGAGGCTCATATCGCGACATGCCGGGTAACATTCGTGGTCGACTGAACAACGGCGCGCGGATGCACTCCAGCAGTCATCGAAAGCCATTCCACGGCCCAGAATCGCTTACCTTGAATGCGGTCCAGGATCACCGAGTCCGGAACGTTGAGCTTCACGATCATGTTGATCCTGCTCTTCTGACTGGTCAGAGAAAGACGCCGCGACCCAATCCCACCTCATCGTTGTACGCGTTGTGAAGCAGGCGACCTTGGTCGAGCGTCCGGGGGAAACCGTCAAGAACCCAGTTCTGATCTGTCAGTTCAAAGCGTGGCAGATAGCTCACCTTAGTCTTTAGGCGCTCGAGCTCGGGCTTGACGAGGTCGAGCATGAGGTTGTCGCCAACGAAGCCTGGGTTGTGAGCGGGATGAACTGCACAGAGCTCCACAGAGGGTCACAAAGGGAGGAGATCAAGTACATACCACCGCTGGCGACGATCTTCTCCGCCTTCTTTCCAACATCGCTCTTCGCAGCAATCTCGCGGCGAAGGACGTCACCTGTAGACACAAAGGCAATGTCGTATGCTTGAACGAGCCTGCTGGTGAGTACTATTCGGCTCGCAAGAGTCTGGGTAGCCTCACCTCGCAGTCAGCGTGCCCTGCAATGTGCGTTAGTAAGTGGGTTCGTCAGAGGTCGCGATCGACTTGCCCTGCGCGCGTGGTCAGCACTTGACAAGGTGCTCATTGCTCATTGACGGAATACGTACTTGCCCGATCCAGGCTGGCCCATGAGCAGAATCTTCCTGGTAATGTTGCGAGTGGACATGACGGGTACTCTGGATGGGGGCAAGCGGCCGGAGGTGACGATGGGAGAAGAGAAGAGAGACAACAAGAAGCAACAGTGCCAGGTAACAAGCAGACAGCTCGGGATGTGGGGCACACACCTGGGAGGTAGCTGGGAGCTGGGAGAAACGGTGGGTGCGCCGTGCCTTCCTTCTTGTCGTTGTGCTCTGTCTCTCTGTGTGTGTTACGCGCACCAAATAGCCGGATTCTGTGGGGGAATGGGGGAGAGAGGGCCGCGCTTCTCTTCTGTGACGTGTTTTGGGGTTGTTACGCGGGGCTCGGGGGCGCCGGGGGAGGGGCACGGAGGCACGGAGGGCGCGATGCGACTGTGCGGGGCAGAAGCCAAGCGCGCACAAGCGGGAGACATCGTGCAGTGGAGGTCCGGTACCTAATTAGAGATTAGAAATATAATGCCCTCGCCGATTAGAACGATTAGCGCGTCAATCACGATCCGAGGGACGTTTCGGAAGATCGGAGTGTGGCTCACACCCACCGTTTGACACGGCCGAGTCGACTCCGGTACTCCGGTACTCCGGTACTCCGAGAACGGTGCGAAAGGGTGTAAACATGTGCATCAAATCCCTTGGATCAGCGGAAGAACTCGGAATCTCGGAATCATCACGGCGCAACCCTTGAGAAAGAAAAGGGACGTGCCGTCGTCGGAAGAGCCGTTCCCATCAGCACCGACTGTCAGCGTGGTGGGCGAAAGAGTTCGCTTGTTGTGCATACACATCTTGCGCGCGATCTTGCGGTGCACAAAGTGCACAGCTGCATGACTGCATCGCGCTACTGGCCTGCTGGCCTGCTGGTGCGCTAGTTGCTGCCAGGGCCTCATGGAGGATCGTAGGACTAGCAGCTAGCAGCCCCCCTGACGCGACAAAACGCGATCGGCAAATGACGCAGATGACCTTGCACTGCCTTTGTAGGTCCTAACGCCCCCAGGCCCTGCCCATCTGTCTGTATTATGTAAAGTCACGTGCATTTTTTGAGATCTCTCGTTTGGTTCCGTCAATCCCTCACTGTTGGGATCCAGGACATGACGGAGCCGTCAACATGCAACAACGGGATCGCGCGGATCGCAAGATCAAGATTGTTCGAAATCCATTGTCCTCGACACACAAACATTCAAACACCATGAGCACCGACTATATCGACGGTTTTCTGCGCTACGACGCGTTCCCCCAGAACTCGTTTGCGAAGCGCGACCTTCCGGTACGTGCTGCAGCTGTAAGCTATTACCTCCGAGCTGACCAGGCAACAGGTACCCCGCTTCGGGCGGTCGGTCGAGGTGCGCGGCGGCAACTCGAAGCTGGTCAAGTCGATAGCGTGGAGCTGCGACGGACGGCGTGTAGCGACTGGGACGGAGCTTAAGGGACTGCGGATATGGGAGGCGCAGGCGCGGAGCGGGTCTACAAACGCTGTGGCCGTTGACGCGGGACACAGCGTTGCGCTGCCGAGCTCGTCCAAAACCCCAAGCCCGCATAACGGCCACATTGCTGCGCTCGCGTGGTCGCCTACGGATCCCAACCTCCTTGTATCGGGATGCTGTAAGGGCGCAAGCGGCGGCGGTGTCGTCGTCGTGTGGGACGTGACGAAGCCGACAGCGCCGCTTGCGAGTATCAAAATCGCTGGCGACGTGTTGCACCTTGCATTCCACCCGTCTGGGCAGCAATTCGCCGCTGTGTGCCCCCGGAGTACGAGAGATGAAGTGTACTTCTTCCGCCAGGAGGGGGAGACGTGGGTCCAGCGAAGCGACATTCTGATGGGCGGAGCAGGGATCGACATTGGCGTCGAGGAGGTGAGGCTTCAGCGAGGATCTGGCGCTGACGCGTAGATGAACTCGTTGCGATTTTGGCTCGGAGGAGATGCGCTCATGGCGGTATCCAACGACGGATCTCTCACATCCTGGTGGTACCCTCTCGAGGAACGTCCCCCGCTTCCGGAAGCTCCGACAAAGTCGGCCATCGATGAACGCCTCACGAAGAAGAGCGAGGTAGAATCGCCCGCAGCGGCACCGACTCCAAACGGGGAGGCTCCTGAAGAGGAGGCGGAAGAGCGTGAGGCTCCGGAAGATGACGAGGGGCGCGAAGCAGCAGAAGCAGAGGACGAGAGCGAGGACAAGACGAACGGGAACGCGGAAGGCGACAAGGCGAACGGCGAGGCAGAAAACGATGACAAGGCAAACGGCGAGGCAGAAGAAGGCGACAAGGCTTCTGGCTTGGAGATCAACGTGCAGGGCCCTGACGACGACGTTGAGATGGCCGACGTATCTGCAGCTCCTGCTTCCGAGCCTGCTTCCGCCGCACCTTCCGCCGCTCCATCCGCACCAGCAAGCGCCGCTCCCTCACGAAAAGGAAGCCGCCAACCCACACCTGCCGAGGACAAGGCCGAAGCATTGGCTGCGGCAAACGAGGCGCAGCTGGCGGAGAAGCGTGCCCAGGCCGCTGCCGATCTGGCAAAGCGGAAACACAAACAGCTCCAGCTATGCTACCGCAAGGTCCCCCACGTGGTGGGCTTGCTCGCCCTCGCCGTGGACCCTCTGGGGCGCTTCTTTGCCATTGGCGGGCAGGACGCCCGCGTCTCCCTCTTGTCAAGCGAGGACTGGAGCGTACAGCGCAACTTTGACGCGCCGACAGCCGCCATCCGCCACGCCGCGTTCTCCCCCGACGGCGAGCTGCTGGCCGTTGGCGGCGACGACCCGTGCATTTTCATCTTTGCAGTGTTTGCGCGGACGACGATTGCAAAGGTCCCGATAACCGGAAGCGTCAACGCGCTGGCGTGGTGTCCGACTCGGAACGTCCTTGCGTATAGCACAAATTCCAAGACTGGTATCGTGTGGCATCTCGTTAGCCAGGAGTAGTCTGTATTGCATAAAAGGGGAGGCTAAGGCGACATGGGCTGGACAGGTGATATGGCGACGCTATGTATTCCATGATTCCATTCCAGATGGCATGTTGAAACCAGAGTTGAGGGACGTGTGGGCGTAACCGTGCCTGACGAAATGTGTGTGGTGATTGACGCGCCGGTCAAAAGTTGTCGACGGCGAGATGGCCGAGCGGTCTAAGGCGCTGTGTTAAGGTTTTCTCCCTTCCGCAGTCTTCGGACGTGGGTTCGAATCCCACTCTCGTCAAAAGAGGATTCAGTTCCTCCTCCGTCATTTTTGATTTGTGGAGCTTTTAAGCCGCGCCCTGGCATGTCTGCCGTGGGCCATCTAGCAGCAGGAGAGCTCGACCCGGAAAGGGTTAAGCGTGGAGGAGACGGGAGGCGACGAGGTGGCAGGCCGCGGAGCAGAGATCCTGATGCGGATTTGTGGCGATCAGATCAGCCGCGATCAGCCGCCGGCTGCTCCCCATTTTGCCAAAAGTCAATTGTATCTGCTCTGCATACCAGGAGACATCGTTCCTCTCATTCCCCCTCTCACATATCAACTGCCGTCTGAGCTATCTGGACCAAAGATGGATTGTGTGTCACTTGCGAATTTGTATGCCACTGGCCTACTGGTACACTTGCTCGACCCCAAGCGAACCAATTTTCGGTCCATTTCGCCCGTTCTCCGCAAGGCACGTGTTCGATCAGGCACGCTTCTAGAATCTTGCCGGATCTGGCACGGGCACGGTTCCCGGGGCCCGGTTCCCTACACCGTTGGGTCCAGGCCGGGAGGATTTGCAGGTCAGCAGCCGGATAGTGGCTGTCCCCTCAGCTGTGGGCCGTAGATGCATGGCTGAATGCTTCTCGGACATGAGAGCGTTGCGGAGCTGGAGTGAATCGCGGCGTAATTGTGCGAGTGAGGCATTGCTGCAGAGTGGGCAGCCGCAGAAGAATGTCGTGGTCATCATGTCGGACATTACTGGCCAGAATGGCATGGCAAGGGTGAAATGAAAAGGGCAAGGGCTGTGGCGAGGTGCGTTGTCATGCAGAGGAAGAGTTTTGTTGACACCAGAGCATGTATGCATTAGCCGTTTGTGCAGGCCTGTGTGAATGCGGTGTCTGAATTCTGAGCCATGTATTCCCTTTGCACGCAGTTGGACTAGTCGGGTGGGTTTGATGATATATGTGGACTGGTTGCACATTGTGCTGCATGAGATTTGGTGCATGCAGGTGTGAGTGTCCGTTTTGTGGGTTGAGTGGTGTCCGTGCCTGAGTGACTCAGCCGGAGGAGCGCGAGATCTGGCCACGCGCCACCACAGCAACAAAGGATCAAAGGAGGGGGGTTTTTTTCGGCCATACTTTTAGTTTTCGGCCTGTTCTTTTTTTCATTTCATTCTTCCGCGGCCGTCGTCTCCTTGTCTCCCTCCCCCCTTTTCCCACCGCCACACAACATCTCACATCCACAATGTCCGAACCAGACTGTCATACTCCCAGATCCTCCTGTCTTTGGGAAACCACCACCACCCAAAGAAAGGTATCAGATCAAATGCACCCCCACCCATTCCCGCTATCAGTGATGCATACGGTAGTCGCCGACGATTGGACGAGATAAATAGATACCCGATCGCGCTCTTATCAGTGGTTAAACTGTGGGGCGGGATATGCGGAAATTGCCCCTATTGGCAGGGGTTGTTGGTGTATCACGTGATCTACGGTCCATTCCGACAGGCCACCGGGTTGCTGATTGCGGCCACTGGGGGACATTGGCCGAGAGTGCTGGACGGGCGGAGCTGCTGGAGCCACCGAAGCCATATGCATCGACTCTCACTTCTCCGTATCACCAGCTACGGGAACCTAGACACAACCCTCTGGCCTCTGGCACTCCGGCTCTCCGTCTCTCTGGACATGGATGACGTAGCATGCGCTGCCCGGCATCGGACCCGCCACTACCTACCGCGCGTACGTAGGCCGGGGCCCGTATGGCTGATGACCAGGCCGAGATCAGTTCCGACGTGTTGTCAGCAGGCGATGCGTTTTGGCCGCGACCGCATTGCAGCCTGGCCAGTGCGCCAGTGCTACAATCCTTTCCATCTGGCGTACAAGGTTGTTGAAAGGCCATGCAGTGATGGTCCATGGTCGCACGGCTAGCAGCTAGGAGGAATGGACCGCATCGGATTCCTCAAGAGCCGCGATCTGTGAACTTACGGTCGTGGTCACATCATCATGACGATCGAGTGGCACAATATAGCCACAAGACCTCAACAGTCACGAGCGCGGCGGTGCAATCGAGTCGTGGTCGAATTCTGATATTATACGCATTTGTACGTGTTGCGCTCGTGGGTGTAGTGATGAGTTATTTAGTCGGGACAGGAAGGTTTGTGCTGCTGTGCTGCATGTGGTGGCCCCCGGTGACACAGGCGCACAAGGATCCTTGGATCAAGGATGCATGCATGCATGTGCGCCTGTTCACAATGACGAAATTGGATGAAAACGCCGGTCAAGACTTTTTGATGCAGAGGAAGTGAGAATCGTTTAATCGTCGCCGCTCGGACCGCTCTGGAATCGGTGCTGATCATCACTTCTTGTCGTGGCGCTGACACAGACCGGTCGAGTGGGCGCGAATAATGCTGAGCGCTAAGCTGAGGAAACAATGCACAATGTGGGCCGGGGGTACCGGGGGGGTGGACGTGCCATGCAATGCAAGGGACGAAAATGTGAAAGAAATGGAAATCCATCAACGATGCAGGTGGTGTGGGTCCAGCCGATGGCGAATTGGAATGGAGGAGCGGTGGTGTTGCCGGTGCTCTTAAATAACCCACAAAGGAACGGGAATTGATGAAAAACGATACGAGTATACGAGGCGAGAGGCGAGAGGCGAGTCGGCGCGAGTGACAGTGAGATGCAAGGTGCCGACACGTCATTCCTCGATTCCTCTCGTGCTCCTCGGCAGACAGCGAATGATCCACTCAGATCTCTTTGTTGGATGGTGGTTGCCTCCGTGTTCCGCCAAGAGCCGGGGTTAGCTCTGCCGCAGGAAGTCAAAGAACCCAGCCTCAAAAGGATCAAGAGGAGCGTGGAGGAGAACAAAAACGGGGCGGGTGGTTGAAAAGGGAGAATGTGGATGTGTGACGGAGGTCATTTACTCATTGTCGTCTCCCTCTGTGGGACTGAAGACAACTACTGGACCTTGGCAGTGTGAGTGTGTGGATGAGTGTGCAGCGTGTGCACGTGTGCGATATGCAGATATGTAGTGATGTGTGCATGCGAATCTGTGTGGTTGACTGGACATGTATCGAACGACGAGGCTGCGAGGGTAGAGGCTGATGGCGATCAATGATTGACCTGTTAGCCCCACAGATCCCATAGAGAAGAGATCAGCATGGAGATCAACGAATACATGTCTCAACTACCGGGATCCCCTGGGGGCGAGAGGCCTTAGAAGGGGGGACGAGGGGGGGAAGAAGCTGAGGGGAATACGAGCTGATCTCACATCTATTTGCTGCATTGCTGCACTCTTACTGGATCCGTCATTGTTGCACAAAATGCATCGGTGCGTGGTGAGGATTGTAAATGGCCGGATGCCACTAAGATCCACCCACACACAAACCCAATCCATCAAGGCTACACCCAAAAAGAAAGAAGAAAACGCCTAGTCTGGCCCCGCCCCGCCGGCCCCCCTTGTTGCCTCTTTTTTTTTTTTTTTTTTTCTCCTCCCCTGCGCCTCCCCTCCCCTCCCTCTTGCGCCCGCGCGCGCGCGTGCCGGCTTGCCTCCGCCTTCCTCCCACACACCCACACACACACAGTCACCCACCCACCCACCGGCACCCACCCATCCATGGCGTGGTGCTACGGTATCCTTGCCTCCCTTTCCTTTTTTCCTTGTGGGATGTATGAAGGTAGTATATTGAGTGGTGGTCCTCTTTCCAACTCGCTCCTCCGCCTCTCAGTCTGCGCCGCCGCGGTTGTCCACCACAATCTACAATAATGCAAACGAATGCCATGCCCCCTCCCCCTCATCCATCCCCCCCTCCCCACATCGTCTACACCACCCCATCTCTTCTCCTCTCCATCACTTACTAACCTCTCACCATCCATCCAGCACAACCCCTCATATCGCATCCACCCAGCTACTATCGCTCAACCACTGCTCACCCAATCACCGACTTGATACCCCTCAACCCACACATCCATATATACACCTTTTACCACCATTGACCCGAAGCCAGGCCGGCCAACCCATCAGCCAGACAGAGTTAGCCAATCTCACTCGGCAGCCCACTCCACCACCATCGGGGACACCCCATCGCCCACCAGGCGGAGAGGCCAGCTCCATCCTCACATTGCATCCCTCCACTCCATCGCCCTTTCACTTACATCACAACATTAGTGCACTCCAGAGCACGCGTCAGGCGCGCCCTATTACCAAGGAGAGCGCAAATTCATAATGGTGGATTACGATCGCGGTGTGCCAGTCCACCGGTCTAGCCGGCACCATTCGACAAGCATGAGTCCTGTCCACTCTCACTCTGCACTCGGCGCTGCGGGAATGGACATTGATAGAAGGGTTGGTTTCTCCTCCAAAATCTCCGTTTTCTTCTTGTGGACACTTATGAGTGTATATATTTGTGTGCTGACTCCATCTCTCCCAGCCTTCACCGCCGAGACCGAATCCCTCCTCGCGAATGTCACTTTCGGCTCTTGTCAATTCACCTCCCCCAGCTTCGCCCCCGCGTTCTTCCTCACGCCTCCAAGATCCGCCCCCACCCAGGCAATCACCCTCCCACTACGGCGGTAGCGGCTATTCGTCGTCCATCGACTCACGGATGTACGAATCGGGCTACTCTAGCCGTCGCAGTCGCGACCACCCTTCGGACTATTACGGCGTGCCCGCTGACGTCGGCCGGAGTTACCTCCACCGCACCGCACCAGAGTTAAAGCAGCCATCATCATCGTACAGCAGCCACGCTGCTGTATACGACCGCCACGACAGGCTCGACCCTCACGACCGTCGTGAGCGCCTCGACCGTCATGAGCGACTTGACCGTCTGGACCGTCTGGACCGTCACGACCGCCGCGACAGGCTTGACCATCTGGAAAGACTTGACCGGCATGAAAGGCTTGACCCGCATGACCGTCTTGACCCGCATGACCGTCTTGACCGTCTTGACCGTCACGACCGTGAACGTCTCGACCCTCGCGACCGTCTGGACCGTCACGATCGTCTGGACCGCCATGAGCTCCATGACAGGCTTGACCGGCACGAGCGTGTCGACCGCCTGGACCGCCTGGACCACCTCGACCACCTCGACCGACATGGACACGATCTTCGTGAACGCACCCACGACGTTCGCGACCGCGGACATGACCTCCGCGACCGCGGTCACGACCTTCGTGATCGTGGGCACGATCTTCGTGAGCGCCACGAACGCCTCGACCCTTATGACATGCGGCACGACCGCCTTCCCCGGGCATCGCTTGATGCCCCTCCTTCCCGGGATCGGTATGACGACTATGGCTCCCGACGTGTTTCCTCACATTCCTCCCACGCTGGACCTTCCTCGTACCGTTACCGGTCACCTTCTCCTTCACTTGCCCCTGCAACTCCAGCATATCACCCGTACGAGCCAACAGGGTGGCGCAACGGCCAAGCTTCCCCGGAACGTCGGCACATCCGCCCCTCCGCATCTCCTCGTCGCCGCTCGCCTGAGCCTGAGCCCGAACCAGTGGAGTTTGATCCAGAGCCGGAACCGGAACCAGAACCGGAACGCGACACTCTCGAAATCGCGCCGAACAACACTGGTCGCAAAGGAATGCTGCGTCCCGACGATGGTCTCACCGCCAATGAGGAAGTCTGGCAGGAGTTCCTTCGCCAGTTCCAGCAGCGGCGTGAGAAAGAGGCGACTGATATGATTCAATGGACTCCTAATGCCAACCGTGGCAACAAAAACACCAACGGTGGTGCTCCAAAGGAACGTGTCAAGCGCAAGGGATGGCCCGCGGACCATCCAACACGTATCGCCCAGCGGCAAGCCAAGGAGGCCGCCAAGGAGGCGGCAATCGCGGCGGGTGTGGAACTTCCCAAAAAGAAGTACAAGCGCAAGTCGAAAGCTTCGGCTGCTGGCATCGATGACGAGTTGCTCGGCCTCGCAGAGGGCGAAGCCAAGCCGAGCAGCCCCATGCCTGCTTCGTCTGTTGTGGACGGCGAGGAAGGTCGCGACGAGCCGCCACCACCACCTGTCGACAAGGGCCCGCAGTCGATAGTCATGCCGTGCGGTCTCACTCGTGCTGAGGTGATGGCGAAGATCGAGTCCGGTGACATCACTGGTCTGACTGAAGACGACGTCAAGCAGGTTCAGGATGAGATGTGGTTGCGGAAAAACAGCGGTCCCGCCCAACTTCGCAAGGACGGCACGATGCGCAAGAAGCCCGGTCCCGCAAAAGGATGGAAGGCAATGCGGAGAATGCAGGAGCGTGCGGCGCGTGGCGAGGACAGCGACGCCGACAGTGCCGGGGACAAGTCGATGGCTCAGTCTGCTACGGGCGACCCTGATGCGGACATTGCGGCCCTTCTTGAAGAGGAACCGCCCAAGCCAAAGAAGCGCAGGAAAAAGACGCACACTTCGCACATCGACGCTGCCGACGAAGCAATCATTTCTGAGCTCGAGGAGATGACCTCGGTTCATGGCGACGATGCCGAGGCCGACACTTCGGTCATTATGGAGAATGGCAATGTTGAACCCCCCGCCACATCCGCGCCTGCACCGAAGAAGCGTTCCGGCAAGGTTAAGGAGCCTGGCGTCGGCAAGGGACGATGGACACGGCCATCCAAGGCGGAAAAGGAGCAGCGGGCAGCCGAAAAGTCCGCCGCCGCCGCCGCTGGAGACATGGACGACGAGCTGGCACATGCTGCCGGGCTGGACGTTGCTGCCGAACCTCTTCCTCCCCCACCTCCTCCCCCACCCAAACAACCGGAGCACATTCCCAACACGTATGACCCCCGTGGTATTTGCGAGGCAGAGGCACATGTCCGACTCACCCTGGTCGAAGAGCTTCAACGCCAGGTTTGGACGCAAATCACACGCGACGTTCCCAAGGTGTACCGCGTCATGCAGGCTTACGACAATGCCACCAAACAGGACTGCTCACGAACGGCACACGCGGTGGTTCGCAACGGTTTCAGCCAACGCAATCTGAAACCGACGTATCGCTCGTCCACCAAGGCCAACAAGGATCTCGTCGCCAAGGGCAAGAAGGTCATGCGCGAGATGCTTGTGTACTGGCGCAAGAATGAGAAGGATGAGCTCGCGGCTCGCAAGCGTGCTGAGAAAGAGGCATTGGAGAAGGCCAAGGCCGAAGAAGAGGCCCGAGAAGCAAAGCGCCAGTCTCGCAAGCTCAACTTCCTGCTCACGCAGACTGAGCTCTACTCGCATTTCATTGGCAAAAAGATCAAGACGACCGACGCCGAGAATATGGAGGGCGACGCTCCTACTCCAACTGCCCCTGCACCTCAAGGAGCTGATCTTGACAGCATGGGCACTACGCCACTGAAGGAACTCGACTACGACGAGGACGACGACGAGAACCTCCGCGCTCATGCCGCTCGTGGTGCGCAGGCTGCTATCCAGGCGAACAGGGATCGTGCCCGCGAATTCGACGCGAACCGGCAACAGAACGGCCAGGTCCTGGACGACGACACCATGGATGGAGACGAGCTCAACTTCCAGAACCCTTCGCTTGGCGACAACAGCGTCACCATCACGCAGCCCAAGATGCTGATGGCTCAGCTCAAGGAGTACCAGCTCAAGGGTCTTACGTGGCTCGGAAACTTGTACGAGCAGGGTATCAACGGTATTCTTGCCGACGAGATGGGTCTCGGAAAGACCATTCAATCGATCTCACTCCTGGCTTACCTCGCCGAGAGCCACAACTTATGGGGCCCCTTCCTCGTCATCGCACCTGCGTCCACCCTGCACAACTGGCAGCAGGAATTGGCTCGGTTTGTTCCCGATCTCAAGGCGCTCCCGTACTGGGGCTCTCCCAAGGACCGTGAGACTCTCCGTCGTATCTGGAACAAGAAGAACCAGACGTTCACCAAGGATTCGCCCTTCCACATTCTCGTCACCAGCTACCAGCTCGCCGTCCAGGATGAGAAGTACTTCCAAGGCATGAAGTGGCAGTACATGATTCTCGACGAGGCGCAGGCCATCAAGTCATCCTCCTCCGCTCGCTGGAAATCGCTTCTTTCTATCGATTGCCGCAACCGTCTTCTTCTTACGGGTACCCCAATCCAGAACTCCATGCAGGGTGAGTACACTGAATTCTTCATTCTCTAACGCCAGAATTGTGGGCACTGCTTCACTTCATCATGCCTCAGCTCTTCGATTCACACGAGGAGTTTGCCGAGTGGTTCTCGAAAGACATTGAGAACGCCGCGGGTGGCGGCGATCAATCGCAGCTCAAGCCGGAACAGCTCAAGCGTCTCCATATGATCCTCAAGCCGTTCATGCTTCGCCGTGTGAAGAAGCACGTTCAGAAGGAGCTCGGTGACAAGATCGAGATTGATCTTCTTTGTGATCTCAGTGCCCGCCAGCGCAAAATCTACAAGGCCCTCCGCCAGCGTGTATCCATCTCCGATCTCATCGCTCAGGCCAACAACGGCGGCGACTCTGCCAGCACCAAGAGCCTCATGAACTTGGTCATGCAGTTCCGCAAAGTATGCAACCATCCCGACCTGTTCGAGCGTGCCGACGTTATATCGCCATTGTTGTTTGGCTCATTTGGCCAGAGCGGCAACCTCGCCCGTCAAGGAGATATGCTTTACTGCCCCGACTCGTCACGGAACGCAATCGAGATCAGCCTGCCCAAGCTCATCTGGACAGATGGCGGCAAGCTTGATGTCCCGAGTGAGACCAGCACCGCGGGTTCGGACACACATATCCTCAACAATCTCCTCAACATCTGGAACACGGACTGGATCAACTCGTCGCTGAAGGAGGACGAATCTCAGTTTGGCTTCCTGAAGATTATGAACGTTTCGCCCGCCCAGGCGCACCAGCGTGCCACGTCTCATCCTCTCGTGAGCCTCCTGAAGGAATCTGGAGAACAGGGCGACCAGGTCTCAACTGGCCCGTACATCGCCGACCGGGATTTTGCCGCCTCATCGACAAAGAAGTTTGCCCCGCCGGCGCCTCGTGTGCCTCTCATTGCGCCTCCCGCAAAGGACATCGCCCCACTGCGTGACATCACGTCCAAGGTTTGGAATCAATCCTACCTTTCCAGGCCGAGCGCTCGATTTGCTGTGACGGATGTTGTCGCACCACAGATCACACCCATCGTTTCCAGCCGCTCATATGTCAACACGCAGGAGAGGCTGGCCTCCGACGGCGTGGTTCACTCTGCCCTATACGGTGTGGCTCCTAGTGAGCGCGACGACAGCCAGGCTGTTGCTCGCCTTGACGCTCTTGTTCCTCATGTTCCTCCTGCCGGTCTCTTGGGCACCGCGCCTCTGGACCAGACGCCGTTGTCGTCCATCTCGGTTCCCCCAATCAAGCGCCTCATTGTCGACTCGTCCAAGCTGGCCCGCCTCGATGACCTTCTCCGCGAGCTCAAGGATGGCGGCCACCGTGTCCTGCTGTACTTCCAGATGACCAAGATGATGGACCTCATCGAGGAGTACCTCATCTACCGCCAGTACAAGTATCTACGACTCGATGGTTCGTCTGCTATTGGCGACCGTCGTGACATGGTGACGTCTTGGCAGACCAATCCTGACATCTTCGTCTTCTGTCTCAGTACGCGTGCGGGTGGTCTTGGTATCAACCTGACTGCCGCCGACACTGTCGTTTTCTACGACCACGACTGGAACCCGTCCAACGACGCACAGGCGATGGACCGTGCTCACCGTGTTGGTCAGACCAAGCAGGTGACGGTGTATCGTCTCATAGCCCGTGGCACCATCGAGGAGCGTATCGTCAAACTGGCCCGTGCCAAGAAGGACGTACAGGACATCGTCGTTGGCCAGAAGGCGATTGGCGACGTTGCCAAGCCGGCGGAGATTGCCTCGCTATTCATGGACGACGAGGAGCTCGCCGAATCCGTCGCCAAGCGCAAGCAGGCCGAGGCCCATGGCTTCACTGGTAGTTCCACCTTCAGTGGACCGAACCGCCGTTCTGCCTTTGGTGACGGGCTGGGCAACATGGACGATGATGACGACGAGTTCTTCACTGCCGCCAACGCGAACAAAGGAGGCAACAACGACGATGACGACATGGACGACGGGCGTGCTCCCAGTGGGGCGCGCACGCCGGTCCCCAAGAAGCGGTCAAAGAAGAAAGACGCGGAGCGTGAGTGTCATGGAGCTTTGCACCTTTTCCCTGTGCCCAGCTAACGCCGCAGCCAAGCCGCGAGCCAAGAAGGTCAAGATTGCCCTCGGCCCCGACGGCCTGCCCATCTAATGTTTCCGATGTGCTGTTCCATATTCATCTCTTCATTCACTCATGTACGGCCCCCAACCCCACACTGCAAGCCCTCTCAAGACATGTAACACAGATTGCATAAATGACGTGTTAGTGATACCCACGCATATGGTCCCACACGTTGGGCGTGTAGATGCATTAGCAATTCAATATCTGGGAGCCAGAAGCAGAAGGATGAAAGACGGCCGAGAATCACGGGGAAGCACATGGATCGGGAACGCGTCGCCCCTCTTCTCACAGTTACGACAGTCTATGTCATCCCTTCCGTATCAAGAGGACCGATGTGGTTTGTGGCACAGCTTGCCATACAGGACAAGTAGGTAGCATCTGACATAGCTTACCCGGCCCGCATGCACTGTCCGATGGCTGGCATGGCCGGATGCCTTGCATGCCTCAGGTGTCGACGATGAACAGATTGACGATTTAACCAAAAAAGGAAAGCCTCGTATGGGGCTCGAACCCATGACATTTTGATATCTTAGTAGTAAGAGTCAAACTATCTACCGACTGATATAACGAGGCTTGCTGATTTTCAGAATCAGCCAAGGATTATCTACCGCATGCATCAGAATAGGACTTACCCGTTGATTATCTGTGTATTGCAACCTGCTCAATTGTTGGCCTCGGTTGCGACTGAGGATGCTCCGATGCCTCTCAATGGTATCCTATTTGCAGTACGTTGCATGTATCCTAAGTGACAGCTACAATTGTGGGGCCTTTTTCTATCATCGTCTCATACTATCACTCCTGCGACTCATGGTCGCAACCCGAACCATAAAGGGCGTAGGGTCGACCTGTCTACTCGCCTGCCTCGTGCTTGGGCCAGCCAGAATGTACACGCAATGGTCAACACAAACGACTCCTGTGACCAGCCGTTCACATGCAGTCTCTCCAGCTTCTCAAGTGAACCATCAACGACTCTGGGGTTGTTCCTTCCAAATGGCGTGGGGCCCTGGTCGTCTTCGACCCCGCTCACGCCCTGCTCACGGCTCAAGCCAACTTGGGCGAGCGGGTGTGCGGCGGAGACTGGGGGTCGGCTGTACTCAGAGGCGAATGACGCGGGGGTTGGAAACAAACACCCAGAGATCGTGACAATGCACCGAGTTGCGAAGAAACACATACGAACGGAGGGCCGCCGAAGTGTCGTGCCGTGCCAGTCGCGCGCACATACTAACAAGCGGACAAGAAACGAGGACTTACAGAAACGTAGACCTCGGATGCTCTGGGCACCAGGTCGAGATATACACAGCGCAGTCTTGATACTCGAACGGGACGTCTCCCATACGAGTGTCGGGACTGGATTAGAGGGTTGGGAGTCGAGAGTAGTGTTTTGTTTTCTATGGTTGCTTCTTCTGATCGTCTATCGTTCGTCGGAAGTCGGTCGCAGGTCGCTTTAGAACTCGACCATGGCCGTCTCCCAGGCCCACTGCTCGCCGCTCACCACCGCCGATGGTGCAACGTTGCCGCCAGGAACGACGGTCGAGACGCTGTTGGCTTGACCCTCGAGCGTCTCGAGAAGGTCGTTCATCTCCTCGTCCCACTGCACCACCTGGGGTGCCTCCGGGATCCAGCCTTCCTGCGTTTGCTCGACGACCTGCAGAGCGGAGTGCGGCGCGGTGACCGGTCCGATGTGGAGGTCAAGCCCCTGAGCCGGGCCAGAGCCACGACCAGCCGAGCTACCGTTGCCAAGCGCTGCCTGTTCGCCGGCACGTCCAGGTTGAAGTCTGTCAAGGAACCCCTCGCCCGCTGCAGGGCCTCGGCGCGCCTCCTCTCAGAGGAGACAGCCGACGAGGTCGCCACCGCGGCAGGGTGGCGAGCGACGGGAGTTGACAGGTCAACGAAGGACGCGACGTCTACAGAAGCGTTGTTAGCATGGGCAGCGTCGGGACGGACGTTGTCGAGCTGGGTCTGAAGGCGAAGTGGGGACTGGACCGGCTCGCGGTGGGTAGGGAACATGGGGGGCGAAAGAGTGGCCTCCATACCGGGAGCGGCGCGGGAGTTGGAACGCGACATGGAAATGGGCGCAGGGGACGCAACCATGTGCATGTCGATCGGCGTGTTGTTGGAGAAGTAGGCGGCGGTCTGCTTGACGATGCTCTCGAGAAGGGAAACACGGTAGCGGAGCTGCATGTTCTCCTCGTGGACGTCGTGGCCCATCATGGGAAGCATGCGAGGCTCGGGCATGGCAGGGGGAGTGGCGGGGATTACGGGCTTGATGTCCTCGAGCACGTCCGATGGGGGAGGGGCGACGTTGGCGAGGTTGACGCCGCCACCTGCGCTGACAACCTCGGGAGGGATGCCAAAGTCGGAGGCGAGAGAAACAACAGAGTGGGCGGGAGAGGACTCGCGGGTTTTGGAGGGCGAGGATGGGGCGGTGCCGGCGCGCAGCGCACGGTTCTCTGCCTCAAGCTCTACGACGCGGGCCTCGAGCCAGGCAAGATGGGCCTTGCGCTGGTTTCGGGAGCGCTGTGCGGACTCGCGGTTGCGGATTGTCTAGTGGTGTGAGCATCGACGACGAGATAATATTGTCGAAAGATTCACTTACCCTTGCTTCCCTGCGTGCGGCCTTCGCCTTTGCCTCCTCATCCATGTCTTCTTCATTCTCCTCAGCGTTCTCGGCGTTGGCCTCATCGTCGGCCTTGTCATCCTCAGCGTCCTTGTCGGTGGTAGAGGGCTTGGAGCGCTTGGCTGCGGGGGTAGCCGGGTTGGAGGACGCAGGGCGCTTCGAGGTCGAAGCGGCGGGGGTGGTAGCCGCGTTGGTCATGGTGGGTATTGTTGTGGTGGTGATGTAAGGGGCCGAGGAGGGGTGCGAATGTGCTGGGTATTTGAATGAGGCTCGACGAGGAGGCGAGGCGAGTGGCGGTGTATTATTGGGTCGTGAATGGGTGGGTCGTGGACAGGGTCGTGGTAGTGGTGATGATAATGGAATGGATGATGTTGATGACTGTGTTGGTTATGGATTGCTGGGTGCTTGCGCTGCTGCGGCGGCGGCGATGCTAGATGCTAGAGATGCTAATACTAATTGTTCGTGGGCGGGTCTCGATTGGAAAACAAAGAGGTGGGGTGTGGTGGGAAGAGCGAGAGAGAGAAGCAAATAGTAGAGAGCAAGGAAAAGGAGCAAATAGAAACGAAGAACACACACAGAGCGCGAGCGAAAGCAGGGAGGAGGAGGGGGTTGGCTTGTTTGGATGGGGGGGAAAGAAGCTGGATGGCACAAAACACGTTGGCGCTTTTATCTTGTCGACGTGGAACTTGGAGCACTGCCAGCACGATAAGCGGTTTACAAGGCACAAGACCAGAGGAACAGGCCGGGGGAATGGGTGGAGTGAATCAAGGAAGGGGGGGCGGTGTGTGGGTGCCGCGCAATCGAGCAGTTTCAAAGGGACCTGAAAAGAGGCAGCGGTGTAGAGGGCCTAGAGGCCTAGAGGCTCAGAGGCTCAGAGGCCCAGAGGCCCAGACAGAGCAAGCCGTGCATACTACGCACGCACCAACTGGCCACTGGACTGCCATTCCCACTGACACTCTCGGCTCGGCACCAAAAGGGCACAATGGCCTGCGGCCTGCGGCGCCGCGCCGCAGCGCCGCACGGCACCGTCGCACCACGACTGCCCGTACTGTCCATGGCGCTGTGGCTCCCATGCGGTAGGAAAGTGGAAAGAACGGACGGCATTGTGGCCGGTGGTGGTGGCCGGTGTGGTCGCCGGGGCGGGGTGCGCTCGGGGACTTGGCTCTAGGGAAAGGGGCCCGAGAGGGAGGGAGGGGAGGGAGGGGAGGGGAGGAGGCGGCAGTCAAGCGCGGTAAACCCAAATCCTAGCGACTGCGGTCATTGTAGGCCGGGGGTGGTGGTGGTGAGCCTCTGTTCCCAAGGCACCCCATCCGTCCCCCCTTCCTTGGGTTGCAGAAGCTTTCAGGGTGTATTGCAACAAACTTATTTATTATTACTTTATGTTTTATTATTATCACGATGCCTCCTTTTTGATCTCGGAGAGAGAGAACTCGGCCCCCCTTCCCTCCCACCGCCTCTTTGCGAGGGCGCTCTTTTTGCTCGATCTGCATGCCGAGCCGCATGCACAAGCGCGCGCACGGTACCGGCCCGTGCGCAACCGTGCAGGTCCGCGTCAGGGTCTGGCGTGTTGAGAGGGTATGAAGATGATGTCTGGCCTCTTGCACCCCCTCTTGGCCACGGAAAAAGGCGGTGTATCATAGCGCATTGTGCACAGGCATTATCCAAGGGGGGGGAGGGGGGGGAAGGATCCAAAAAGACGAGCTAGTAGATCAAGCGATCAATCGACCGACCATGGTAGATTCTAGCAAAACTCGCAGTCGCGACTAGCGATCCAGGGTGCCCAAGGGGGCGGCAGTTGATACGGTTGATCTGCATCACACATCGAGAGCGCGATATACCGTGATACGGCATCACCTTCAGTGTGTGCATAGGCACCTGCATACCTGCGGCAGACCTCGTCGTCGCTTCCCATCTTGGCTCTGACGAATGCAGCTCGTAATCACCACGGCAAACCCACCTCACCTATGTCATAGAACTGTCCTCTCCAAGACCCTCACTACTGTGGATACCCGCTGCCCTTTCATCTGGGCTCATCAATGTCATATCTCGCATCTCCCCCGATGTACACCGATCCCGCCACAAAGGGATTCAAAGCCAGGTGCCAGGACTGTGGTCCATGCGATGACCCCGGCCCACAAGACCACACTTACAAAACGCCACACAGGGCGGTTTCTGTTCTAACAAGAAGCGCCTGGCACACACGAGGCGCTCTATCAGTGTCTCAAGGTTCATGATCCCCTGTCATTGGCGCATCATCCTGTCAGGTGTGTTTGTGTGATGTTCATCGATCTGTGGGAGCCAACGGGCAGTGCGGGGAGGGCCCCTTTCGCCCTGGTTGCGCCCGAGACCATGTAATCGCTGCACTACTCAAACGGTGGCAGGCGTGTGGCATCATTGTAGCGTCCCGTCGTGACATCGGGGTGCGACTGAAATTCTAGCTCCCAGACGGCTTGCAGTATGTCGCTTGTCGTGTCGCGCTTCGCTTGCGAGCCGGGGACCATGCGAACTCAGACCGCCATCCCGCCCCGTCCTCCATGCGGTACGCCTGATACGCTGTACGCTATACCTGGCACGCCTCGGGGTCTGGCGTATCACGTCTCGGCGAGTAACGGGTGGTCTGCGCGGTGCCAATGGTGCACAACGTGCGCAGACGCCAAATTGCCATGGGCCATGGGCCATGGGCCATGGGTCGGCCCGTGGGCCTTTGTTTTCTGGAATTGTGAAATGCGGCCCGCACCGCAAGCCACCGCCGACCGCGGCGAGGGCGAGCCCGCTCGTGAGTGGAGGACAGCCCACGTCGGAAAACGTGACCCATACGCGACACTCGACGCACGATGTACCATGTACCATGTACCATGTACTGTACCCCGATTCCCACACCATCACACCATGCATCAGCCAGCCAACCAGTTACGAGGATACGCGATCGACTGGCCCGTGGCTCAGGCTGCCCAGAAACGGCAACGTCGAGCCACTGGAGCCACAGCCACTCGGCTCGCCGAGAGTGCGCCCCTTGGCCTCTTACACTTCTTGGCTCGCCGCCTGGTCCGGTTTACTCGTTGCGTTCACGGGCGACGCGGCGCGCGGCGCACAGAACCGTGCATGGGCGCTTTACGGCAACAGGCAGGTATTATTCTGGATTCTCCCGGCCGGAGGAAACGGCTGTTTGGTAGAAGTTGAGCACAGTGCACAGCGCACAGCACACAGCGCGCAGCACGCAGCCTCGTTCGGCCCGACGTGCCGCCGCGGCGGGCCTGCGCTGCCCTGTGCGGTACGGTAATCACTACACCTCGGTGCCTGCGTTGGCCAACAACGATCTCGGGGCAGTGCCCTCTCGTCACAGTTACGGTTGCGGACCGCGCCAGCCCGTGAAGGCATCCAGTCCAGCGGCATGTAACAAGGAAACCCGCCGGCGCAGGGTCCCTTCCCAGCTGGCCACCGAAACAATGCAAAACAGGATCAACCACAGCTTGGCTGATTGGATACTTGGGGTGCAACTGGCCTGGTCAATTGTGCAAACAAGTGCCCGTCGACTAGCACGGCGGCGCACTCGTATGCTGCGACAGATACAGCCGTCGCTCATGGGAAACAATTAAATGTTCTAGATCATCTCGGTTGAAGTGAGCGTAAATACGCCAGGCCCGCGCCAACGCGCCAGGCCGCGAATACGCGTGCTCGCTCCCACGCGATCCCGCGATATAACACGCCTGACGCACATTGTGCAAACCGTATAAACCGCCCGCTGCTAGCGATGCTTGGCCCGTAGGCGCCCGCAGGCTGGAACGGGGGCAACGGGGGGAAGCGCAATGTGGGCAAGTCGTCCGGTCTCAGCTTCCAGCCAGATCCCAAACCTATGGAGCGCGCCCCGATCTTTGAGCTGCGTGATCTGCATTGTATGTACATCATTCAGTCGCTCATGGATCAAGGATCAAGTTGAGCTCCACCAGATCTCAGGACCCGTCAGGAGCTGGATGCCGACCGAGATCCAGGGTTCGGGAACTTTGCGGCCGATGGGACGGCTATGAGCTATGAGAATATGAGAGGAGCCTCTGGCGCTGACTCTGTCTCGCAGCTGCCCATCCAACTTCCAGGATATCGGGGCTTGTGTCTTGGCGGGAGTGGTGCTTGGTATGGAGGGAGCTGCGGAGGAATGTGCTTTTCACAGGATCACAGTTTGTGGATCAGAAGCGCGCAGTCGAATGGAGCACCTAGTTACAAGTCGCTTTGCGACACGAAAATGGTTGTGCACCCTCGGAAAATGGGATACGGGATAAGGGACCGAGGCGCAAGGCGCAGCGGTAAGAGCGCGTATTATGAACGTATGAAACGCGAGGCGCGCCCGTCACGATTGTGTCGGGGACCACGATATCAAGGCTGGATGTTAACGTAACGGGAGCGGATCGGCAGGGAGTGCAAAGCACGCAAAGCACACGGGGTGGACACTGGTGACAGGGCCGGGAGACGATGTGGCCCGGGGGTGGGCTCGGCATGGCCAGTGCTGGACACTCGGCACTGCATCCTCTGCGGCTTGTATTCTCCGTAACCCAATGTGCTACCCCCCCGTCCTCCGTAAAGTTCGCATACATCCTCCCGCGAGGCACGATACCGGGCCGTGGATCCGTGGATCCGTGGAGCTGTACAGCATGCCATAAGGGTTGTAACTGTAGAAAACCCTCGTACTCGCCGAGCGCCGAGAGTCCAGAGCAGGTGGGCGATCAGATACCAGGGTACCCAGGGAGTCGCGGAGGCACGAAGCGCCGTTGCGCTGGGACAGGAACCGGACGAGTCCGCGGAGTGTTACAGATCTGGACGGCGGCTACCACCGTCAACCGACAACGAACAGCATTCATCAAAAGCTGAGAAGCTCAGCAAATCCTTCTGCTCTCTGATTTCTCAATCTGGTCTCCGCTCCACATGTGGGCTCTCCTAGTGTCGCAGAGTGTGGACTGAGGCGATCGAGTTCGATAAGGAAGGTTGGAGGCGCGCGCGCCACGAACCCGCGCCACGAACCCGCCATGAAACCCCCTGCACCTTGGCACCATGTAACGGGCGGTGCAACAAGCTCACGGATCACGGAGCTTTCAATCCAGTGCTGCGCTGCTGCGGCTCCCGTCGGCTTGTCCACTGTCGAACGTTGGGTGTGGATTAGCGTTGATCATGCTGTGCTGTGCCGCCTGCGAACTGAAGATCTCAAGGGCTGTATGGGCCAGCTTCCAGAGTCACTCCATCAAAGGTCACCCTTTCATCCCTCGGATCTTCGGAAAGCCTCTCTCCATCGCTCCATTCCGGCCGTTCCGTGTATCAGCACCATAGCAGCTTGGTGTCAGGTAGCAGGTGTCAGGTGACAGGCTATGGGAGATTCGCGCGAGATCGCGATTGCGTTTTGCACAATTGTTCCCCCCCTGACGAGACTCCGACTTGTTGACATGCTGGGGCATCTTCTCACATCTATTCGCTCCGCCGCTGCTCACAGGTCTGCACAGGCTGTTGCGCCGCGCCGCCCCTCTTCTCGCAAGTCGGCGCAGAACACTCCGTGAGGTGAAAAACGAAAATCAACGGCGTTCACTGAGTCGAGCGCCTCTCCAAAGGCTCGGCGCATCCATCGATCCATTGCATCCCTCAAGAAACAAGCTGGGCACAGCACGGCAAACCCTTCCTTTCCTGGTCTGTCTACCTCAGTCTCACTAGATATTCTGTAGACCATCGGATGACTGATACCCGGACCACTGAATTGTCGTGCCACAGCTGCCGTTGGGAAGGAGAGCATTCAGATCCGTATTGACCTACCTGAATCATGAATACTGAATGCCGCGCTGTGAAGCCAGGTGTGGGAATCTTCAATGACTTCGACAAATGCCCCTTCGCTTCCTGAGACGTAAGCCACTATCAGCCGTAACGCACACGATATACAATATATCATACATGAACCGTCACGCGAGGCATGCACGGCGTAACAGACATGAAAGACGGGACCGAGGCATGCGGCTACTCACTTCATCCGGCATCCTCCGCGGAGTCTACCCATACCCGATCCAGCTGCTGATGACAGTGAGCGCAACATCACCACAACCAAGTAGCAAGTATTCAGCCCCAGGTTGATCAGTGCCCCCTGCGCCCTGCGGCGCCGTGCTCAACGCGTTAACACGGCCGACACCCTGGCCATCAGCCGATGCCCGCAATCTGAGGATTCAGTCCCCGTCCGTGACCATGGCCTCAGCCGCTGGCAGGCGAGCTCGGACGTCCGTCGTATGGACCCAGGCCTGAGTGGAAAGTGTGTTGCGAGGGGCGTGCGCGATTGCTCAGAGTCATAAGGCTACGAGCTGCGAACTGCGGCGTGCGGCGTGCGACGTGCGGCACGCGTCTGTTTGCGCCATTTCCGGCAGTGGGGGCACATGTCGTGCACGGTGTCTGCGGGGTAGATTGGAGGCCGAGGGGGGAATTCATTGGTGGTGAACCGCTAGGGCTTCGGGCTTCGTCTGGTTGGATTGTTGGGTGTTGTCGGTTCGGGCTGTGATACCGCATGGCCTTGAGGATCTTGAGCATCCATCCCTGGCCGCGTGCGGTCAGCTCTCTCCTCACCTGTCTGCCTTCTTGCCCGGTTGCGATGAAGGGTATGTTGGCTTGATCTAGACCTTTGACTGTCATCTCTGATTGGAACACAGGCGTCAGTTTCGAGCACTCGAGGCGCTTAGAAGCCAGTTGGTTGATTTCGCAGTCCCAACCCTTTCCGACCGTCGTACAGCTTGGGTTTACACTAAACGCCATGAGTGACATGAACCTGTCCATAGCTCTCCATGTCCTGTCGGTTCAACTGACCTCTAATGGCGTAGATTTCTGACAGGGAGGGCTACATATCGGAGTGCCTCAAACGATGAGGATTTCACGCGCCGAGGCTGAAACGAAGCCGGGGCGGTGGAAAACGACCCCAATGCTACCTGGAAACAGGAACGGAAACCAGTATACTGTATCACCGACGCTCTTCTGTGTCTGATACGCTCATCCCAGCTCATTCCCTGTGAGGCATGTGCCATGTCTAGCGAAACGGGAAGAGCTCAGCGCCGACAACCGACGCCCACCGCCAAACCCTCGGACACACGCCACGCGCCACCTGGCCCAGCCCCGCCGCCATCCCCACGGCCCCCGGCCTTCGGAACTCTGACCTCCGCCGCAGCCGCAAATCACAAAGGTTTGAGTTGCTCGCAGCTCGCTGGCTCGAGGTTTGAGACAGCGCCACCCCAAACGCAAGACGGGCGCTCACACGATCACACGATCGCACCGTCCAATCCGGGGCCCATGTCAGCCACGCTAGCCACGCCCTGCTCTGCATGCTCCGCTGGAGACGGTCCGCATGCACCCACTGTGTATGTATTGGTATTGGCGCCATTCCTCGATCACGGGCCCCGCTCGGACCCCGCCGACCTAGGCCTCTACGGCCTCTACGCTGGATCCGCCAGGGCCGCCTGATGTGGCAGAGTGGAGTGCGAGATTGGACAATGGCGCCGCCACTTGCGCCTGTTCGAGATCGCACCTGGGTCCCCACGGCGGGGCCCTCTCGCCACAGCACATTGTCTCTCGCGGCGGTATGGAGGAGGTTGGGGTGGTATTTACCCAGGATCTTGAGCTGTCATGACGAATTGATATTGGTCTTCTGGGAGATGGAAGATGAGTGAAGTGTCAGCTAGCTTTGTTTCTGCCTGATTTGTACTGTAGAATCCCTCACTTCAGACGAGAAGTCCCCCATCCTCCCTCCCCCTCCGCTTTACAGAACTGCGGAGATCTCTCGAGTACAATTTTGTATCATGGAAGCTCTCAGAAAGCTATTGACTCTGAAATCATTGGCATTCGAAGGGTTGCGGGCGTTCGTTCAGGAATATGCGAGGCGCTTCGTTCTGGAGATACAGGACTGTCCAGCGAGCAGGAGCGAACTAAGATCTCAATCCCGCACCGGTGTATGGCAAAGAGAACGGGTTAAGTGAAGATACAGCGCTATGGAAGCCTTTGCTGGTGACATTACCCGGGCGCCCGACAGGCCTCTGCGACTTCCCCCCATCACCGTACATCCTGGGGCCAGGTTGCAACGAGGGTCCCGGGTTTGATCGGTAAATGAGCAATGAGCCAACCCCACTTCTTCTCCATGCCTCAATTAATATCGCTTCCTCTTTTTTTTTTTTTTCTTGCATCACATGCACTCTTATTTAAGAAGATGAGAGCCCAAAAGGCATAAGCCATGCACGAGACTCGAGCGCAAGGTACTGTATACAGTATGTGGTCTTGACATCTGGCTCATTGAAGAGTGCACCTCCACCAACGTCCTCCACCGCGGGACTAAAATGTCTGCATGCACGTGATGCGATTTTTCTTGTTTTTCTGACAGTGGTCATCTGCTGCTCGCAAAAGTCATGTATTGCGGTGAACAAGTGAACAAGTCCAGTCCACATCTCATCTACAATCCCACAACTCCCCTCTGCCCTCTAAACACCAACACAATGGGCAAGCACGGAAAGCGCGGTGGCGGTGGTGGTGGACGGGTGCGTTAGCTTGTGTGTACTCAGGTGCTGACTGCAGGGACGCCGCAACGCGGTGCCGTGGGGCCAGCAGAAGAAGAACGGACGGGACAGCGCGAACGGTAACTGGAACAACATTACGCCCGACACGATGAAGAACGAGTTCTTCGAGAGATACTACAAGGTAAGAGAGGGCGGGTTTTGAGTCTGCTTCACGCCGCTAATATCCAGGCGCAGGGGATCGTGCCCGAGGACGAGTGGGAGCCCTTCCTCGACGCGCTCCGTACCGAGCTGCCGACCACGTTCCGCGTTACTGGATCGCGCGCGTGAGTGAAATGGACGCTATGGGAGGTCATGAACGACAGAGTCTGGTTTGGAAGATTGGTGAGCGGCAGCATGTTGGCTACCATCTCACTGCCGGCATCATGGCGCTGTTCACACCACGACCGACTCTGCCTTGCCCGCCCCCACCATCCTGACTGCTAACGAACAGGACGTCGTTCGCAATCAACGACCTTATCAAGAACATCTACGTTCCGACCATGACGGACGTTGAGCTCGACGGCGTCAAGTACGACCCGCCCAAGCCGCTCGAGTGGTATCCCGACCACCTCGCCTGGGAGATCGCCGCGCCGAAACGTGTTGTCCGCAAGCAGCCCGCGTTCAAGTCGTTCCAGCGCTTCCTTGTCGGAGAGACTGGTGTTGTGAGTGTTAAGCGGAGGGGCTGGGTATTCTCTCGGTGGCCAACGCCTTGCGACTCCCACATATCCTAACCCACAGGGAAACCTCTCGCGCCAGGAGGCTGTTTCGATGATTCCCCCGCTTCTCATGGATGTGAAGCCCTCGCACAACTGCCTCGACATGTGCGCGGCTCCCGGCTCCAAGACCGCCCAGATCATGGAGGCGCTCAACCCGCACGACGAGGTGAGCAGCGGCATGCTCATGGCCAACGACGCCGACTACAAGCGCACCCACATGCTTGTTCACCAGACCGGCCGCATGCCGACCAAGGGCCTGGTTGTCACCAACTTTGACGCGAGTGAGTGTTCTGACAGTGGCCGCGGATGTTAACGTTTCACTTGTGCTCACAGTCGCAGCTATGATTCCCAACATTTCCCTCGGCAACAAGCACCTCAAGTTTGACAGGATCCTGGCTGATGTGCCGTGCTCGGGAGACGGGACGATGCGCAAGAACCTCGAGATCTGGGCCAAGTGGGCTCCGTCGGACGGAAACTCGCTCCACCCCGTCCAGTTGCGCATTCTCAACCGCGCCATGGCTCTCCTCCAGCCTGGCGGTCGTCTTGTCTACTCCACCTGCTCCTTCAACCCGTCTGAGAACGAGGCCGTCGTCGCCGCGGCCCTTAACGCCCACCCTGGAGAGTACACCATCGTTGACGTGCAGGACAAGCTGCCCGGCCTCAAGCGCCGCCCGGGCATCACCTCGTGGAAGGTCGCCAGCCGTGTCGAGGACGAGCTTGTCTGGCACGACTCGTACGAGTCGTACCGTGCGCGCGTTGACGCTGGCCTCGAGCGCGAGAAGGACAAGGAGAAGGGCATACCCGAGACTGTGTGGGCGCCAGCCAACGCTGCCGAGCTCGGCCTTGAGCGCTCGCTCCGCCTCCTTCCCCACGACCAGAACACTGGTGGATTCTACGTCTGTGTCCTGGAGAAGAAGCTCAAGCCGGTCGTGCCTGCTTCCGCTGCTGCTGCCAAGGTCGAAATCAAGGAGGAGATTGCTCCTGACGCCGGTGTAGTGATGGAGGTTGACGAGAAGGCGACTCTCAAGCGTCCTGTTTCGCCCTCAGCGGAGGAGCCCACGGACAAGAAGCCCAAGGTCGAGACGACAGAGCCGGAAAAGAAGGTGGAGTCGGCGGAGCCGGAAAAGAAGGTCGAGATGACTGAGCCGGAAAAGAAGGACGAGGCTGCAAGCACGTCGGGCAAGAAGAAGAAGGGCGATCTTGCCTTCCGCGAGGACCCATTCTCGTTTGTTGACCCGAATCACGAGGAGGTCAAGCTCATAACTTCTTGGTTTGGCCTCAAAAACTCGTTCCCCGTGGGCAACCTTCTCGTGCGTAACGCATATGGCAACCCGCTGCGTACCATCTACATCGTCAATGATGTCGTCAAGTCCATCATCCTCAACAACGACTACACCCGTCTTCGCATGATCTCCGCTGGTGTCAAGGCTTTCGTCCGCCAGGACTCGCAGGCGCGTACCGAGATACAGTGCAAGTGGCGTATCTCCTCGGACGCGGTCCAGGACGTGCTGTGCCACATCCCCGAGGAGAAGATCCTCAAGGCTACCATCCGCGAGCTCCGCATATTGGTCGAGGAGATGTACCCGCCAATCGAAAAGTTCCCGTCGCCGTTCAAGGAGGTGCTGCAGGCCGCTGAGCTGGGCAACATGCTCGTGCGCTTCGAGGCCGGCGAGAGCGACGGCGGCAAGCTCCCGCTGCCCATGGTTCTCCCCGTCTGGAAGGCCAAGCAGTCCATGTCGCTGCTCATCGACAAGACCGAAAAGGTCGTGCTTTCGGAGCGTGTGTTCGGCTCAAACATCTGCAAGCCTGCCCCGACGCCCAAGAGCGCGCCCGAGTCGGCCAACGAGAGCGCAGTCGAGTCGGCCCTCACCTCCGCTATGCCCAGTGGCGCCGCTACCCCGGTCATTGAGGCTGAGCCCGCCGTCGACGAGGAGGCCGCGTTGAATGCATAGGTTGTAGGTTATGTCTGAATAGTTATTAGATACCATGCAGGGATTAGAGGCGTGGGAGACGGGGAGAACACGACAACACATGGTCCGCAACCCTCGTACAGATGTCCGAGATTGTGGCACTGAAATCGACGACACAGCGTACGACGTGAGATGGCTCACGACAGGCGTCACTGATCTGTTGAACCTTGGTCGTTCGTGCCGAGAACTGACGGGCCGGGCGCTGACGCGGAAGGGCAACGGCGCTTGCGTGCCCGACGGAAACACACCGCCAACGGGGTGAACCTTGATGGACGTCCGTTCGTATCCCGCGGCCTCGGTTCCGTGGTACACTGACTGTTCTCAATGAATGACGCTGATCCGAGAAGCGATCGATTTTGATCGGCTGGGCCGGCACGGGCTGGGTATAATGGGTGCATTGGTGTTAATGGGCCTAATGGGCCTAATGGTGTTAATGGTATAATGGGTTGATTATGTGAATTTGCTCCCGTTTGCCACCCAATATATCGGGGGGATATTGGGGATATTAGGGTGTGTGTTCCATATAGGGTGGCTGGACAATGGGAGCTGCTGCTGAAGGGAGCGCGTCCGGGGCTTGGCACTAATCTCTGTCTCTGTGCAGATGACCACAAAATGGGCCAGACCAAGGCCCACACTGCGCTGTGCTTCATCACTTCCATCAAACATCCTCACATCACATCGTCTTTTCCTCTCACATTCATCGTTTTTCCTGTTCTTACTCAGCTCGACTGTTCGGACACCACCCACTCACACCGGCCACCCTCGTCCCGCATTCACGGGCCTTCGCCGTCTCCGCTCTCCCGTCACATCATTCCCCCCAGGAACACTCCGCTCGTACACGACTCGCCACCTGCCCAAGGGTAGATGCTCGCGGCCAGGATGGAGCAGATGACATGGGACTAGTGCGTATATCACACATCCTTGCCGCTCGAGCCCGCCCCGTATCCGTGGTCCTCGGTGTAGCCGCTCGTTAAACCCTGCGCCGCGGGCGCGAGTGGAGTCGCTGGCTGCTTGAGAATTGTGGACTGGACAAAGGGCGCGGGTCGTGTTGGTCGTGTTGTTCTACTGTTGATGCCCGAGCTGACATGTTCTTCATCCTATTTCGCTCGTATGGTCATTGTCATCGTCCCTCACTGTCGTCATAACCCCGGCCCACGATGTCCTTTTTTTCGGCCTGACATTACTTACCTTCTCCCTTCAGCATTCTCAAATACGTAATTGTCGGCGACGCGGCGGTCGGCAAGTCGTGCCTTCTGGTGCGGCTCACAGACGACCGGTTCGCGGCGTCCGAGCCCACCCTCGGCGTCGAGTTTGGATCACGCATCCTCAGCGTCGGTGAGAACGGGAAGCGCGTAAAGGTGCAGTGTGAGTGTCTGGAGGGAGCGATGGGCGGGGATTGGGTGAGAGGACGGGGCGGAGAGAACGTCCTGGACGATGCTGGATTGTCTGGTATAGCAGCTGGAGGGTGTGCGGAGGTTGCCTCTGCAGAGTCCCCATCCCGCTCACGATTCCTTGGGATCCCCAACTCAGACTGACACGCAGGCTGGGACACGGCGGGAACCGAGAGCTTCCGGAGCATCACGAGGAGCTATTTCCGCGGCGCAGCGGGCGCATTGCTGGTGTACGATGTTACGCGGCGAGAGAGTGAGTGTCTGCGCCGGCTGGCCACCCTCCGATACAGCCGCCCGGAGAAGAAATCTGCTCACGCCAGCGTTCGAGCACGTCACATCATGGCTGGACGACTTGCGGAGCCACGCAGACGAGAATGTGTCCATTATTCTCGTGGCCAACAAGACGGACCTGTGTGCGACGGAGCCCACGCCGTTACCGCAGATACAGTTTGGACAGGCCATCCCCGTTCCAGTCTCGGACCCGACCACCGACCCACCAAACACTGGCGAGGGCGAGGGCACTGCGGAGAGCGCTGCTGCGGCGAAGACAAAACTGCGGCCACGGGCAGTATCGACGCTTGAGGGGGCGCTGTTTGCCAAGCAGCACAACCTCCTATATGTCGAGACATCGGCCAAGGAGGGATGGGGTGTCGTGGACGCGTTCGAGTGGACGGCGCGTCAGATTCTGGACCGCGTCGAGCGAGGCGAATTTGAGCGTAAAAAGCCACAGGGCGTGAGCTTGAACGAGAATGCGAAGAAGGGAGGTTGCTGTTGAGGCCGCCAGCAGGGGCGAGAGAACAGCGAAGAAGAAGGAGTTGGGAGTTAGGGTGGCTCAATGCCATAGTGTCCTGTCAGAGACCACACACACACGGGGTAGACCATGCTTATTCTTATTGTACGGCCATGCATTCATCACAACAGGTCTAGCGGATCATTGCAGAAGACTAGGGATACAAGATACGTTGAGCCTGACCACTTCGAATCAACTCGAGTTGGTCGGCGAGCCGGGAATCCTGGTGGCCATGACGAACGCGATGGTCTTGACGATGAGCGCGAGGATGGCCGTTGTCCACTGGCCTAGGAACATGTCGCTAGCGAGGCCGACGTGCGCGCCGACGATAAACGTCAGAATGTAGATCAGGCGCTTGTCGCGGCGCGGCGCGCGGCGCAGCGTGAATAGGTCCGGGTCGGAGAGCAGGCCGGCGATAGGAGATGTGAGCATTGCCGTTGGCATCAGGTTGTCAATGTTTGTGCCCTGCATGTCAGCGGGTCCATATTCTGCATCGCCACCGTTTCTCATCCACCACTCACCATCGTGACCTGCGGTCCACTCTGCACTGCAGCAAGCAGCATGAGGACCCATTCCCAGCGGCCGTGGGGCGCAAACTCGGGGAACCGCGTTGGGAGCGCGAGATGTGTAAAGATGGCAAGAACGACAATCTGGAAGAAGAGCGATGAGAGGACCCAAGCGCGTCGGCGGTGACCTGCGTGTCAGACATGCAGGCAGATAGCAAACAGCGTGAGACGACTGATCAGACATGTGGAACCCCGGGTCACACGGTGTGTTGATGGCCGCGGCGTTTGGCTCGCCAGTGGCTCCAGTAGCTCCAGTGGCTCCGGTGACTCGCCAGTGCTTCCCCAGTGGAGCAGTTACTCACCAAAGTGCGCGCCGAGCTGGCCCGCAACCAGGCCAGAGAGGATGAACCCGACCGAGCTGGTGGCGGTGAGCTTGAGCTTGCGCTGGCCCGAGTGCATGGCCGCAAGCGCGAGAAAGACCATGTTGCCCGTCTGGTTGGACGCAAACGTCTCGAAGCGGTTATATGTCATCGAGTCGAGCACGGCGGTCGAAAACGTGATGGTGAGCAGGAACGTGGTCGTGTGCGGCTGCTGCAGCGTTTCCTCGAGATAGTCCTCTATCCATCCCGAGCCCTTGCGCTCGTCGTCTGCGCCGCGGGGACCGGCAACTTGCGCTTCAGGGACGGTCCCGGGGGTAAGAGTCGGTTTGCTGGGCGCCGCCCGTGGGGAAGAGGACACTGAGCCGCGCTTGTGTGGATGCGGGTGTCCGGGTGCAGCGCCCTCTACGCCGGTGGAACAGGCGGTCGATGAGCCCGTCGTCCGTGTCGCCCCGAGGAGTGGGGTGCGTTCGCCTGCTGTACCGGAGTTCGGCACCATTTTCGCTGTGTATGTGACGGCGAATGGAGTGGAGCTGCAGTCACTCAAGCGCGTGAGCGAGTTGTTATTAATGTTGTTGTCGAGGGGTAGGAAAGGATGTCCTGATAATCTGCTGGTTGGGCTGCGACGACAAGACAGTACGCTAGCCGCCCAGCCCTGCTCGAGATGTTGCCGGATGCGATGAGAGGTGATACTCTACAGTGCCGGTAGCGGGGCTATTCACAGCAGCAGTAGTAGCAGCAGCAGCAGCGTTCCGCTCAGTATACCCGTTGCAGCAGAGAGATAAGCGCGATGAGCGGGACGAGCTGGATCCAGTCGGAGCGCGACGATACGATTGTTGCAATGGAGCAACACCAAAGAGGGCACCAAGGGGGGCACCAAGGGGGCACTAAGAAGACACCAGCGACCACCAATCTCTCATTCCGTGTGGGTAATAATTTGGCAGCATGTCGCTTTTTTGGGTGGCGACAGCGTGCGTCACTCGTGCTCTCTCGCTGTCACTCACTGGGATCACTGGATCACTCACTGTTCCGATCTCCGATCTCCGATCTCACCAAGGACACGTGCGGCCTCTGTATACCCACGCTCCGCGCCCCGCGAGCTCGCGTGCTCACCCTCTCCGCCATCATGGCCCTATAATCGCGTCTTGAAGCGTCTCGCGTTTTTTTTTTTTTTGCAATTTATACGATTATGCTTTCCCCTTATCGCGCCCTTGCAGAACGCCATCGCGAGGGAGAATGGTGCAAACACAGACATTCACACATGCAAGCAGGCTAAGGAGCAAGAGCCAACTGACAAGATGGCAGAATTACTTTTACCTGCAATGTACACTGTGGTAATTGTACTGTTGTACAGCGCACGGACAGAGAACGACCGGGAAGCATTGCCCGGGTCGCCCTAGAACTCACAGGTGATCGACAGATGCGAGGGTGCGAGGGTGCAGAAGATGGTATCGACAAAACTGGGCACAAGTGGCGTACATGAGACAGGCACTGTCCGGCTCACTCACTCGAATGCATGTAGAACCTTGCTCAGCTCTCGTTCTGCGTTGGGGCATCTGGGGGTGCAGACCTCGCTGTCCCCCGGATCCCTATCTGATACGATCTTTGTCGCCCGATTTCCGACTGTGGCTGACTGGCCTGTCCTTTCGCCAACATCACATCCCTCCATCCCAAGACATACAGTACCTCTGTATGCTCTGCATGCGCTGCACTCACTGTCCCAGTCCCATCACCAGACCTCTGTGTCTGGTCGTCGGATCCGTCGATGATCGAGGAGGATTCACCCGCCCATCTCAATCCAGCTCATTCTTCCTCATCAGACATTTCCCCAGGAGACGGCGCCGCTCGATACTTATCCCCAGCTCTGTCCCATATCTGGAAAGCATTTACTCTCGCGTCGCGTCTTGATCCCGACAATGACCCATGTTGCGGCCACTTCTGACCACGCAACTACGCAACAGATCACATCCCATATTACGTCCTTTCGCTATCCAGCCCCGACGCGACGTGGCTCATTTCAATGTGCATTTCGGTGTTGTAGTCCATCTTCCTTAAAAGGTGTGCCCAGGGAGTCTGGAGGAGTCTGTCGTTCGACGCGCCCATGGCCATATCCTCTGCGTCCCTCGTGATTCAGGCACCAACTTCCTCGAGTTGATGACATGTAGTGCAGAACAGTGGGCGACGTAGACGACGCGACAACGGGTGATGATGCGGCGCCACACCGTACCCGTGACGTCGCACACACACAAGATACGGGCATTGTGATACATCTATGTCTGGAATAGGAAATGTAATAGTGTAGTAGTGTAGCGTGCTGTATACAGGACAAGTATGCTGTCCGCCGGAGATGGGCACACCATCGCCGTTCTAGCTCATCTCCATATCTCTCTCCTCCGCTCCCTCTCTCGCGTTCAGAAACCCTTGCCGTTCGGAATGAAACCAAGGTTGAACAGGTCGCCCTGGAACGCCTCGAGCGTCTTGTCCTGGCTCCACTGGACGACCTCGTACGGCGGCGACCAGTCGGGCAGTATGACCGCATCCTCGAGCTTGGGTCGTGACGGCACGAGCTGCTGACGGTTCCGCGCATCTTCCACGTCGGCCTCCCACTGCTCCAGCATCTTGCGGTGACGGTCCTGTTGTGCGTCGCGGTACGACTTTTCCGAGTCCTTGCGCTTCTGCGGGCGAGGGTCGATGTAGTCAAAGTCGATGCACAATGCGGACACGGACTGCGTAGTCAGTGGTGCACCTTGCCTCGCCGCCTCGCCGAACGCGTCATGCTACTCACTCCTCCATGGTACTTGACCTTGATACCGCGCTCCCTTGCCGCACGGCGCATGATCATCTCCTTGGCCGGTGCACGGGCAACGCCGAATTCGTCCGCATCCGCGAGCATGTCACAGTCGATGTCACCGAGGCCGCGTGCCTCTACGTCGTTTGGGCGTAGCACTGGCTCACCCAGGCGGGCGATGGCCGGTGCCGCTGGGAAGGTGTTGAACAGAGGCATCTGCTTTGTGCGACCCCAGCAGTAGTTCTGTTTGTCAGCCAGAGAACACGCGCAACATCATGGCAACTAACCCTGCCCACACCGCTGGGAATCTGCTTGAGGAGGTTGTAATGCACAAACCTGTGTGGTTAGTGGCTGTATGACATCAGCGAATGAGCAACTCACAGTGGCTCTCCCCATGCGTCATGCTGCATCATGGTGTGCGAGCAGAAGCCGGTGGGCGTGTCGGTCGGGAGCGCACCGCCAGCAACCCAGCGGCCGGGGACGCCCCAGCGTTTGCGAAGCATGAGCATGGCCCAGCGGAAGAGATCCTTGTCGCCGTCCGAGTAACGGAAGTAGCCAGGCCAGCCCTCCGTGTCGCCGTGGTTCTCGAGCATGAAGCGCACGAGCCAGAGGACATCGAGGTGGTGCTCCTTGTCGATGAACATCTGACCCGTCTCCATCTCCCATTCGCCGCGGCACTTGACGCCCATTATGGCCCAGATCGGGTTGCCCGCAGTTGTCTTCCAGTAGTCGGGCGTTGCGAAGATGCCGAGACGCTTGTAGGATGGCGCGTCGAACATGTACTCTGGGTCACGCGCGGGAATCGAGTCGCTGTCGAGGTAGAGCACTTCGCGGAACGGGTTCTCGATCATGGCGATCGCCTTGAGATGGTAGCTCTTCGTTTTGCCCTCGTCCTTGCTCTGCCCCTTGGCAGCGACAAGCTCTGCGTTGAGGCCGCGCAGCGTTTCGTAGATCGGGTCGTCGGCTGCGGGAAGTTCTTCCGGGAAGCAGTACTGCGTGTGAGCGAAAGAACGGAAAGAGGCAGTAGGCAGGTGATGGCATAAATGCAGACGCATACCCTCCCTCTTCCCTCATGCCGCACTCACAATCTGGACCGGTAGCTTGGATCCGCGGCTGCGCATAAACTCGATGCTCCACGCCGCGCGCTTGAGCGTGTCCGAGTTGCCCGCCTGCATGACGATTCCGCGCCCCTTGCCCTTGTTCTCAAGTGCAGGGGTTCCGTCCAAACCCTCGAGGTACGTGATGAGGCGCTCGCGCTCGCGATGCAGCGAGCTGCGGTTAAAGCTCTGCCACACAATCGCGCCGACCTGTATCATGTGCGTGTTGTGGCTGTGTTCGATGGTGCCGCACTCCTCGAGATTGTACTGCGACCGTCAGCCTCATCCCGTGCCCTGCATGCCGTGCGTGCACGACTGTCCGTTCTCACCTGCATGAATCCACCGAGCTCAACCTCGCCGGGAACCTCGCCGCGGCCACCAGGCGCATTGCGCCACACAGCGAGGCGCTCCTTGAGCGTCGCGCTGAGCGGGAGTGGGTCGCTGGCGATATCGATTTCGCGGCGGGACGATCCGCCGTAGAAGGGCGAAAACTCCTTGGGCCTGGGGATCGAGGGGTCCTGCGAACGCACGCCCTCGAGCGACGCGTCAAACGGTAGCCCTGCCGGCCCCATCTCGATGGGCTCGGGCTCGCGTTCGGGTTCGGGTTCCGGCTCTGGCACCTTCACAGGTTCGGTCACAAGCTCCGGGTACGATTGCGCCGCGTCCGACACCGTCTCAGGTGTCGGTGTCGGTGTGTGTTCAGAGATGTGTTCTGTGCCCTGTGTCGCCGGCGGTTCCTGGTTCGGGAACCACGCCTATCGTCAGCCGCGCCCTTGCGACCTCGGCCCTAGTCTCGCATCATCCTGAACTCCAGATCAAACACTTCTGGCCATCACATGTCCACTGGTGGACATCAACTCACTGAGCGGTCAAGGTTGAAGAGATAGAGTGCAGTGGTGACGAACACGGCGAGCCAGATAAGACGGCGGAGGTTTCGCCCCGCGAGGCGGGAGCGCGCGCGGGCAAGCACACCCTGGCGGGGCGGCCAGCGCGCGCCAGAGGGGTCGCCGAGCATGCTCATGGCCATGCTGGGTGACGGCGGGCCGGCGGGCAGCGGCAGCGGTACCTGAGGTGGGGAGACACCAGACTCGGCGTCGGTGTACGGCGAGGAAAAGTAGGCTGCGGCGGATTTTTCGCTGTCGACTTGCAGGGCCGGTTTCATTGCGGCGGCGCCGGTGGGCGTGATGAGATGAGTGCTGGGCTGAGCCGGGTGACGTGAGTGTGATGAGTGTGATGAGTGGGAGATGAGAAAGAGATGGAGATGGAGAGCCAAAAAAAAAAAAAGTTATGTGGGATCCTCCAGACAGCGTGTAGTGGCTGCGATAATAATAACATTCCGACGAGATGCGCCGCGGACTTGGCGCAACACGCGCGCAGAGCGTCGCAGTACCGCAGTGCGGATGTGGATGTGGATGTGGGGGAATTGGGTGTGATGGGTCGTAATGCGCAGTCGTCGTTGCACATCCTCCTCGTCCTCCTTGTGCTGCTGCTGCTGCTGCGCTGCGGATACGCAGCCCTCCCAGCCAGCTCCAATGACCCAATGACCCCACTCTTTGCGCTTTTGCTCTCTCTGTCGTGTGTCATGCATCATTCAGCTGCACACCGTGTCATCCAGCATGTCATCCAGCATAAAGCAGCCTTTTTTTTCCTTGTCTTTTTTTCCGGGCTAGAACAACAAGCATGTCCCAAACCCCAACCCACTCTGAGGTTCGAGATTTCGCGGGGCCTGCGCCAGCCGCGCAGCTCGAAGCTCTGCGGCGCCACCCAAGCCGCGGCTCTCCCGAGACGTCCCTGGCGAGCTGGCGAGCTGGCGTCGTCGCCAGACCGCCAGGCCTATGGGCTTGGGCCTATGGGCTTGAGTGCTGATGTCCAGGGACCGTGTCATGCATGCTATCAAGGCCGCGACTTGGCCGCGGGAGGGTCGGCAAAGCACTAGGAGCATTTTTCAGGAGCGGATACATGTAGAATGGGGGGGAGATAACGGCACCACTGAACGAAGTGCTGCGGAATCGCTCTGCAGATCTGCGGCGTAGCGTGCAGCACTTCAGTGCGCAGAGTGGCACAGAGGTACAGAGATTTAGAGATCCAGAGATCCAAGAGAAGAGTGGTGTCTGACTCTGACAACTGGTGGCTTTGGTCCGAAACCGAGAAACGGCAAAGGAGAGCGCACAGAGCTTATTACTGCCCAGGACATGGACAGGTACGCAGCCAGTGCGCACACGCTGTCCGAGCTCGCGAGCTCGCGAGCTCTCAAACACGCGCAAAGCGGCCCCTGTGCATCACGTTAACCGCAATCTAAGCTTGCACGAGCGGAAACACATCTGGAACGGCGGGAGCGGGAGGACAGTACACAGTGGTGGGTGGTGCGAGAATAAACACCCAAGCAATTGCACGCCGCGCGGCCGCGAGAAGAACAGCGCCTGACTGATAACCTGGACCAGGCGGGTGGACATGTGGACATGACAAGCGCAGTGGCGATGGAGATGAATAGAGATGCAAAGAGCCTAGAATCATCGTTAACCGCGAGGTCGCGAGGTCTAATCGCAGCGCCGAGCGCCGCAATTGATCTGTCGCGCGATCTGCCGCGCAGTACTCGATACGCGGTACGCGGTAAACGACGGGCATCGCGTGTCCAGAGGACACCTGGGACATCTGGGATATCGACGGCAATTTTATCCTTGAAAGGTGCAGGCCTGCAGGTCCTCACTTCATCCTTGCTCACCTTCCCAGCGCTTTACCACCAGCTTGGCTAGCTTGGGCCTGCAATTCCAAAGCCTGGATAGCGGACTCTGCTCCCGCTGTGTTGAGTGCTTGAACGGGCTTGGGCAGCGACCGATCATGCCGCACACGCTGCAATCTCGAGGAGCCCGCATCGCGTTCCGTCAACGAGGCTCGCACGCTCGAGACTTGCGCGTCTCTCATGTACTCCTGTCGTGCCAGATTTCGCTCTCTGTCTTTCCTGGGCCTCGTGCGCAGTCGCTGCGTTCTCGGAATTGCGGAATTGAGGGCCCGCGGGATGGAGAAGGTGTTGGGGTGGATTGCATACAAAAAGGATTGGAGCCAGGGTGGATCGAACACCCGACCTAGCGATAACGGATATTGAAGATCCTGAAAACTGAAAACTTCAGTCGCTCGCTCTCCCAGCTGAGCTATGTCTCCTTTGTTAATATAATTTTGGCCGGTCGTTTAGATAGATGTTGGGATCCAAAGACTTATCAATGCAGCTCGTCCAGCTCGAGCTCGAGGATGTTGGCTCTCCGCTTCGGCATCGATTTTGATCAATAGCATGAATATCTCTGCACATAAGCAAGCCAAGAAACAATGCAACAATACAGTCCGGAGCGACATTCAGTTCATCATGCTATATTATGTACATTGGTGAGTGTGTGTAGAGTCCTTCTGCAGTTTACTTGTTCTGGTCGAGGTGGCGGACGAAGTGGTAGAACGACACCATGCTGGCCTCGATGCCCTCCGAGTAGACGAACGACGACGAGAGCTTGGCCGACCAGGTGGCACGGAGGTAGGCCTCGGGGAGGCGCTCCATGAGGGTGTCAAGGCCGAAAGTGTCCTGGAGCGTCTTGGGGAAGTAGGACGCGAGGACGGCACGGCGCGAGGCAACGTTGTCGTAGAGGTCCGAGTTCTCGAGCTCGTCCTGGAGCTTGTTGAGCGTGGTCGAGAGGTTGTCGGAGATGGTGGTGCGGGGAACAAGGCCCTTCTGGCGGTGCCACTCCTTGTTGATGCAGTTGAACTCGGCGGCTGCGTTCTCGCAGATCTTCTTCTGGATGTCACGGACGTAGGCCTCGTAGAAGGCCGACTTCTTGCCGTCCTTGAAGATCATGTTCTGGATGTACTCGGGGTCGGTCTGGGCGAGACCAGCAAGGACCTCGAGCGACGAAGAGGTGACACCACCCTTGTTGGTCGACGAGTCCTTGAACTGCACCACGCCCTTCTTCTCGAGCCAGAAGCGAGCCTGCTGGGAGAAGAAGAGGTTGGCACCCTCAACAATGTACTTGAAGTGGGGCTTGCCGTCAGAGTCGACAAGGCGCGAGACGTTGCCAATGTTGACGGCCTCGGGGCGACCACCGCAGGGAACGAAGATGTCGCACTTGACGCGGAAGTGGAAGTCGTTACGGAAGGCAGTGCCGTCCGGAATGATCTCACCCGAGGGGAGCTTGATGTCCTGCTGGTCGACGAGGACCTTGTAGCCCTCAGGGCCGAGCTTGGAGTCGTCGAACTCGACAACCATCTTGCGGTTCTTGGCGAGACGGATGAGCTCGGGGCGGTTAAGACCAGCGGGGTCGTAGATGACACCCGAACCGTCAATAATACCGACAGTCTTGTCGGACGAGAGGAGAATCTCGTTCGAGCCAAGGTCACCGTCGGGGCCACCGGTCTGGAGCTTGGTGACCTCGGACTCCTTGAGGCCGTGGGTCTTGTAGACACCGAGGATGTACTGGCGGACCGAGAGCGAGGTCATGCCGTACACGTCGTGAGGGATACCACCAAGGTGCTCAGCGGACTTGCCGGTGGTGAACGACTTCCACCAGGGAGCGCCACGAGACTTGGCGTGGAGAGCGGCCCAGTCCATGAGGTCGGCGGTGCCCTCGTCGGGGCCGAGGAAGAGAATCTCGGGGGTCTTGCGGCCCGAAACGTCGACAATGGGGCCCTTGATACCGGGCGACTGGCCAGGAAGGAGAAGGTCAAGGAGCGAGTCAATGTACTTCTCGAAGCACTGGTGGTAGTTGGCGCCGATGGAGGGGAGGATGGTACCCTTGGATCCGCCCTCGGGAATGTCCTTGTTCTTGAGGGTCTGGGTGGCGGCGAGGTTGTAGTTCTCGTCGAAGATGTTGCGGACGTTCGAGTTGTAGTTCTCCTTGCCGCGCGAGCGGACGAGACGGATACCACCACGGGCGACGTCACGGAAACGAACGTGGAAGCCACGGAAGTCCGAGCCGACGACAAGGAAGATGCCGAAAGGCTTCTTGGGGTACTCAATGTCCGGAAGGAACGAAGGGTCGATGCGGAACGAGAGGGCAACCTTGGTGGGCTGGTAGAAGTTGCACTTGAGGACGTGCTTGTTGAAGACGAGGAAGGCCTCGAGGATCTGAGCGGCGTGGGGGTTGGTGGCGCGCTTGCGGATCTGGACGAGGAGGTCCGAGTCGGAGAGGGGAGCCTCGGTCTTGAGACGCTGGAACGAGAGGGTGGGGGTGAGCTGCGAGGCCTCGTCGGCGGCGGGGTAGTGGACCATGGCAAAGTTGATGTAGAGCATGCGGATCAGGTCGGGGTGCGCAGCGATAACCTGGCGGATGCTCTCGCGGGTGAAGGTCTCCTCACGGAAGCGCATCTTGATGCGGTTGAGGACCTCAGCCTGGTCGGGCTTGGTCTCGTCGAGAATGTCCTTGAGGGCAATGTACGAAGCACCGAGACGGTTGCAGAAGTGCTGGGCGAAGATCCAACCGACGTAGGCGTAGGTGGCCTCCTGGACGGCGTGGGGGGTCTCGTCGTCGGAAACCTGGAAGAAGGGGTTCTCGGGCAGGCAGTAGAGGAGCGAGGCCTCACGGACGACCTGGTGGATTGAGTGCTCAATAGGAGGAGCCTGGGTGTTGGGGGCGGCGTTGAGGTAGAGCGAGATGATGGTGACGCCGTTGGAGAACTGCTCAACGTACTTGCGGGCCGAGTAGAGGCCGTAGAAGTGGTAGAGGTCCGAGAGGGCGGAGAAGTAGCCCTGGGTGTCGCCCATCTTGTAACCGATAACGACGCGGTGCTCACGGGTCTCCTCGAGCTCAAAGAGCTCGATGACGGGACCACGGCGGCGGGCGACCTCGTTCATGATCTTCTGGTAGATCTCAACGGTCTTGGGGGTGGCCTTCTCGAGGAAAGCAGAGTCCGAGACGGAGCGGATGTCGACATTGCCGTCGGAGTCGGTGGTGGGGGCCGTCTTGGGGAACTCGCAGGGCGAGACGAAGTAGCAGCGGAGCTGCTGCGAGACGGTCGACGAGATGGAGCCAGCCGAGCGGTAAGTCTCAAGGCGGAAGGCCTTCTCGGGGGTGGACTTGTCAAGGAAGAGGGTGTCGATGCGCTTCTCGACGGTGGCACCGGGTCCGTCCTTGGCGGAGACACCAGCGGTGGACGAGTGGATGAAGACAGCGCCCTCCTTGCCGCCCTGCTTGACGTCGGCCTCGGTGGTGACCTTCTCAAGGTCAATCACGAGCTTCTCAGGGTCGTGCTTGGTGTAGGCAAGGAGCTTGGCCGAGTAGAGAGCCAGAACGTGGTCGGCAATGACCTGGGGGTCCTCGCTGATAAAGTACGAGTTGTCAATGCCGAGGCCGTTGTAGAACCAGTCGACCTCGCCGTTGACGAGCTCGGCGGGCATGAAGCCGGACTGAGCGAGGACCTCGGTGACCTGGCCCTGCTGCGTCGCCTTGAGCGGGAACGGCGACGGAACGTAGCCACTGGAATGACGTCAGTACGTGTCCTGTCGTCCACACCATCACACATCGCGACTTACACAGTGTCCGTCAGGCGGCGCTCCTGCAGCTTAGCGGCGCTGAGGTGCTCGGGGATGGGGACATGAGTCGAGGGGGCCTGCTGTCCTGGTCAGTTGCTGTAAAGGAGAGGAGAGGCGCGGACTTTTCACCAGGTGGCATGAAGCCACACCGGCGTCAAGAACGTCGCAAGGGGAGGGGGTCACAGAATACTCACACCCGAGGGGGTCGTCGGCTGAGGAGTGGACATTGTGCTCGGTGGTTAGAAGAGGGGATGGAGAAAGAACAAAGAAGTGGCTGAAGGGTTAGTTATAAGCTGTGGGATAAGAGGGGAGAGGAGGGGCAGAATCTCGGGAGCTGAACAAAGCCGGTCGCGCTCCTCGGGCCAAACTGGTTGCGAGGCGCGTTCGGGGCTCGTGTCGGAGAAGGGCGGGATGGGGCGGAGACGGGCAGGGCGTGGGAGACAAGTCGGGGAGGCCGCAGCGGCCAGTGAAGAGCGAGTGAGAGGGAGGATATTGGCTGGCAAAGATGTGTTGGCTGTTGCTCTCACACTCTTGACTGGCTCCAGACAGCTCGAGGCGGCCGGCGCCATCGAGCCGAGTGCGAACCACCTGCCAAGGCCAAAAGAGGGGGCCGGCCGCGCATCCGGGACATGGTATGCGGCAGACCGACGATAAGACAGGATAGCACAAGGCTCGTGTCCGAGATGCCAGCTGCAACATCCTGCCTACTCATGTCCTACACGCACACACTGCGCCCCAGGTCCAGGTCGTCGTCTGTGACAGCTCCCGCCGTTGCTCAGACCCCTCAAGACAATTGTCGAGTGAGTCTGATCACGTTCGTCCCCGCCTGGCCACACAAGACACCGCTCTTTGACACCTGCGTGCCTCTTGAGACCTGTCGGTCCACACTCGCGGCTCTTGGGGGAGAGAAACGCGCACAGACCACTAGGCCAGTTCACCCTCTGTTCCCCATATCCTATCAATCTCAGGAATGGAGAGAGGATAACGAGGCGCCACGGAAGCTCAAGACGCTGGACGGCCATGGGAACACGGAGTGCCGCGTCCATAGTCCGCACCGCAACACACAGAACGGAAAGGGGACACGATAGGGATCGCTCGGAACGCGAGGTACTCACTACAATGTCACGGAAACGTGAGAGTCGTGGACGAGCAGGTGCTGAGCTCAATCTTTTCACGCTGAGAGTGTGAGCAAGTGTATGAAGGATAGGGCGGACAAGGCTGTGGGATATGAGAGGGATGGGGACGGGCTCAGTCTCTGGACCTCGTGGCGGCCACCCGACTTCGAGTGACAGCCAGAAGCTGCCATTGTCTATGCGATCGAGCGCGGACAAACCGGAAGTCGGGGGAGGGGAGATGTCGCTCGTGGCTGTAGCCATGACGACGGGCAGCCAGTGACGCCGAGGCGCACAGGCTGACCGCAGAGCAATTCACAGGTGCGCCCAGCGCCAGCAACAGCGTCCACACAACAAAGCGAGCAAGACGGATCGGGGATATGCTGGTGATGATGCCACCGACAGATCCCGCTCTCCGTAAGATCACGCCGGGCGCCCAGTGTGTATCGCGTATCTGCTCGCAACGAGCGGGCGGCTTGGGAAGCGGCTGTGACACCGGCAACCAGTGGCCAGGCAAGGAACCAAGCTGCCGGCGCAGACCTGGTCTCAACCAGCGTCGGCGTTGAAACCAGCTCTGCGCCGGCCGCAGCGGAACACTGGGGGTCTTCGCCTCCACATCTCGCTCGGCAGAGGACCGCCAACCAGCAATTGGATACACGGAGGGCGTCGAGGAGGATGTGACTCACCTTGAGAAATACAGATGGAACAGGGAGATGTGTGTGAGAGTGTGTGTGCGCGATGCGCGAGTGCGGCGGCGAGCGAGCTGCTAGCTGCTGACAGCAACGGTGGAGAGGTAGGTAAAGGTGGGGGGAGGAGGGGATGCGGAGAAATCAACAACGTCGGTGCATGCTTATAGATATAGATTACGCTGGGGTGGGGGGAGCAGACGGTGAGCTGACTGTCCATGTTGTTGGCGTTGCTGGCAGAGGTAAGCGCTGATTACGGTGGAAGACCACAGGACGTCTCGGAATTCTTTCTGGTGCACTCGACGGTGATGGCACGAGGGAGCAGCAGAGGAGCAGGGAGAGCAGCAGGAGCAAGGCCAGGGCAGTAGTCATCCCACATCGCATCACTTGGACCGTGATGGGTGGGGTTGCCGAGGTATCTACCGTTGCAGCAGGTCATGTCAGAGTGTGGGGGCGATGGGGGGGCGAGACGCGAGACAGGCGGGGCAGCCAAGGCAAAGAAGCACATCCCGCAGGATAGATGCAGTACAGCGGCAACGGTCGCAACGTGGGCATGTCCCGGGGTCGCGCGCTCGCTACCTCTGTACCTCTGTGCGTCCTCGCATCTCGCGCATGCGCGCGTTTCCCATGATTTCGATATTTCGAACCGGCCTGCATCGTATACTCGCAAGAGGCGCTGCGGGGGTCTAGAAGCTTTGCACATTTGCCGACACGGTCGCGCCCCAAGAGAGCACCAGAGGCCCGGAGGGGAGGAGGATGGCATGGTCGCGGACGGCCTGGCGGTGAGACCCGCAACGAGCCGCATCGGTATCGCGGTATGACGCCAGAAGGACAGCGAGACAGGCGTCGTCCATAGTTCTATCCTTTGTGCATGCCTTGCTGCTGCCCTCTGTACCTCTCTCTCTCCTCTGGTCCTGCCCCGTCCCCCAACTCGAGCGACAGCCTCTCCGTTCTGGAAACGAGACCCCCGGAACCCTGTAATGTGGCCTGCGCTGTCCCGGCCGGTGTCTATGACCTGGGCAGCAAGAAAGATAATCTCGCTCCACTCGCCTGCCCTGCCCCCCCATTCTGCCAAATTGGCACCCCGGAGCGAGCCCTTCAGCTGGCAGTGGCCCAGGCGAAGGACCCGAGGAAAATGGATCAAAAGAGTACTGGTTTTTTTTTTCCCTTCCCGTGACCATGTGACTCCGGATCTAGACCACCCCTCTGTGGTGTTGTTGTTATTTTGTCTGGTGCCCCAGCAGATGGCAGTGAAGGGCCAAGCCATGGCAAGCCACAGCCACCCACCGGAGAGGTACAGAGATACAGAGAGCCATAGTAGTAGGTGATGGTGATGCGCTGATGTGTTGCATCATGGAGCCATGAGCATCCCGCCGCCTCGTAACGGAATCCGAAAAAAAGGATCTTCCACTTCCATAATGATTTTTTTTAATGATCGACACCGCGCTAGCCTCAAAACAGTTTTTATTAGGATGCCGATCTCGGAAACTGTACATCCACACAGCAGCCCAGCCCATCGCCTGCGCATCCCCGCCATCCCATAATCAGTAATCCCTCTCAGGACATGCATTCATGCGGAAGAACCGCAACAAAGCAGCAGCGCGAATAATCCGTCAGCGAGTAGAATATCGAACGCGGCGCGACATTAGCGAAACGCGTCGAACAACAACAGAAGAAGAGAAAAAAATAAAAGGTCGAAAAGGTCAAAAAAGGTCCCAAAAGTCGAAAAAAAGGAAAAGGTCAAACGGCCAGACTATGATTTTATTTCGATGGGCGGCGTGCCGATTCGAAAACGGGAGACGGGTACATACGACACGGAGGAACCATCTTGGCCGGCTGGCGCACCACGGAGCTCCTCGAGCTCGCTTTGCGCACAGCCGTGCCCCCGAGACCCCGAGCAAAGCCACGGAACACCGGAATCAGGAGCATAGTAGCACCAGGCCGTCCACGGCCCCGCACCCTGCGCCGCATGCAGCGCGTGCACCGCGCCCTTGCTACCGCGGCAGTGGCCTGGGCAGTCACAGGGAGCTAGCTGGATCTGGGGAGAGCCTGCCGCACGCACAGTGCCAGACTGCGGGGGGTCGCTACCATCGCCTGCCTCGCCGGTGCCCCACCCCCATTGATTCCCGTCGCTCGAGGCTTGAGCGTCGACCAAAACGTGCTGCTGTGGCCGCGTTACCAGCTACCACGTATGCCATTATGCCAGGCTTGCAGGCTACATTGTTGCATTCACGCACTGATGCGTGCCGCCACGGGGATGAGAACCCCTCTCTGTGGCGCAGTCGCGGCCTCGCTGTGGCCATGTCGCTAGTGCACAAATGGCAAGCGCAGGTGGCGTGGCCAGATGGGTACGACCGCGCACAGGGGTTCGCTACACGACATCAGCATTCCAGTCTCTGCCAGTCACTGCATGGTGGCCTGTGGGATGCGCACGGCGAGGCATGTGCAGGCACCGGCATCTCCCCGCATCGGTGACTTGTCCCCATCCCGGCGCCCGTTGCTATCGAATGCCCATCATTGATGGTCCGGAGCATGGTGCCAGGTCACCGCGCAGCACGCAGCACGCAGCAGTTGACACGTTCACAGCACGAACAATGACTGCCCGTAGGCTGGGGTGTGGGGTGTGCCTGCCGCTGCTCGCAACAGGAACGTTGCTATCGAGCTGTACGCTGCAGGTTATTGACAGATGCATGCCGACTGTTTGTGTCGGTCCTGGAGCAGTCGCGAAGCCTCCACGCCTCGAGCTGAGAAGGCACCGTGCAGGCGAGGGTGGCGCGAGTCGCGAGTTATTATCATGTTCACCTGGCTGCTTCCTGAACCAAAACATGGCGAACGACGCCTGTGCGGGCTCACTCGCGACGCGACGTCGCCTCGCCACCATGCTTGGCAGCGACGACGCGACGACAAGCGAGCGGGGTTCCAGCATCGTGATCGGTCTTATCGCCAGCGTCGGCCCTCGGCATGCATCGGCAATCAACGCTATCAGGTCAGGTCCCATATCCCCTCGACCATGCTCCGCAATCAAACCTCTATTCTCCGTGGGCAGCTCGACCCGGTGGCCCCGTGTACCCCATTCCGCACCCTGCTCACCATGTGCCCCGCCTTCGAAATCATCGCCGCACCCTTGCTCTCCTATAATGCCCTGCGATCCTACTCCGACGCCGCGCGGACTTCCGGACTTCGAAATACGGTACAGCATGCAGTATGCAGCATAAAACATGGCCCGCCCGTTCGAAAAAAAAAAAAAAGCACTTTTCGCTCAGCGCTTAGCGATTGCGTCATCGTGTCCCTGTGGCCCCAAGGATACCCTGGAAGTCCGGCAGGATCCGTATATCCGGGAATCCTTTGTGGAGTCCCCAGCCTATCCTCATTCCCAGCAGAAGTGGTGTCTGTCAAAACAGTGGACGGCGCTTCAGTGGACGACAAGCCGACTCGCTTTCGTCATTCCTCTCTTCGTCAAACGACTCTTCTTACTATCACGCACACACTCCTGCATCCCATACACTCACTCGCTGACAGCCTGTGTCTGTGGTATCGGAACGCACTGGTTGGTGTCCACCGTGTGATGCCACTGCGTGAAACAGCCGATAGCGTCAGTGGAGCCGCGAGTGGGTGACACAGCGCCGGGGCGCCGCACATTTTGCGTGTGGCGCGACAATCTGGTGCTGATCGCAAGAGGGGATGAGCGCAAGGCCTGCAAGGACGCCTGCTCCGACTGACTGGCTATTACTGACTGACACCTTTGCGTGCAGCTGACGACAGCGTCCTGGAGAGTTCTCACGCCGCGGTCTTACCTGACGTGATAGTTTGAGACCCGGCTTATCGCTGTGATGTTTGAAACCCGGCTGACTCCTATCACCATGTGCATCACGTCTTCCTCCACGCAGTGATATAGATGGGGGGAAGGCGCCATTACATGAGTGGGCAGGGGAGTGCTTATATGTCTGAATGTCGAAGGATGGTATGGGATATGACAAGTCTCGAGGCGTTCGGGCTTGTCTTGGAGATGTCAACGAGGCAATGGATGATGTAATGGCGCAACACGTTCCCCCATTGACGTACGGCGAGTAAATGAGACTGACAATTGATCAACACGATGACTGACAGCTTCTGCATCACGAGACAATCCAGTCTCCGCGTGTCCTTGTAGGTATTGTCGGCCAAGATGCTGAGGTGCAGTCACATCGCACGCGGATACGAAGATATCGGTCGAGCGAATTGCCGGAACGTCCATGCGACAGTCTGACAGAGCCCGGGAACAAGGCACTGTCGGCCGTTTGATATTGTGCGGGCCACTAGCGTGTGTGTGAGGTTGCACGGCAGAGTAGGCAGCATGCCATCCTCACTCGCACTCTCGTTTGCTGCCTTGCTGTGGTGGCTCACTGGGTTTCGGGCCGTGCTCGGATGGGTTGTTTTGTTCGTGGGGCAGTTGTCGCTAACTCACGCTTCTTAGGGGCTGTCATCTCCACTCGGCATCTTTGGGGTATTGTTCCAAGGCTGGTGTCATCCGCGCTATACGTACTGTAGTACCGCTGTAGGTGTTTTTATGGATAAGCTGCAAGAATCAACTGTCCAGGCCAGAATGGGCCAAAGAATCCGTCGCATCTCGCAATCAAGGAACTGCCCCTCCGCAACCGAGAACTGCGAGTCACCAGACACCCCGATCCCCTCCCCGAAGCACATAACACCCTACTGGTCCATATCATACAAGTAGGGGCTCCGTACTGCTTTCGGGAAGCCGGCGTCGAGAGTTGAGCATGTGGACTTGCTGCTGGCCCGAGGGCATCGTCAGACTACTCGGGCCCGGGAGCGGCACAGAACGTTGATGCGCTGCGATGAACAGACCATTGATCGCGTTAGAGCCCCGAAGCAGAGGAAGCACGAGACGTTTAAACCAAAAACAAAGCACAGGAGCAGAAGAAAAACATAGGAAAAACAAACCCGAAAAGTCCAAAAATCAATACCACAACAAAACACACCCCGCAATCTTTCTACTCTGTATATCCTCATGTCAACGATCATTATCAACTCAAGCGGCTCTCGATAATCGCGACCTCGGCTGTTTGCTCGCTCGGCCGATCAGGTCCGTCCACTCCACACAATCTCCGCACCCATATCAATCAATCCTGGTTCTATGGTTCTTGGATCTTGGCGATGTGCTGGATAATGTGGATACACAACACCACCACAGATGGTGTGCGATACCCGCGCCCGTTGATGCGCAATCCTATGCGCTGAGGATCTAGATCGAGATGAGAGCGGCATCATCAGCATTGCGTACACAACGCATTGCGCGTCGTGATGATCCATCTTGCCTCTCCTGCCTCAGCCGTGCTCCGGCGCATCGGGAATCGCGGTTGGTGCTAATCCGAACCCCGAGCACCTTGATCCGAATGCTCTCCAACCCCCATAAGATACGCACAATCTCTACGTTGACTACCAACCTCCCTATCCGGGCCTCTGCCCATCAGCTAGATCTTCTCCATGCATTCAATGCACGCCTATGAACACAAGTGTCGCGTTTTTTCTCTACTTGGCGGCCTCGACGGCCTTGACGAGCTCGGGAACGGCCTCGAAGAGGTCAGCAACGAGACCAACGTCGGCAACCTGGAAGATGGGGGCGTCGGGGTCCTTGTTGATGGCAACAATGAGCTTGGACTCCTTCATACCGGCAAGGTGCTGGATGGCACCCGAGATACCGACGGCGACGTAGAGCTCGGGGGCGACGACCTTGCCGGTCTGGCCGACCTGGAGCGAGTTGTCGGCGTAGCCGGCGTCGACGGCGGCACGCGAGGCACCGACGGCGGCACCGAGGGCGTCGGCAAGGGGGTCAAGGACCGACTCGAAGCTCTCCTTCGACTTGAGGGCACGGCCACCCGAGACAACCTTGGCGGCGGAGCCGAGGTCGGGACGCGACGAGACGACGAGCTCCTCCGAGACAAACTTGGTGTCCGCTGAAAATGTCAGCACATCTCGTCCTCCAGGTTATCGCGCTGCTCTCCACTACTCACACTTAGGCTCAGTGGGGGAGACCTCCTCAACGGCAGCCGAGCCACCCTCAGTCTTGGCCTTGTTGAAGGCGGTCGAGCGGACGGTGACGAGCTTGACCTTGTCCTTGTCTCCGGACTTGACCTTGAGGATGGCGTTACCGGCGTAGATCGGGCGGGTGAAGGTGTCCTCACCCTCGAGCGCGACAATGTCCGAGATCTGTTATTAGAATCATGAATGTTGGAAACACCTTCACCAGTCGACCTGTTCCGTCTTCCCTCCCACTTCTTTCCCGCATGCACTCACCATAGAAACGTCAAGGACACCGGCGAGACGGGGGAAGATGTTCTTGCCGGCGGCGGTGTGAGCGCCGAAGAGGTGGGTGACCGACTTGGAGGGGATAACATCGGCAAGCAGAGGAGTGACATCTACGGTTCGGCTGTTAGCACATAGACGAAAGCGAGTTAGCCGACGGCGACGTCCTACTCACTCTCGGCGATGCCGTTGGCGTAGGCGTCCGAGGCGGCGGTGTAGACCTTGGAGAGACCGTCGATCCTAAAGAGGTGTGAGTATGTGGCCAAGTGGGAAAGGTGTGATGGAGGTCGGGTGGAAATCGGAGTCTCACTTCTTAACCTCCTCGAGAACGCCATCAACGTCGGCCTTGGAACCAATGACAATGCCGGCAACCTGGGAACGTCAGCGTGCTGCACGCAGTGTGTGTAGAGCAAGCAGCAGAGAGCCAAAGAGGAGGCGGCTCCTCATTATCCCCTGCACATTGTTGCTCTATCCTCTCTCCTTCCTAAACTCACGTCACCGCCAACCGACTGTGCGGCCGTGACGGCGCAGAGAGCCGCGTCGTTGAGCTTGCCGCCCTTCTGCTCGAGGAAGACGAGGGAGGATGCGAAGCGACGGCCAGCGAGGGTCGAGGCGGTGCGGGCGATGCGGGCAGACGAACGGACGAACATTGTGGTGGAGTAGACGGTACAAAGAGATGGAGAGAGGAGACGAAATGGACGTAGAGGTACGAGTGAGGCGTTGTCGTGAAGATGTAGGCGAGCCGAGGCGAGCAAGTTGGTGCCGGAGGGGCCTCTCTGGGGTGGTGGGTCCCACCGTGGGGCTGGTGGGAGCTCTGGAGCTCTCGGCCCTCGTCGGAGCGAGCAGGGTGCTGTGTGCCGGCCGACACAATCTCTCCCTCTCCATCGTGGCCCGGCTATTGCGGCCAACTGCTCCCATCCTGCTCCTCTTTTTGCCTCCCACCGTAGCATCCAACTGCCATTCGTCACCCCTCTTTACTTTTACCCGAGGTCGTCACTCATCATGAGATTGTAGGTATTACATAAGGGATATTCTAAGAGTCAGAGAGGTGGCCTCGTGGAGTTAACTCGGCGGTAAAGAGCAGCAATATCAACCCATCCACCCATTGCATTTACAAGTACACGTCATTAGAAAAAATGGTACGGAGGTCGCGTCTCTCTCCGCACCGCATCGTCAAAGTGAAGAAAAAAGAGTTCGTCCGCGGAAATAACGGATCGAAAAGAGACGTGGCAGGAGAGGGGAAAGGCGGAGAGAGCGGAGAGGGAGGGAACGCGAGAGGGAAGGATCGAATGAGAGCGCGAAAGTCATCACACAAAAGACATCATCGCTAATGTTGGGAACGCGGCCTTGTCAGGTCAGCATTTTCCTCTCCATCTCTTCTATCATCCAGCAGTTTCAACCGCATCCTCAATGTTACTTTTTGTTTTGTCCAACGTCAGTCGACGCACGCTATCAACAGCTTCCTATTCATGCCACTTTTGACTACGAAAGACGGGGGCAGAGCGTACTTGTGGACGCGTGAATGGGGATCCACCATTCTGGGACCGCGTCTTCATCCGCGCGAATATGACATTCGTCCGCCAGAGTGGTCTCTACACTCAGTCTCCTCCTGTCTTTTTTACTTTACAATTGATAACGAGGACACGGGACGCGATAGCTTCGCGCCTTCCTCGCCACTGGACGTCCCGGAGAATGCATCTCCCAACTTCAGATCCATACTGTGACAAAGGCGTGTTCTGATCGTGCAACCACGGACCAAATATGAGGATACCCCCCAGGCCCCAACATTCTCCGTCAGTTTGCATACCGAGTGAAAGATCGTACTCTTCACTCCAGAGCCGGGCTCCAAATAAACATTCTTTCAGCATCGCTGTAGTGCGCATAAGCTATGTCATTCGATTCGGGAGCGGCTTGGAGTGAAACGATCACGCATTCCTGTGGCATTCTGGACTGTTTGACGACCTCTGTTTCCAAGTAACTCGGATGTACTCTGCCTATACCTTAGTTGTCCTCATCCGTAGTCATCTGGTAATCTGGCACTTGGTACTTGTGCATGCAAGCACATGATGTGCAGCTGTGTCCTAGCAGCCTCCAGCGCGCCAGTCAAGGCGCTGCAGGCGTTGGGCTCAGCCTGAGAACCAAAGGCCAACGGGGGGCCAACGTCGCCGCTCCCATCTGCGCCGTCCTGTATCGGTGAAACTCTTTCTCTCTCCTTCTCTCTCCGACTCCTGCAACTCGTCCTTAGTAGTCTACAATTGCAGCCATTGTGGACACAAGTCAGCCCGGCCTCCTTCGTCTTCTCTCCTATTACTTTCTTTGTACTTTCACCTCATCCATCTCACTCCTCGTCTTTCTCGAACAGTTTGTGTCTCTGCTCGCGCGTTACATTACCTGTCTCCGCGGCCAGCAGCGCCCTCTTGTAGGCGGCCCGAATACATCGAGGCATCGAACGTCCGTCTGGTCCCCGCCGCTGCAACCGGTGCAACCGCTCGTTCGCGCACCGCCCAGACCCTCACAGTCAGCCAACGCTAGCCAGCTGCCGCAATCGATCGAGCACGACCTTAGGACGCGTAAACCCCCCGTTGACTCCCAAACAGCAATCGCAACAACCGCCGACATCACCATTATTCTTACAATCACCGCCATCACAAAAACGGCGCCGCCGCAGACGGACACTTGCAATCTCCAAAGTCTGATCTCATTTCACCACTTTGCATTACTCTCAAACACACTCGAGTTGCAACGACTTGCAACAACAACAACTTTTGCTTCTCGTCACCACCCATCTCTCCACCATGCCGCCTCCACCATCTCGTGCAAACGAGATGGCACAACAGGGCTTTGCTGTCCATTCAGCAAGCGCTGCTAACGGCGAAACAGTGCATGTAAATGGTGAGCTTGTCACGTCTGATAGGAAGCTGACTCGCAGACCATGTCTACATGGCATCACGATGGGCTGACCGCGACGGTACGTCGACGAAACCCTCTTCCTCAACAGCCCGTTCTTTCGGGACTATGGCCAACGATACCTGTTTCTGACATCCAGGCTCACCGTACTTTGTCGCCCGCATCTTGGACTTCTTGCCGCCTGGAGCTGCCAAGGTGCGCAGCTCCTCAAAGCTCAAGAACGAGCTGCATGTTCGACTGTCTCTCTATTACCGCCCGAGCGACGTGAGTATTAGCAAGGGAGCGCTCTTCAGCCTCCAGACAGCTTGCTTCCTTTCATCCCCACTCGCTCACACAGAATAGATATCTGGACGCCAGATGTCCGACTTTCGCCTCCTGCTCGCCACCATTCATACCATTGTGGAACCTATATCGGTCGTGCGCGGGAAATGCTATGTCAAGCACAAGGACAGGATCGAGGACCTCATCAAGTGGAAGCATACTCCGGATCACTTCTACTTTCAAAAGTTCTTCGACCCGTATATCAAGCGCGAATACGAGATGCTCCGCACCTCCGATGTCACCAACAGTACGTTTCCGCAATCACACACTGACTGGTGAAACACACATTGTGCGAACACCACCAAAGGTGTCCCAGCCGTTTACCACCACTCACAAACTCACACACTAACACCACCAGTCCCCCCTCATGTGAAGGAAGTTTTGCTGCAGCGCTACGAGTACCTCGTCACGGAGAAGGAGATGGTCTCGGACCTCCTGGATGCGTACAAGTGTTGCGCTATCTGCAACCAGTGGGCGTCAACCCTGTTGTCCGTCCGCTGCGAGTGAGTACTAGCCCACCAACAGGAGGTCCGAGCTGACACCACTAGACTCTGCAAACAATTCTACCACATGCAATGCCTCACCCCGCCGCTGCTGGCCAAGCCGGCAAAGGGCTACTCCTGGGCATGTTTGGCATGTAGTATCCAGCGTCGCAAGGATGTCGAGTCTGAAAAATACCGCTTTGGTCTGAACGGCACTTCGGTTCCTTCTCGAGGAAAGGGTGGCAAGAAGGAAAAACACGTCATCAAAGACACACCAGAGGTCATGTTTCGCGGCTGGGCATGGCGGTATTTTGGGTAGGTCTTGGTGATGCTGGCGACCATCGCGGAGAAAACTCTGTGCTCACCGCAGCCTATACACCAATGTGGAGGACACTATCAACCCCGAGGACCTCATCTACCCCCGTGCCGTCACACGAGTCGGGACAAAGTACCAGTGCAACGTCATGACTGTCGAGGAGCAGGCGCGTGCCGAAGAAAAGCGCCAGGCCGTGCAGCTGACGCCTGCCGGGCCGTCGCGTATGATATGTGAGGTCGAACGGTAGGACTATACTGACCGCCAGTGGAACGTGGATACGACCCGGGAGAGAAGAAGCACGAGTCAACAATAACCCTTATCAGCAAACCGAGCGACGAACGTGAGTTTACGCACTGACGCTGTTAACTCCCAGTTACGAATTACATGGAGCGGGAGATGAAGCTCAAAATGCCTGTTCCGGCGTACGATGTTCGGCGTATGAACAAGGCGGTCGAGGCATTCACGGCTATGGGGTCCGAAAAGGCATTACAGCATATGCAGTCGCTCAAACTGGCAGACTTCAACCCTATCGAGGTGAGCTGAGTGCCCATCGAGTCCCCAAGCTGACGTACAGTGGACTGCTGAGGAGACGCGCGTATTTGAGCAAATGTTGGATGTCTATGGTGGTCTCAACGCGCACGCCACGGGCAAGGCGCTTGGCAAACGCCCGTCTGAGGTGCTTCGATTCTCCTACATGTGGAAGAACAAGAAGCTCAAGACGGAAAACGACCTGATTCGCCAGCACCGCAAGGTGCACGCTGCTCACGCACGTAACAACCGTGGCACTCTCGGTCCGCCGTCGTTGGGCAAGATCCGCTCACGTGCGGAGTCTGAAGTTTCTGACGACGAGGGCTCACTGTACAACGCGGCCTTTGTGTCGGAGAACCGCATGCAGTGCGCGGCCTGCTCGACACGAACCTCGAACGTGTGGTGGAAGTGCCCGCGTGGCCTGCTGCAAGGCAACGCGATGTGCGAGTCATGCGGCTCAAACTACCGCAAGTATGGTGTCATTTCGTTTACCAAGGCAGAGGACGCTAAAGGTCCTCGCGGAGGCGACAAGCCCCAGAAGGGCAAGCGTGCAAAGGGGGACACTGGAAGCGGGGCCTCGACCCCTGCCCCGCAGCCTGCGCCGAAACTTCCCCCGTGTGTCTGCTGCCGCAAGATGGAGCCCAAGGCTGCCATGGCACGGTGCAAGACGTGCACATTCTCGGCCCACAGTGGTGAGTGCCAGCTTTAGGTCTTCGAGCTGCAGTTAACCCCAACCCAGGATGCTACGGCATTCCCCCAGAGGAGATGGGCCCGGACTGGGAGTGCGAGCTGTGCGCCAACGCTCGCAACGAAGAAACACACATCGAGCCGCGCTGCATGATATGCCCGCGTGACAACTCCTTGTTGACCTCTCGCATCAAGAGCAAGAAACAGCCCGCCGACTTTGACCTGCTGTCGGTCATGAAACCGACCGAGGGATGCCAATGGGCACATGTGCTCTGTGCGACGTGGCACCCGGAAGTGCAGTACACCAACGGAAACACGTTCAAGGCGGTGGAGGGAGTGAGCACGATCGCCGATGAGAGGTGGGACGCACCATGCGGGCTCTGCATGCAGGAAGACGGCGCGACGGTTCAATGCTCGGACTGCGGAATGGACGTGCATGTGTCGTGCGCCTGGCTCGCTGGCTATAAGCTCGGCTTTGAGATTACACTCGTCAAGCCCGGCAAGCGCGAGGTCGCCAGCATAGCCAAGTTCAAGGACGAAGCCGGCGTCATGACTCCAGGAGTGTGGTGCAAAAACCACGATCTCTCGGGGCGTGTCATCCACGACATGTTCGAGGTCGACCCCGAAGCTGGCGAGAACGCGCTCCACGTGTACACGAGCCTGTACAAGACTATTCCGTCGACGGAGGGCTTTGCGCTGTTACGCAAAGCGCAGCGCCTGGATGTCGTGGAGGATCGTGTCAAGGAGGCCGAGGCGGCTGAGAAGGCCGAGGCGATGGACGTGGACGGAGATGTCCCCCCTCCCCAGATCAACGGTGGTGCCGAGGTGAAGCCGGTAGTCCACCACCGGACCTGCCTCTCCTGCGGCATCGACGTCTCGCCGATGTGGCATGGCTCCAGCTGCCACCGCTGTTGGTTTGCTGCCAGGGGTGCAGGTGCTGGCCCCGTTGCGTCCCTCACCGAGCCGGTGAGATAGAGCCGTTGTTTTGTATGCTAGGGGGATGTGGGGTGGACGTAGCGTCTCGATCTGTGGGCGTAATGCATGTACTTTTATGGAAGTTGCTAAGCACGGCTGACTTCTGACGAGCAGGTGAACGATCCAGGTGAGCTTGACACATGGCGAACGAGAAGTACATCACCTCAGTGAAGAGACTGTGCCGTACATTCTGTATGCTGCAGTACATACTTTTGTTCTTGTCAAAGGCCAAGACAAGCAGGGGCTCCGAGTCGGCTTAAGCACTTCGAGTAAAACGAAGGAGTGACTCTTCAAGAAGCTCCGTACCAAGATCAATCAGTCCGGTCACCTCTGCGCAACCCCCTCCTTCCCCAAACGAGACGCCGCTTCCAACTATACTACACAACTCTTCCGCCTGTCCAGTGCCAGCACCCCACAATCATCATGGACACCATAAATTCAGATTTTTCGAATATTCATCAACAATACTGTAAAAAACAAATGACACGGCCGAAGCACACCAAAAGAACAGCTACAAAAAAAAAAAAAAAAGCGACGGGCGACCCGCGCCCGCCACTCAACACCGAAAACATAGTAAAACTCCCTCTTTGAGGCCCTTTGAAACAGTTAACGGTTAAAAGTTCTTAGTGGGAGCGCGCGTGGCGGGCGCGCTTGTGGCGGGCCGCGCCGGTGGCGGCAGCGGTGGCCGACTTTGAGTGCGCGTATCCGCCGGCGACAAGGCCGCGGGTGTAGGCCTCGGCGATGGCCTTCTGGACTGCGGGATCGTTGAGGCACGAGGGCGGGGGCGAGGGCGGGGCCTTGGTGGTCGTCGTGGGGGGCGGGGAGGGCACCGCAGCCTTGGAGGTCGTGGCGGGCTTTGTGGAGCTTGTGGCGGGCTTTGTGGAAGTGCTTGGAGAGCTCGCTGCGGGTTTGGTCGAAGCCGAAGTGCTGACGACGAGGACGGGAGGAGCCTTCGGGCCGCAGTTGCCCACGGGGTCTGTTGTCGGGTTACCGGCCAACACGACGTCGGGGCCCGGGTTGGGGATCATGACGTCTTTCATCTCGAGGGTTGCGCAACCGTTCCCGATATTCGCCTTGAAGATCTCGGGGCGCTTCGCCCAGGGAGTGGACGCCGCGCTAGAGCCAGAGCCGGGCTTGACGGAAACGGACGCGCAGTTCATGTACATTTCGCGTGCGCCAATTCTGTTGAACCACGACCAGGCGAAGAGCGCGTCGCCGACGGGTGCGTCGCCGGGAACAGTAAACGACCACGTGCCCGAGCCCTGTATGGGGCAGTTACCGATCCATGTCTTGATGGCCGTAAAAGTGCGGCCCTGGTCGTAGGACAGAGAGGCCTGGCACGAGCCGCCGCCGTGGACTGCGCTGCCCTGAATCGTCATGTTGTACACCCCGCCCTGCGACCAGGTGGCGACCACCTGGCCCTGCGGCGAGCCGAGCACGCTGTGGTGGCCCTTGCACGGGAAATTGGCCCCGGAAGCCGCGAGCGGGCTGACATAGTCGTAGTCTGGGTTTGTGGTGAACTTGTTGCCCTTGTTGCGGAGGGCGGGGGGCCACGCCATTTCCATGTGTGCGAGGGCCGGGGCGGCCGCGAGAAGGCCGACGAAGAGCGAGGAGAGGTTGACCATCGTGTGGAGAGACGGTTTAGGGTCGAGGGGAAGTGTTCAGGAGAGGGAGTGGTAGTGGAAGGAGCGTGTAGTGTGGACGCGAGACCAGCTCGGGTTGAAGGACAGAGACAGAGGGAGAATGGAGGGGGATGGCTGGGAGTACCTCCCCCACTTGCACCGTTAAATACCTTGGCCAGAGCACTTTGTGAGTCTATGTCCGGGGTATCTGGTGGGCGTGGTGAGTGTTTCTCGACGCAACAAGGTTTCTCGACGCGCCAGGAGTTGTCCGAACACATATTCTCAAAAGGCCTCACCCCGCCAGTCCGACACGCGTGTTCCAGAGCCTGTCCCAGTCCTGTAATCCTTTCCCCGTGGCGCGCCATTGTTCTCTCTGTTCTAGCGTCAGGTAAAGAATACAGGCTACCCTCCTGCCCTGCGACGCCGGTGCCCGCGGCCCGTCTCGAATCGAATTAGCGGGGTTTGGAACTTCCAACCTCGAACCTCGAACTGGATGGTATCTCATTCATTCATGTCTTCTTGAGCAATGGTAAGGATCGCGGCCGGCACCCAGGTACCAAAAGCACTAAAACGCCACATTCCGGATGACCTGTGGGATGTGGTTGGGTGGGTTGGGGTTCGCGGGCCGGAGTGGGCACGGCCGTCTGCGAATGTGGCGCGACGTGTGTGTCAAGAAATTCAGAAACACACCATCCAACACACACGAAGAGCGATGAAGACGCCTTTGCCCATTGTTGGAACGGCCCAACGTCAAAGGTCAGCATCAGACACAGGTAATTGGGAGCAAACCGAGATGTGGAGTCCCCACCGTCCGTTCAGCAGAGCACTACGCCTGGCATTGCGGTTAGTGGCAGTCAGTCAAGAGTCAAAGGATCCCGACGCAACTTCCATTAACCAGCCATGAGGTGACGAGCAGCCTGATGACCGCCGCCCACGACAGCCATACGGTATAACAACGATGCCAAGCCGCCGGCCGGCGTGTTTGCCGACGGGAGGACTCGACCCCAGCGCGATGAAGATGGGCCATGGTGCAGCTGCGGACGCCGCCATGCGCGCGCATCTCGCTGTTGAATACGACACCATGCTGGCAGCTAAAATACCATTCACCTAGCGGGGCTGGCTGGCATCATGGTGTGTATATAAGCGCGTTTCACTCGGGATCCAGGTAAACAGACAAAACGTTCCTAGATCGGGACACCACCCACTACACACTACCGCTGACTGGGATCGTGTCCGTGCACGCGTGCACACCCCCTGTCGCATAAGCCACGCCGAGTAAGCTTGGACCACATGCCAAACGTTGGGAGCTGGCTTTGGGGACCCGTTAGAGCCTAAATCAATCATTGTCTGCGACTAACCCAGATCTGAGGCACGAAAGAAAGCCATTGTGGGCGCCTCTACGCGCCCAGAGACGCCAACGTCCCAAGTCCCAATCCCAGATCTCACAACGATCCAGGACCAGGACGTTGTCGGTCGTGGTACCGGGGCTCGCGTTTGAGATGGGTGGGCGAGCGGGCCGGGAGAAGCTGTGGCGGGCAATCTGTGGGGTACAGTATTATTGAAGCCGGCGAGGTGATTTGTTAGTCGCGAGATACCGAGATACCAAGCCGTGCGCCAAGGAGGTTACGGGCCGGGCACGACACTTTACACCCCTTTGGCTTTGTCTCCTCGGTCATGACTCCATGACCCAACCTCAACCCTCTGCCTCCAGTTTGCCTCCTCGAGTCTGCATCCCCCGTTGATCCCCCTTCGCGGTCTCTGCACCAGCCAGCGCCCATTTGCCGTTGCGCCTCAGAGCTTCAGAGCTTCAGACCTTCACAGCTTCAGACCTTGCGCCATTGCCCACCTCACCATCTCACGATCTCACGCTCTCACCATCGCACGTCGGCGCTCCTGGAATCCGCCCCTCCCTCCCCATTCCGCATCGAAAAAGGTGCCCGCGACAGCGGACGTCCTGGAGCCAGGGTGGATCGAACACCCGACCTAGCGATATGATAACTGATACTTCAGTCGCTCGCTCTCCCAGCTGAGCTATGTCTCCGGAACGTGGGGGGTTTTCGGGCGCGTGGGGGGTTAATGGGAGAGAGGGGGAGGGGAAGAGGGGGGAAGAGAGGAAATGGGAAATGGGAAATGTGGGACGGGGGGAGGAGAGTGCGAGGCCGGGAGACACAGATCGGGGCCGTGGTCGTAGTCGTGGTCGAGAGGAGAGGGGAATATGTCGATCAATAAGCAAGAATAAAGCCACACGGAGAGGCACGAGGCAGGACGAGGTTTCTTCAATGATGTGGAGACGAGAGCTCGAGTCGTACGGACGGTTCCTCCCATCAAAAGTCCTACGTGGCTCTCCTCTGTTCAATGACAGCCATTGGGATGCGACGAGCGAGCAAGAATGCGAGCTCACTTCGAGGATCGACCCGCACGTCCCAGGAAATGGCCCCCTCTTCTCCGCCCCTCTTTCGTCCTCTTCTCCGTCAAGTGTACTGTATACCTATGGTTTTGCAAACGGGAAATACGTCCCGAGACCCGCCGACGCGCCGAGTCGGCCAAAATCACCGACAGCGCGACATCGTTGGTGAAACGGTATCATGCGTCGTTGCCAGGCAGCCTCGACGCGGCAGGGGTTCGACTCCCTTACGATGTAGGCGGGCCGATACGGAGTGTAACGGTTCTCTTTTTGAACCGCGGGGGTGCGGGTATGCGGGGTAGGGGACTCGAGGACTCGGGGACGCGAGGACGCGAGGACTCGATGACTAGAGGACTAGAGCTCACGATTGCGAAGCGATACCGCACAACTGGTTATCATATGGGTCAGCAGAGCCAGGAAAACGAACGCTTGGAACTCGGCATCGTCTCTTTGCATCGAGAGAACGCGACGAGCGACAAGCGACACTGCTGCAGTTGGATTTGGGCTGCTTCCTATTCTGTCATGAGTGGCATCTAGCGAGGCTCCGGTTCACCCTGGTCAGATCTTGTCAGTCGACGCGTTTGTCAGTACAGAGTTCCTTACCTATCACTATACGTCGAAGTTCCTCAGATGTATCGCAGAGCGTTCCTCCATTCCTGTCCTACAAACTCCACCGCTCGTCTCACCACATCTGCAGCGCGCCCTTCCGTCAGCCCCGCAGCCCCACCAGCGCAACGCACACCACTCACGGAGATATGCAGCGCCGAGCCAGAGACGTACCCCGAGTCCGGGCCGGCCAGGAACCTTGTTGTGGCGTCAGCGAATCCCGATTTTATTCCCACTTTGCGTGCGTTGCACAACGTACGAGACGACATTCGACACGTCTTCGGGCGTAGAGTTGCGGCCCATCGGGTTGGCGGCGCGTTGCTTTTTTCCCATCAGCCCCAATTATGTACATCAAGTGAGAGCTGTTTGGGTGTTTGGGTGTTTGGGTGTTTGGGTGTTTGGGTGTTTGGGTGTTTGTACTCACCGCCGCAAGAGCGGAACCCTTCTCCCCGCCGCTCTGGGAGGAGAAGAAGCCGTCGAGGTCGTCCCACATTGGCGTCTCGACAATCGCGGGACAGTACACGTTACATGTGATTCCGTGCTTGCCGAGCTCGACGGCCGCGGACTGGTTTAGCCCCCGGACCGCAAACTTGCTGAACGTCAGATGGGGGAGGGAGTATTTGGTTCGGCTTACGTCGCGCTGTACATTGCCAGTTGCGGGAAGCCCGTCGTGCCCGCGATGGAGCATGCGGCTGGAGTCAGTGCAAAACCCTGGATAACACCGCGATGGAGATGCAGAGACTGATGAGATGGAGGTGGTACAGCTGCGACATTCCACATTGACGCGCCTCCTGACCTCCTACCATGCGCCGGCGTCATCTTCACCACTATCCCGTCATCCTCCTACAACTACTCCGCCGCGCGCCTCATACTTCCCACCAGTGACTCACCAATAAGCTTCCCCCCGCCGCCCTGCTTGATCATCTGCCGCGCCGCCGCCTGGTAGCAGAACATGACGCCGCGGACGTTGACGGCCCACAGCTGGTCCATCATCTTTGGCGTCGTGTCGAGGAACGCCGCCGGCGGCCCGATACCCGCGTTCGCAACCATAACTGGAGAGTCAGCAAACCCTTTTTCTCCACTCACCATCAACACGGCCGAGCTGCTCAGCCGCCTGCGCAACGAGATTCGCGACCTGCCCCTCGTCGCACACATCACATTCCACCGAAATTGCGCGCCCGCCAAACGCGGCACACTCTCCCACCACGGCGGCGGTCTGCGTCTGCGTCCCCGGGAGGTCGGAGACGACGACGTCGAGGCCGTCCTTGGCGAGGCGCAGGGCGATTGCGCGCCCGATGCCCCGCGCCGAGCCGGTTACGATTGCCACGCGCCGGTCGTTTGTCATTTCGTTCTTGATATTCTTGATATTCTTGATATTCTTGGGAACTGTGTGAGAATGTCTGTGTCTTATAGCTTATCGCCCGACTCGTCTCCAGCTTCGGGTACTCTGACTCCCGCTGCCCACCGTCTCCGGGCCATTGATACGTTGTCGTTCCGATCCGAGGTTGTTGCGAGGTTGTTGACACCCCCACACTTACAATCTCCCGTGTCCGCGTGACCTCATCGCGGGCCGGACCGGACTTCGGCGACTATTATTATCACTATATTACTGTGGTTGCCGAGTGGGACTCTATTGTTCTGCAACGTCGTAGGGCACCGTTGTGCGGCAATGCGCGGCAACGGACAATGGAAAGACAATTGTAGATGATTGGTAGTGCACTGCTTAGTGCCTGCCCCCCAACTGGTCCACTCGGGCTTTCGTCATGCATGAATGCACCTTCTCGGAGACGGTCCGACGCCGAGCAACAACACGACCACGTCAGTAAATGTGCCTGGATCCATAACTGCGCTTCTTCCTCCATATCATTGCATCACTGTCATCCTTACAGGACGCAGTACCCCTACTCCACAATCTCCTCCGTCTCGCCGAGGAGCTCCTCGACGAGCTCCTCGACCTTCTCGGTCTGGTCCTCGGCGACGCCGGCGGCGCGGTGGAGGATGATGCCACGGGCGGCGCGGGCGGCGGCGAGACGCTCGTTGGCGCGTTTCCGGAACGTGTTCCACTCGGCAATGTCGCGCTCGCGCTGGGCAAGCTTCTCGGCGCTGCCGGCGAGGTTCTCGGCCACGTCCGCCTCCTCGAAGAGACGCGAGTACTCCTTGAGCTCCTTGCGCACCTTGCGCTGCTGGTCCTTGCTCAGGAGCGTTGCCGGGCGGTTGCGCCAGGCAAACTGCTTAAACTTGTCCTGCGACTCGTGCAGCAGCTGCTGGCCCTTAAAGTCCCAGATGTTGAAGCCCGGCTCGGGAGTCGAGCGCCACGCCGACGCCCACGAGGCGAGGTAGCGACCAGACGGGTCCCAAGCCATGTCGGTGACACCGTAGTGCTCGACGACGGCAAGCTGCTGGACGTTGGCTCCGGGGTCGGTGACCTCCTTCTTGTCCGTGTCGGCAAGAGTAAAGTCGAGGTCCCAGAACTCAATGTCGCACTTGGCAGCTGAGCCCATGGTGGCGAGCACAATGTGGCGACCGCGGGGCGACCACATGAGCGTGTTCGCGACCTTGCCCTCGAGGTGCTTGAAGGCGGTGAAGTCGCCCTTCTTGGGGTCGGGGTGGTAGAACGAGACAGTGTACTTGATGACGGCACCAGGGACGTTCTGGCCAAAGTTGGGGTCGTTGGTCGAGACAATGGCAAAGCGCTGTCCATTGGGCTCCCAGGCAAAGGTGGGGACGTAGTCCTTGTGCTCGATGACCTCGACGGGGTAGTCCTTCTCGCGGAGACGGAAGAGCTCGAGGTTGCAGAAGGTGGCCTTCTTGCTCTTGGCCTTGCGGGCGTGACGGTCGACCTTGACGCAGAGGTAGTCGCCCTGGTTCTGCCAGTAAAACTTGCACTGAGAATTAGCATACAGCCTTGTGATGCACGACTTACGTCGGTGACGTTGAAGAGGTTCTTGGAACGGAGCACGTTGCGCGAGGGAATGGTCATGAGGTTGACACGGGCAGGCTGGTTCTGGGCCTCGGGGCTCCAGTAGGCGAGCATGCACTCCTTGCCCTTGCCGGCCTTGCGGGCGGCCCAGTCCTTGTCGCTCATGGGGCACCACTCAAAGTCCTGGACACCCTCAATCTTGACGCTCTTCTTGTCGAGGAGGCCCATGCTGGGCACCTCGTAGACCTGGATGGCCGAGCCGACGATGCAGCGCGCGACGTACTGGTCGTCGGGCGAGAAGCGGAACACGGGCCACGACTGCTGCGGGCGCGAGCCGTCGGCGGGCGGCTTGTCGGCCGGGAAGGTACGGAGCACCTTCTGGGTGCGGATGTCCCAGATGACAAACTGGTGGCCCTCGTCCTCGGGGCCAAAGGACTCGCGGAGCGCAGGGTGCGACTCGAGGTTGGTGAGGGGCTCCTCGGACCACGTGACGAGGTAGTTTTCGCAGGGCGAGAACTGAATGAGGCGGACACCGGGGTGGGTGAAACGGAGCGCGTGGACACCAACAGCGCCGTCCAGCTTGGGGCCCGACCAGAGCGCAACACCGACACGGTGGAGCGATGCGAGGTGGGTACCGTTAGGCGACCACTGGAGGTACAGCTCTCCCCACTTGGAGTTCTTGACCGGCTTGTTGTCCTCGGAGCGGACGAGCTCGGCGTTGCCGTTGCGGCCGTTCCACCAGAGGTTGACGTCCTGGTCGCGGAAGGTGAGGTACTGGTCGCGGCCGGCGGGGTCCGAGAGCCACGAACGGAGGTGCTCGCGCTCGGCATAGGGGCGCTCGCGCCATCCGGGGGGCAGCTCACCCTCGCCGACGGGCATGTTTGCAAAGCGCTCAATGTCGCCAAAGCGATTCACGTGCAGCTGGTTCTTACCAAAGCTGGCGCCGTCGAGCGCACGGAGCGCATTCTCGGCCTGTGCGCGGTCCGGGTAGGTGAGGAACAAAAAACCCTTGTTGCTCTTGTCCTCCCACGGCATGTTGAGGTGGTCGGCCTCGATCGGCGCGCCGAGCTTGCCAAACAGCTGCAAAAGACGGTCAATCAGACGCTGCTTCTTCGACTCGTCAATCAGAGGAATGTTGTCCACAACGAGCACATTCTCAAAGCCCTGCTGTGTGTCGACGGCAAACCTGGCGTTAGCGGCTGTCAGCGAGTATTGCTCAGACGCACTTTTGTTCAATCTCGGCGTAGCCCTCCTCAAGCTCGGCCTCGATGTCTCTCCGCTCCTCTTCGCTGAATTCGCTAAGGTCGACCTTGGTCATTTTGGATGGTGGTGGTGGTGATGGTGGTGATGGATAGAGAGGGACGGAGATGGCGCTGACGAGGCAAGACAAAAGGCAGAGTGAAAAAGTCCATCGACGCGGATCGGCGCGTTGTGGCTTGATCCAAATCGTGCAGATGTCGCGTGGCGGAAATAGGAGAATAACGCCGGAAGTGTGGCACCAGGGGAGTCGGTTCTCATAATGAGCCCCTCAGGAGCGCGCGGCCTTTGTGGTGACAACTGTTCTTGACGTTTTTCTTTTCCATTGTCAGCAACTGTAGCTACATGCATTGTTGTGCGCACAAGCTACGTGATGTGCATCAAAGAGTTCTAAACCGCGCTTGAGCGCGGTTGCTCGTTCTGGGCAAGAATGGTCTGCGAGACTGAGTGTGGCAGTCGGGGCAGACAGTTTGTGGCACACTGCCAAGCGAGTGCCACACATGTCACAATACTGAGATCCAGATGACGAACGTGGCTGACAACTGCAATGCAACAACACTCCCAATCACTCTCTCCCAAACGCTTTCTCGATATGCACACACACTCTCTCTCCATCTCGCTCACTGCAACAGGCATCTGCGATAATCGCATAGGAAAGGGTTACACAATGGATGGATGAAGCTTGGAACGTAAAACGTGGAACGGGTCGTGATTATCAGCATGGCAGGATCAGAACGTCATCTCGGCGTGTTGGCTGGAGGCTGCGGCGCGGGCTTGGCTTTTCGTGAAGGGCGTAGGGGATGTGAATGGAAAGTAGAGGGTGAGGGTGAAGGGGGGATGGAGTAGCCGAGAGACGCTCAAATCACAGCTTCTCAGACTCGACAAAGCCGTTGCGGCCGTCCGAGCCAGTGGCGGTGGTCGGCGGAGAGGACATGTCGCTGTCGCCCGAGGGACCGGCATAGTTGGTGCTGATTGTCTTGTGCGGGACACCTCCGGTGGAAGACCTCTTGTAAACGAGGTCGTACAGCTTGGCTGCGCCCTGTAATGTCAGTCTGCGCTCTGGGTGTCGTCCGCTGTCTGGTTACCCACCTTCCACTTCGCGTGTGCCAGGTAGAAGAGGATGAGCAGCTTGAGTGTGTGGTACCGAGCTAGCGTCAGATACAACCGAGAACTCGAGAAATGTATTGCTCCGCGTGCTCCGCGCCGACCCAGGCGCGGAATCCCAGGCGTGGGTCCGTGCCCGCCATTGCCCTGAAGCACGACTCGACTCACGAATGTTGCGCTCGAGAAGACCACCCATGAGGCTCTCCAGCGTCTGCACATAGCCCAGGACGGTAAAGTACACGAGTATGTTCTTGATGGTCGCCTGGTCGCCGCCCTCATTGAGAGTGCGGACGGTCTGGTACGTCGGGCTCGCCATCGCCAGCGCGCCGGCGACGGGGATCGCGAGCCCGAAGAGGTTGAACATGACAAAGACAATGAATCTGGGATCAGAATGGGGGTTATCCCGGGGACATGGTGCTGGGGCGACAAGGAGGATCCGTGTGCGGGAACTGGTGCTGCGCTTCCTGCCACGTCTGCTTCAATGTGCGCCGTGCACTACAGAACCACAGCAAAGAGGACATGAAGCATCACAGCTGCCTCAGCTCACGAGCCCGTGAGCATACCAACAGGCCATTGCACCGATTCGATTCCCACGGCTCTGCCCAACAAGAGGGACAGAAGCAATACTCGTCTTCAGGTCACTCACATGCCAACGAAAAGGAGAGCAAGGGGAACACGGTCGACGCCCGTCGCATTCTCCGCAGCGAGCATAAACTCAGAGCGGCCGAGTACACCGCGGGCGTTGGCGACCTGGCGCGCGGCGGCAGCTTCGACCCTCGCGGCGGCGGGATGGCGGCGGACCTCGGCGGCGCGCGCGGCAGCAGTGCCGACGAGCTCCTGTGCGCGGGTGCCCGCGGCCCGGGCGCGCGCGACCACCGGCGACGGCGGGGCGGACGGGGTGCGCGCGGCGCTGCGCGCAGGCGTGACGGGAGCCTTGGCTGGTGTGGGTGGGAGGGGAATCGCAGCGGCGGTGGAGACGTCGGACATTGTTGTTAGTGGAGAATGGAGTGGAAGAGAAATGAATAAAAGGGAATAGCTCGAGCGAAGAGTAACGGTGTGGGTGTGAGCTGGAGTGAGGCCACGAAGGGAGTGGCGTGTGAGTGTCGGGTGCCCGGCGAGAATGAGGGTTGGTTGTCTTGTTGTGGAGCGCATATCGAGTGTCACTGCTCGTCATGGCCCTCGGATCGTGGCCGGGGCCCAGGCCTCGTTGTCCAAGTGTCCTGTCTGGTGGCCCCGGTGGCGACGGCGCAGCGGGTGGCGTCGCGCCCATGAGCACAATGTGTTCCATTCCGAGGAGGAGGGACAGGTGATCCACTCCACTTGGAAACTTGAATCCTTGGACAAGAATGCTGTTCACCGTCATTGTCGTTGCCGCTGTCATTGATATTACGAAGCATGGCCCAGAGACCGCAGGGCCGCAGTCACTATCGAGCACCGCTACTCGTCACCTGCTTACCATTCACCGGTTGGGTACTAATCGTTTAGTGCATCTCGCCCCCGCCCTCGCCATTGCTCTTCCCCTCGCCCCTCGCCCCACTCAGTCCCTCTGTAGCTCTGTCCCCTGCGGTACCCATGCCGTGCGGCCCGGCGCACACCGTCCGTCAAACCATCCTCCATCCTCCGCATGGTCAACGGCAATTGTCGTGGTATGCATGACAGGGTATCCTAACGCCAGAGGGTGGTATATTCCTACGGATAGCGACAACGGGCGTCTCGAACAGCAACGGCGGCGGCTTTTGGGTTGGTCTGGTTCTGTATGGTGTGGCAAGGGGCGCCGTCGCCTAGGCAGCGTCCATCTCTGCAATCTTGGAATCGACCATCTCCAGGAAGTGCTGCAGTTCCTGATGGTCAGCTGGGTGAACTGATGCCCATGACACCCACCTTGTCCTCGGGCTCAAACTGCAGGCCGTCGATGATCGAGTCGCGCGCGTCCTCAAAGCGTCCCATACCAACAAGTGCGCGGGCGCGGCTGCTTTGTCAGATCTAGCAGAGGTCGAGTATCTCACCGGAAGTGTCCCTTGGTCCACGGGCGCTTGAGGGCAATGACAGCGTCGGCGTCGGCTAGCGCATTCGGCCTGGGGTCAGACACAGCACTAAAGGTTGCACCAGGCCACTCACCAAGCTCCAACCTCGTGGAACGCAGCGGAGCGGTTGCAGAGCGCGATCACCGTCTCCTCACGCGACAGGGCAGCAAGCTCCCATGGTGGCCGGGAGAGCGCCATGTCGGCGGAGCGCGAGTAGTGCTGAATAGCCTGAGGGAGGTTGCCGGCCTTGAACGCCGCCTGGGTTGTGAGCATACACAGCCGAGAGTCACAGGACGGGAAGCACGGCGGGGAAGACAAGTCGGTATTGGCTTTGACATGACCTTACCGACTTGCCACTGATACCCCCACCCGCTCCCGCCTTGCACTCACGTTGCCCTGCTCCTTGGCAGACTTGATGGCCTCGGCGCGCTGGGGCGGGGGCTGGACGTTCGGCGGCGGCGGCACGGCCTCGGGGGGTGCGTTGCGCATAAACTGCTGCATATAGTTGAGCGGCGTAAAGTTGACGTTGCACTCTGTGCAGACCGAGTTTTTGTGCGCGGCGCACACGACCATCTGCTGGCTCTGCGCGGGTTCCGTGTTGGGGATGGGAAGCTCGACGAGCAGGAAGGGAATGTTGCGGGTCGGGAGCGAGTCGAGCAGCGCCTGCATTGCGGGGTCGACCTGGATCTCCATCGGGGGTCCGCCCATGCCTGGCCCGGGGCCGTGGCTGTGGCCGCCGGGGCCGTGGTTACACCCTGGTCCGTGAACGTGTGCCATTATGGAGAGGTGGTGGGAGTGGTGGAGAGGGAGTGGGAGGTGTTGACGGCGAGTTGCAGCAATGTTCGGTGATGAGCACGACGACGACGAGCACAGTGACAGCATCCGAGGACGTGTCGCGACGTGTGCGGCAACCGACGGAGCAAGCAATGTCACAGCCACACTCCACACTCCACCTCCATAGAGATTGAGTTTTATATTGAATCCTCCCAGTTGATTTTTACCAAGTAAAAGGGTGCGTTATGTAATAATACGTGTTTGGCACGCGATTTGTGCGTGTCAGCCATCTCTGCAAAGCTCCTACCCCAGAAAAATCAAAATCAAACGAAAACAAACCAAACAAACAAAGACACAAACAAAACAACACTTCGACGCGCGCCACTTCCATCACACAAACATACATCTCTAGAGCTCCACATCCGCATCTCCGTCTCTCTCTCTCTTTTCTTTTCTATCCATCCATCCATACATCCATCCTTATTTACTCCATCCATCCACCCTCGTGGAAGACTTTTCCAGCAATACCAAGGACTAATCAATCCATAGCCATGAGGTACGGTGACCACTCGATCGCAACGATGACTGACACCGCAGCGGACCATTCACCGGATCACTTGTGGGAAAGCGAAAGGGCGATCTCGTCGAGATTGCTTCTGCCCTCGGCATTGACGACGAGGGAAACATCAAGGACCTGCAGAAGCGCATCCAGACCAAGCTGGATGCGGATGCGGCCAACCTCCGCACGCAGGACCAGTTTAAGGGCCTCTACTCGGTCCGCGGCCGCCGCCAGCAGTGAGCAATCTCAGGTGGCATCCACCACGTTTCGCTTCCATCCACCATCTGACACGCGTGCAGCGCCTCGGATGAGGACACCCCGTCGCCCGAGACCCAGACCCCGGCGCGCCGTCGCCGCAACAAGGTGGTTGACAGGCTCGCGGAGGCTGCGGCCATCCCCCTCCCGGACAGCCCTATGTGAGTGCTTCTCCTCGACTGGTGACTGATGGAAGCGTGACCAAGATCCAGGAGGCTGCGGAGAACGCCGTGACCATTGTCGAGAACGAGGGCAAGGACCTCACCGACGAGTTGAGCAAGGTTTCGGGCACGGTGGCCAAGCTCGCTTCTGAGAGCCGCCTTGCTGTTGGTGAGCGCGTGCGCGAGGCGCGAGACGTGAGTTGAAGAATAAGTACATTTTGAGAACTCACGAGCTGATGACAGTACCTCTCCAGCCCCTATGGCCTTATTCCTGCGGCGTTGGTTATCGAAGAGATGTTCCTCTTCACCCACGTCGCGCCGTTCACCAAGCACATTATCACCTTCCCCCCGCCCGCGTACGAGAGCGGCTCGTTTGCGTCGCTCCTCCGGAGTCTCTTTTTCTGGCTGCCGCGCATTTCATGGACCGTCTGCTACCCCAAGCTTGAGGCAGTGGGCCCCAGCTCCCCGCTGTGGCCGGCTCTGACCTGGTGGTAAGTACGGCAGGAGAGGCGAATGCTGAATCCCAGGGGTGTGACCACGATTATGGTGCCGGCTCTTGTCTCGGTACTGGTCAGCTTTGTGCCCCAGACTGGTGTCCACCGCAGCGGTGTGACCAACCGCTACCAGGGTAGGTTTATAACATCTCATGGACTGCGGCTGGAGATCTTGGCTGACAGTGCAGCACACCACCCTCCGCTCCCGACTGTGGACGACCTCGTCTACGCCTTCACCCGTCTGGCCATTCTGGTCTGGCCACTCACCAACTCGGCGCCCAAGGCGTTTGTCGAGGCGCTTGAGATGAGCGGCAACACACAAGGCCGCGTTCTCGGAGCTGCGCTTCTTGCCGGCCTCCTTGTCGCCCACCGCTTCGGCCAGCGCGCATAATGGCAAAAACGGCTGTCATGCCCTTCGCTTGCAGTGCTCAATCTGCGGATACCAGCCGGGTCTGCGCTACGCCCCCGTGGTTCGTGCAATGACCGGCCTCTTTCGTTCAAACAAGCCCTTGTTCTTCTTCGCTTTTTTGTTCAGTCCCGTGCTCTGTGCATATCTGGGATGTCTGTTTATCTTGTCCTGTCCTACCATCACTGCAAAGTTTGTCCTTTAGTAGTCGTATACCCGTAGCCGAGAAATGTGATGGTATCGTGTACGGAGCGCAGAGAGCCGGTAATGTGAGGGATAGAGAGAATGCAAAGTGCAGAGGTAGGGAGACCTAGACCAACATTGAGCTTGGTCCGAGCAACACCCGTGTCTCAATCGTGTCGCATTGGGCACTTAATATTCCGCGTGTATGGCTTCACGGAGGGAGCGAGTATGAACAGCTTTAATCCACCTGGATCAGAACAGGCCAGCCCTCGACTCCTACGTCTCTTGGACATGCTTCCCCTTCTTATCCTCATCCTTCCCCTTGTCTTCCACATTGTCCTTGTCCTTGGCATGCTCAATACCGCGACTCACGACCGTCGTCGTAGTCGACTCGACGACGGACGGCGCCCGTCCTTTCTCCATCCCCTTCTCTCTCCACTGCTGCGGGACATCGAGCTCGATCGCGTCGTCGTTCGTGCAGCACAGCCGGAACCAGCGTTTCGGCCTGGGCTTGGGCTTGGGATTGGAGTCCAAGTGGGGATGAAGATTAGTTTTTGGCTCGGGAATAGAGTTCTGATCGAGCTGGGGTACGGTACCGGGCTCGGAATCAAGAATTGCCGCGACTGCCCCGACGGACGGAGCAGACGCGCCATTCTCAACACTTGCGTCTTGCGTGTCTCGAGCTTCGGCTTCAATGACCTCGCGTCTCCCATCCTCTCCATCCATTCCCCCTACCTCCATCTCCATCTCCACCGGCCGGACAGCCCACGGCGACCGGTAATCCTGCCACTCGCGGCGCCGCGTCACTGCCGGCGAGAGCGTGCACCCGCCCCGCGGAGGAGGGAACACCGCCTCGTGCCAGGGTGGGAAGCTGACCTTGAGCCCCGCGGCGGATAGTTCCTGCCGCCGTCAGTTATGAAGGGCGGGGACTTACGCGGTCGCGCTGGGCCGCGCACTTTAGGAGATTCGTGGTCGCGTGATGGATGAGAAGTGCGGCGCGGGGGTTGAGCCGAGATGTGTGGGGAGATGCGGCTGGAGATTTTGAGGACCGCGCCCCCTCCTCACTCTCACTCTCACTCTCACTCTCACTCTCACTCTCACTCTCACTCTCACTCTCACTCTCACTCTCGCTCTCACTCTCGCTCTCACTCTCGCTCTCGCTCTGCGGCACATACGCCTCGTCCAGCGGGTCGGATGCCACGTCGCGTACCGACGCAGCGAGCATCAGTCGCAGGATCTCAATCTCGGGCCGGGACGTGATGGGGTTATGGCAGGTGATCGTGATCCGAGACCTTGGAGGAAACAGCTCGGTGCCTGTAAACGGCACGAATCCCCGAGAAGCGGTAATTCGCTTCTTGGACAAGAGCGGGCCCGGCGCGCCCAGTTCCGCCTTCTCTGCCCCCTCCCCCGCTTCGTCCAGAGCATGCCGGCGCCGGCGCTCGCGTTCAGCGCGGCGTGCTTCCCGTGCCCGCCGATCCGCCTCAAGCCACAGCTCCTCATACGCCTTTCTGATCTCTTTGCTAGACTCGAGGACCTGCGCCAGGTCTTCAGGCGGAATCCCGCTTTCGGTCCCTAGAAGCCTGCACTCGTGGTCCCACATGATCTTCTGGAGCCCATCAAGCGACAGCGAGCGCACCCTGTCGAGTTCCGCTTTGAGATCCGCGTCGAGGTCCTCTTCCTTCCGAGCACGCCGGCGCCGGCGCTCGCGTTTGGCACGGCGCGCTTCCCGCGCCGGCCGATCTGCCTCCCGCCACAGCGCCTCATACGCCTGTTTGAGCTCCTTGACAAACTCGTTCATCTTGGCCTGCTCCACGCGCGGAACCGTGCTCTCGGTCCCCAAACGCTCGCGCTCGCGGCGCCGCCGCATCAGCTCCTGGAGCACGGCGCGCGCGTCCCTGCTCACAGGATACAGATATCCAAGAGGCAGGCGGCGCGCCTCGAGCGCGTCCACCGTTCTGTCGAACCATGGGCGCTCCTCGGACTTGTTTTCCAATACCGAAGACTTGCCGTCGGCGTAATCCCGGCGCCGACACGCCTCGATGTAGAGTGCCTTCGCTGCGGCGTTGTTCACAGGCCCCTCGCCCGGCTGTCGTTGAGAATCCGGGACTGCGAACGGCGGTGGGTCAGGCTCGGGCTTGCCGGTGCCGCGCACCGGCACCTTGCGCGTGTGGAATGCCTTATCCACCATCTCCCGACGCGCGCACGCATCGACGTAGAGTCTCTCCGCTGCAGCGTTGTTCAGCTCCCGACCGCCGAGCCGCCCCGGCTGCCATCCGAAATCTGCGATTGTGCTGATGAGGTGCTCCGCCGGCCGCATGCGCGTGTGCACGCACTCGGTGGGGCAGGCACACCGCGTCGAGGAAGAAATGGTCGGTACCGCGGTATCTGATGAAGTGCGTTTGAGAGAGAGTTCCATCGCCTGCGTCTCCCGCCGCCGCCGCCACGACTCCTCCTGCAGCGCGACGTACAGTGCCGCCTGACGCTGCGGCTCTGTCATCTCGGCGGTGGAGCGCCGCTTCGGCACGGTGGGTACCCCGCTCGCGGCGAACCCGTCCGCGAGCTGGGCAACGGACAGGCGCGGCGAGGTTGCTAGCGTGGGTGGGAGGGAGCGGCGTGCAGGGTTGGACTGGGGGACGCAGCGGCGCGTAGGGGCCGCGGGGCTCGCCGCAGGGCTGCCCGGGCTGTTAGCGCCGGACGAGTCGCGTGCGCCGCTGCATTCCGCGCGATCGGGGGTTGGTGGCATGAATAGGTAGTTGGGCTTTGGGTCGTGTTTGTTGTGCTCGCTTGTTATGCTTTGGAGAGTTGTGTCTTGCGAGAGGATGTATGTTGTAAGATGTATGTTGCATGTTGCATGTTGCATGTTGCATGTTCTTGTGTTCTGTGGAGCTGGGAACTGAGAAAGTAACGGTATCATGTGCCCAAAGGTGGCAAACTGGATGAAGCTGTGCGAACCGACATCATCGACCACCATCAAGACCTGGGTTGGATCTTGTGATGCACGCGCCGCGCGCTACGGCACTCTCCCGGCTCCGGCATTCCTGGCGCCACACCGAGAGAGAGAGACGAGACGAGACGAGAGAGCTACAAGAAACGAGACGACACACGACGAGACGACTCTCGAGGCTTAAATTGTGCGGGCCCTGGCCTGGCGTGGGAAGGGGAAATGCGGTAGCTGTCAGTAGTTAGTAGTCAGTAGTCAGTAGCGCTGAATTGATGCATTGAGGCGCGTAGATTAAAGGAGATGCGAGAGGGAGAGAGAGAGGGATAGGAGATGCATGCACGAGAAAAAGAGAGAGAGAGAAACAAGAGGAATGGACGGATGGAGTGGGGGGTCTGACGCGCGTGCTCCTGAAAGGGACTCGGAGCGCGCGCAGCCACACCTCCCACGACGACAAACGACGAGCCAACACCTCTCCGTCTCTCTCCCTCTCCCACTCTCACTCACCGTCTTTCTCTCTCTCATCACCATCACGCACAGCGAACGAAACACACACACACCCCGACCTCGGCATTCATTCCCTTACACTCCATTTGCATCCTACAGTTGCATCCACCTCGCACACAGCACATTTCAGCGAAACACACTCCTTCACACACCACCGCGCCTGTCCGTCTCCCACCCCGCGACCGCCCCCCTGTCTCTCGCTCCCGCTCTCCCCTCACTCCCGCGTCTCCGGCACCAGTCAATGACTGGGGCACTGGCTGTGCCCCACACCGCAGGCCTGCGATGAGAACAGCACCACGACCCGACAATGGCCCGCGCGCCGGCAGGACAAGCACCAGCTCCGCCGCAAGCGGCCCCGGCCCCGGTACAGGCAGCGGGCATGCGACGCGCAGCAGCTCGAGCACGGGGCGGAGTCTCAGCAGCTTCAGCTCGCACCCATACGCGCGGTCAAACAGCAGCGGGCGGCCGCTCACGCCGTTCATGTCCGTCGACGACTGTGTCGCCGAGTCGACCGAGCTGTGGGCCCGCGATCTCCGCAGCCTGTTTGAGCACGCGCGCGACCGCTTTGCCGATGTATCGTGGGAGACGGACGCGAGCGACAGGATCTGGGCACATAAAGGTGCGTAGCGGGGGAGAAGCCAGGAGGGGCACACGTCGGTTGTCTTGGATCTTGGAGGCATCGCCGTCGTCGCTCGCACGAATGCCGGCAGCGCGCGCGCAGTGCCGAAAGAGGCATCGTCGGTGTCCAGCATGGACGCACTTGGAGAGCCGTGCAACGCGCCGCCGAGCCACCGTGCACCATCACCATCTCCCTCACCCTCACCATCACTTGCCGCACGCAGCACGCTAACAGCAGCTATTGTCTATGTCCGCGCGCCGAGTGAGTCTACGCGAATGCATTCTCAGCGTCACGCCCAGCTAACACACTCTCAGAAGCATTCAAGGACCGCTACTTTCTCAGCAACAAGACGTACTCGCGCTCTCCCACCAGCCTGAGCCATCAGTCTGGTCCCTCTCCATACCCGGTGCCGTCGCTGCTGCCCGCCGCGTCGCAGCGGACGACACCGAGTCCATCATTCTTCAACCACAGCTCCCTGTCAGTCGACACTGCAGAGAGCGACGGCACGCTGCGCGCCCCGACTTTGAGCGCAGGAGGAGACCGCGTGCTGCATCTCGGGAGCGACGAGTCGCCCGAGCTCTTCCTCGCACAGCTCGAGTGGCTGTACACTGGGGAAGGCTTTGGCGATGTCGTCCAGTGGATAAGCAAAGAGGAGGAGGTGGGTGCTCCACCAACGGGCACCGCAAATGGTGGCGCAAGTCCGCGCGACTCGCTGGGACGCCGCGGTAACCTCGCCGAACGGCGAGATCAGCTCGGACAGGACTTTACCTACATGTGGACGTCCAAGCTCTACTGCGACGTCCGCATCCAGCTTGAGACGCCCGAAGGCGAGGAATACTTCTCTGACGGCTCGGAAGACTCTGACGATTCCCTCGCGTCGACAGTCATCTTCACCGCACATCGCTTCATGCTCGTCTCCCGGTCACCCTACTTTTCATCCCTCCTTCTCAACCCGACAGAGTTCAGACCCCCAACAGCAGACATCTATCTCCCCACACCACCATTCACCCCGGCCGCCCTTCACTTCTGCCTGGGCTGGATCTATGCCGGCCACCTCGACTTTTCAAACCGTTCGTTTGACCTCTCCACAGCGTTCCAGATCTACAGGTCGGCACTCTACCTCCAGCTCGACGCCTTGGTCGCTGAAATCGAGGCGCGACTGGTCCACGACCTGTGCCATGGCCTCGAGTGGAGCAAGTGTCACTGCCGCAAGTGTCTGTTCCGCATCTCCCGCGTGTGGCGCTTCTCGTGCTCGCCCGACGTCGCATCAGTGGAACTTCAGCGCCGTACACGGCGCTTCATCCTCACAGGCTGGGCAGAGTGCTGGAACCGCGAAGTCGGATTAGCGGATCCCGAAGAGCGCGAGGATCTTGTCAGCGATGTTGTCACGGTGCTCAGCGCGAGCAATGTCATCACGGCCTACCGCGGCATTCTCCGTGTGCGCTCAAAGATGGAGCATGGGATTCGGACAAAGGGCCCAGAAGCCGCACCCTGGGTGGACGCGCTGGGCGCCATGACGGAAACCGTCGAGCTTCGCGCTCGGGAGATCTTGGCGAGCCAGTTTGCAGCCGTGTGCGAGAGCGCCGACCTCTGGGATCTCATCAACGGCAAGGGCTTTAGCGAGGATCTGTTCGACCACGTCTTGAAGGAGGTCGTCGACACTGCTGGCCGCGCGTACGTTCAGGCGCCGCAAATGTACCAGACTGTCGTGTCCTCTCTCATGCTGCGTGTCGATCCGGAGACGCTCGAGGCAGCCCTCCCCGCGCGGTCTCACGCCCGCCACAAGATAGAGACCGCCAGGGAGGGTGTGCTCGCGCATATCCGCCGCAGGTGGATGCAGATCAAGGAGGAGAATGGCTTTGCGGGTTTGGAAAAGTGGTCACTCAAAGAGATTTCTGATGGTGGGTTCCAGCCATGCTCTTGTTTCCTGTTCTCACCCCCAGAAATCGACGTCTCCGTCGACGACCTGCTCAGCCGCCAAGTCCCGTTTCCAGGAGGCGGCCGCGAACGCAAGCCATCCGTCACGACGTCGCGAACAGCAGCAAAGGGCAAGGCGCCCGCAGCGCCAGCCCCGGCGCGCACCCCGCGCACGTCGGATGCAGGCCGCGCGAGCCGTGCGTCGACTGTGCGCACGTCTGATCCGGGCCACCGCGAGCCAAATGGACCAAATGGCCTGCGCCGCCTTCGTCTCTCGAGTTCTGCATCCATCGCATCCACGAGTTCCGTAATGTCCTCTGCAACCATCCCCTCCTCCTCCCGCCAGCAGGCCACCTCGGGACCCACCGCTCGCAGCCCAACAGCAGCAGGCAAGACGCCGATCGTGTCTGTTGGCTCGCGTAGTCGTTCATCGACTCCCCGCGGAACCCCGAGCAACGGCGGCACCAGCTCCCCGACACCGGCACGCGGCAAAGCGGGACAGGTCATGACCGGTCCTCCGCGCCCGTTGCTTACGGGCAAGAGCACTGTATCCCAAGTGGCGTCCAGCTCGGGCACGAGGGGCGACGCCCCGTCACCAAGACACTCGACGGGATCGCCGTCGCTGCGACAGCGCCAATCGACGCCAGTGCTCCGGCCCCGCAAGTCGAGCCCACCGTTACGCCACCAGCAGTCCACCGCGAGCGTAAAGTCGGCGTCGAGCGTGCGCACCACGGCAACCGCCAGGACAGTTGCATCCGCAAAGACGGCTACATCGGCGAAGACAACCGCATCTGGGAAGACCACCGCGTCTGCGAGGACGGCCGCTTCGGTACCTGGCAAGTCGCCTACAGCCAGCACATTTGCGTCGTCGTCAACACCAGCGACCCGGCCAGCGGCGCGGGCGCCCTCCGTGGCGGCGCGGGCTCCCTCCGTGGCATCCACGCGGACCGCCACCAAGGCGGAGACCTCCAAGGCTGCCGCCGGACCACGGCCTGGGATATCGCCCATCGCGGAGAGCTCAAAGGAGGGCGTCACGCGCGCGACGGCCGCGAGCATAGCAAAGGCTGCGCCGGCTGCTGGCGCTTCCACCGCGACGAAAGCTGCGCCAGCCAGCGCGTCCACGGCGGCGAAGGCTGCCCCTGCGGCCGGCGCGTCCACCGCGACTAAGGCCACTCCTGCAGCCGGCACGTCAACTGCGACCAAAGCCACTCCCACCAGTGCAGCCACTACGGCCAAACCCACCCGCCCCACGCCCCGGCCGTCCGTGGACGCGCTCCCGGCCTCAAAGTCGACGCCGACATTACGCACGCGGACCATGTCAGTCACGAGCGTGCGGTCCAAGGCGGCGCCGGCGGGTGCCAGCGCATCGCCCGTTCCTGCACTCCCGGCCAGCGTGCGCGCCGCTGCCACGCGGTCGCCGGTAGTGGGCACACGATCACCCACCACGGCAGTCAAATCTCCACCTGCCACAGCTACAGCCGCTAGGACCCCGACGACGACGAGAACCCCCGCCTCGCGGACCACCAGCATGAGCAAGGCGCCCGAGTCGTCGACGCCCAAGCCTCCGCCGCTGCGTACCTCGGCATCCACAAAGTCGCTCACGCGTTCCGCGACCACCAAGGCTCCCGCGCCCAAGACTCCTACTGCGGCAACGCGTCCTCGCCCCTCACTGCCCGTCACGCCTCGCATGCCCGGCGAAACTCTCTCCCCTCCGGTTGGCACCCGCGTGCGCTCCACTTCACTCACCCCGCGCTCGACCCCGTCGTCTATCACGCGCCAGCGCACGACCTCGTCCTCGACGCCCCCGGCACCATGGAAGCGCGCGACACCGCTTCCTCCCTCGGTTGCCGGGGTACGCCAGCCGCGCAAGTCGATCCGCTCGTCCTCAGGCTCGACCGAGGGCCCGCCCGAGGCGATCACCCCGCGTACCTCGAATGCAGCTTCCGCGGAGCCAATCATAGTTGTCGACGACGACAACCTCGTTGTCGCCCCCGTCTCCCCTGACAGCCGGACTCTGCCAGACGAGATAAAGGAGATCAAAGAGGAGACCGAGGTTGAGCACGAGGTCAAACCCGAGGTTGGCGTGCCCGCGTCGACGGACTCTGTGCCGCCCACGCCCGAGCTCGAAAAGACCGACGTCGACGCCGAGGAACCCTCCACGCCCGCGTCGCAGGTGTACCAGGTTTCTGAGACATCGCAGGTTTCTGAGACGTCGCAGGATTCCGGGGTATTGCAGACACCTGAGGTGTCTCAGGAAGCCCACCCATCAGAGGTCGCTAATGGTGAGGCGCCAGCAGCGGCCAAGGACATTGCTGTGACAACAACTGCGGCTCCCACGACACCAGAGGCGAAGCCGGATTCAGAGCTGGCGGTCAAGGACCAGGAGACTGTCGTCACTCCGACGCGTACCCCGGTCACCCCTGTTCGCTCGTCGTCTCTCGCTGTCCCCGCCCAGTCCGTCTCCACCCCTTCGCAGTTTGCAGATGCCCCATCGCCGCATGGCTGGGTTCCATCCCCGGGGCAGTTTGCCGACGCGCCCTCGCCCATGGTCAACGGGGCGGCCCACACCACCACGAACCGCGCATCACCCGTGACGCCCACACGTACCCCCGTTCCTGGCGCTCCCCTCGACCTCACCCCCAAGTCGACAGATGCCAGGCAACCTACTACACCCCCTACGTCTCTCGCCACAACGCAAACTACCTCTACAGAAGTTACACCTACGGCGCGCCGCGGGCCCGCTGTTTCTATAATCGATACTCCCCCGAAAATACCGCCAAAGGATGCCCAGAGGGATAATGTGCATCCGACAGCTCCCCCTCCGGCCCAGCCCACGATCCATGCTCCGCGCCCCGACCTCCCGATAGCAGCACGGTATACACGCCCAGTGGTACTCGAGCGGCCCACATCGCCGCCGCACCGCACGCAAACGCCGCCATATCGCAATTCGCCGCAGCAGCGTCCCATGTCGCCGTCGCGCCGCGCGCTCTCGCCTCCGTCGACCCCCGCGCCACGGCTGGGTACCTCGCCTCCGAGCGACGGTTCATCACCAGTGCCTCAGATCCGTGACATACCATCATTTGGCTCGCCGCTCATCATCCCTCAGCCTGCATCCTCACCGCCATCTGCAACCCAATCCCTGCCGAATGGCAGTCCGCGAAGCGCCGCACCTCTTCCGTCAGTCACCCGCATCGTAAGCGAGGCAGGCACTCTCCGCACGCACTCGTCATCCCCGCAATTCCGCCCCCACCCGGCACGCGCCTTTGACCCTCCCCCGCGCAAACCACCGACACCGCCGCCGCCCAGGATCGAGATCAACGACGACAACGTCCCGTTCAACGGCAAGGGCATCTCGCTGCACGTCGGTATCCCCTGTATCGTGACGCTGGCGCAGCGTCGCGCCCGATTCCGCGCAAACGTAAAATATCTCGGCCATCTGGCGGGCGAGTCGGACACCTGGGTCGGGCTGGAAGTGGACGACCTGGAGCGCTTTGGCGTCGAGACACTCCCAACGGGCGCCAAGAGCGGTGTACGGTATTTCCACTTTACGCAGCCGCCGCCCCATCTCTCGCCTGCCGAGCTGGCGGCCCGCACGCAGCGCCAGCGGCGCATCGCAGCGATAGCCGAGGACCTGCCCCCGCGCAGACGGTTCAACGGCATCGCCCTCGCGGCGCCACACACGCCGCACCGCGCAGGCGCCCCGTTCGTGGCGGACTGGGCGCCACCGCACCGTCCGCGCGCGCTCTTCGTGCGTCCCTCCGAGGTCGTCTTCGTCATGGGCGCCGAGTAGCAACGGTAGCGAACAGCAGCGAGCATTTACGTCAAAGACAAATAAACACTCACGAACCAAAAAACCGAGGCCATATAGCCATATATACCCCCACCCCCCTTCCCCTCTTTTAGCGACCTGTATATCTGGCATACTACCTTGATTCCCACCTCTTTTTTTATTTTTGACTGTCTGTCTTGTTGAGATGGAATGTGATGTGAGTGACGAGTGACGCGAAGGGGGTTGCACGTCTGCACAGACGATTGCAGCGTATGTGACTGGGTCTCGCAGGTCGAACAATCCATGCAATCCGCAATTCGAGATCTCCATGCCTCCAGAGCAACTAAAACAAAACAAAAAATGGACGAGTTAGGAATCGAACCAAAGACCTTGTCAAGATAGGAGTTGGATCCTGCTAATGACACGCTCTACCAACTGAGCTACACGCCCTGAGATATTTTTGATTCTGTCCTCTCCGCTGTGTTCCCACGGCCCAGGGCAGTCTGCGCAACACCCTCGCTGCAGCACCGCCTTGATGAGAATCAGGAGCCAAATACGAAGCGCCAAGCGAAAAGAGATGTAGACGATGACAGATGGTGCAGAGCGGCGTCGGACAAGAGAGTCATACGAGCACACGAGACTGTAGAGCGGCGCTTCTTTGCTCGCTTACTCGCTTGCTCGCGCTCGGCGCCCGGCGACGGTGAGGCATTAAGTGCTTCTTGTTCCGTGGCCCTTGTCTCGTAGCGCCGGGCCCGACGGCAATACGTCACAACAACTGACCACTTGATCACGGGAAGCAGCAACCGCAGGAGCCGCAACAGCCGGGCGAGCCGGGCCACCACGCGCAGCACCGGGATAGGGGAGAATAGTGGGGCGGGCGGACCGCGGTATGCATCGCAGGGAACAGGGAGGATGGAGCACGCGAGCACTACGCACTACTTGCATTGCTGCACGCCGTCGTCATCGTCCACAGCGGCACCGTACTGCATGGTCGAGAAGCAATACCAAGGGGTGGATGGGGGACCGAAAAGAGGATTTCTTGTTCTTGGCGCTTTTTGCAGCACCACCACCCACCACCCACCACACCATCCATCCCGATTCCTGTCTTGTTGTTCTTTTTCCGTCGTCTTGTCCTCTTCTTGTCCTTGTCATCGTTCTCTTGGCTCGAGGTCGCCATATCCACATCCACCCCATCCATCGCCTGCATCTCCCCCATCGCCATCCATCGCCGCTCGTACGCCACCTCCGAACGCTCCGACGTGATCATCCAGCCAGAAACGGCGATAAGCGGCAAGCGACACTCTCGCCACCCATTGCATCGCGCATCACGCATCGACCCCGCATCGGCCTCGCACTGCATATCGCGCACAGCGCATAACAATGGCAGCGATGCTGCCCCGCCGAGGGCACCGAGGGCACCGTGGGCACGCGGCAGCGCCGAATCCAAAGACCAAGCCAAGACGCCGGCCGCACCGCGCGCTCGCGTGGGCGCTCGTTGTCGCTACGCTCGTGCTCTGCCTCGCTGCGACGCCGCGCGCGCGTGTGAAGAGCACACAGCGCATTCTCATGAAGCGCGAAGGCGACGGCGGCCAACCCGGCGAACCCCATGTGAGTCTCGACCTCGAGTTGATCCTCACTGACATCAGCACGGGGCAGGCGCGCTCCTCGGGATTCCCTACGACGCTATCTGGGAACAGTGCCCGCCAGCACTGCGGCCGCTCTTCGTTACCTGCCTGCTTGTGATAATCGTGTTTCTGTTCTGCACCATCTCGATTACGGCGTCCGACTTTTTCTGCCCAAACCTCGCAACCGTCGCGGCATATCTCGGCCTGAGCGAGACGACTGCAGGTGTGACGCTCCTCGCGTTCGGGAACGGCTCGCCCGACGTCTTTTCCACCTTTGTGAGCGTGCGGCAGGGGACATTCGGCCTCGCGGTCGGCGAGCTGATCGGCGCGGCGTCGTTTATCACCTCGATCGTCGTCGGCTCCATCGCGATGGTGCGCCCGTTCCACGTGCCCGGCTTTGCCTTTCTCCGCGACATCTTCTTCTTCGCCATTGCCGTGCTGCTGCTCATGCTCGTGCTCGCTGACGGCGAGCTAACGCTAAGGGAATCAGGCGGCATGGTGGCTGTGTATGCGCTGTATGTGGGGGTTGTCGTCGCCCAGTCGTGGTGGAGTACCCGCCAGCGCAAGCGGGAGGCGTATGCCGATCTCGGGTGGAAGGTGCACGACGAGGAGGCCGCGGCGGACACGAACGGCGTCGAGGTCGAGGTCTCGGCGTCAATGTCCGAGTCGCTGAATCTCAACCCTGCGACGCCGGATCTGAATCGGAGGCGACACAGCAGTGCGTCTCGTATGGTTTCGTACGACGATGCCGTCGCGGCAGAAGAGCAGGCCGCCGACACGCAGCGCGCGGCGTGGTCGCTGCTCGGTGCCGTCGAGTTCCGCGACGCCGTGAATGCCCTCAAGCGCGAGGGCCACACGCCGTCTTCGTCCGTCGGCAACTCGCAGCCAGCAAGTCCGATAGTCCCCCACGGCGACGACAGCGACTACTTTGCGGCGGCGGCGGGCCGGCACCGCCGCGTCGCTTCCGGCCCACAGGTGCGGAAAAGTAGCTCGGGGCGATCACGGAGCTCGTCGCTGGTTGCCAATTGGCTCTCGCGCGCAAGATCCACGACAGAGCTGAATGACAGCTTTGGCATGCCGGTTCATGCGTCGCCGGGCACGCTTGAGACTGTCCCCGCGTCGCCGCAGTCGGCGGCAACGCCGACAGACGGGGACGTCCACCCCGCACACGACGCAGAGTCCCACCCCCTCGCGCCCCTCAATCTCACCATTGCCAACCTCCGCGCCCCGGACGACGAGCCCCTCTCGTCTGCCGCGTCGCGCGGCGACGTGCCATCCATCTCCGTCGTCGACCCCGAGGGCGACCTCGCCTCGCCAAACATACCGCTCTCGCGCACCAACACCACGGCCACCCTCGTGGATACCATGAACCACACACTCCACCGCGTCCTCCACACCCTCTTCCCCTCTCTCCAGGGCTTCATGTCAAAATCCCTCTTCGGCATGGTCCTCGCCGTGTTCTCCGTCCCGGCACTCTTCGCGCTAACTGTGACACTGCCAGTGGTGGACGACGGGCGCGGCGACGAAGGCGCAATCGCTCTGCCTGGCGGCGAGGACGAGACGCTTGGCGAAGTGGTGCAGACAGCATCGCCCGCACCGTACGACTTTCCCTCTCCCCGCTCCGCATCCCCGATACCGCGCCCCGCATCGCCGCGCGGCATGTCTCCGCGCAATTCCGGCTTTTACATCTCTTCGCATCATTCGATGCACTCCACCTCCCCGCGTGCCTCGTTCTCGCCCCGCGACTCGTTCCGTGATCGCCCAGTTGGGCCCGAGGTGGGCGAAGAGCTGCACCACCTCATCGAGAGCGGGTTCACCTTTAACCCGCGACACATGCCTGATTCTTCGGCTCTTGTGCGCGCGGGCATCTCGTGCCCGCCGTCCGATGACGGGCACGACGACGAGGAGTGTGTGCTCGAGTTTTCGCCCGCGCTCACTGCCGCACAGTGCATCTGTGGGCCTGTCGTATGCGTGTGGCTCCTCTTCCGTGAGTACATGCCACGAGTTTAGCTGACAGAACAAGAGGAAGACCACTTTGTGTGGTGGGCCCTCCTTGGTGCGGCCGCTATCGGCACCGCCGCTGCAGTTCTTGTGTCCCGCCTCGCCGACGACGGAAGCGCACAGCCGTGGCGCCTGGTCCGCTGCTGCGCAGGCTTTGTGTGCAGCATGGTGTGGATTGCGACAATCGCCGACGAGGTCGTCGCGGTGCTTCAGACCTTTGGCGAGATCTTTGGCCTCAGCGACGCCATCATCGGTCTGACCATCTTTGCAGTGGGCAACTCGCTCGCAGACCTAGTGGCCAACGTCACGATCGCGCAGTTTGCCCCCAACATGGCCTTTTCCGCCTGCTTTGTGAGTGAGCTTCATGTACATTTCTGACTCCAGGGCGGACCGATGCTCAACCTCTTGCTCGGTATCGGTGGCTCGGGGACGTGGTCGATCCTGTGGTCGCAGCGACACCGTCCCGTGACGGTCGATTTTTCCCCCACACTCTGGGTGAGCGGCACAGGGCTCATGCTCATCCTCGCGACGACGGCCCTCTTTGTGCCCCTCAACTCGTTCTTCATCGACCGCCGCTGGGCGATATGCCTGTTGATCGGGTACGCGCTGCTCATGACTGTAAATGTTGTTGTCGAGATCCGGTCCGAGCGGCGAGCGTGAGAAGAGAAGAGCCGCAACAGCTGAAGCTCGCAAACATACACGACACGACACAAAACAGAAACAGTACTTTTGGTTTGAACATTGGGCTCCTGGTTCCATCGTTGACTCTCACCTTCCACAATCCACACACACACGAGCCGCTAAAGCATGTCTACGTGCATACATGAATGTAACGTCTATGCAACCAGTGTATGTACAGTGTCGGAGCGCGTGCGTGTTGGGGCGATTGGGTGCTTTCTTCGTTGAGTGTGGGTTGTGGACGAGATCTGGGAATCGTACTTGTGTGCACCCTTGTTGCGCACCTCGGTCGTGGCTTGTGTCTCTGCTCTCGCTCTGCTCTCGCTCTGCTCTCGCTCTGCTCTCGCTTCACGTCGTGCCCTCGTTATTACATTGGCGGCCGGGCAGTCGGCATAATCCTTCCAGAGGGGGTAAGCGGCCCCCTTCTGACCACCTCGTTATCGAACGCAAGGGCAGGCCCTCGGTCCTGGCTCGGCATCTCCCAGATTCCCTCTCCGGCACCCTGCACCTCCTCCTTGCCCCATCCGTCCTCCCACTCCCTTTCCTCCTCACGCTCCGTATTCTCCACCTCGACACGCACGCCCCCCTCGTCAAGAATCACCTCCTTCCCCCGCCGAGCAGTGAGCTGGAGTGCCTCGAGCGCGCGCCGCAGGTCATCCGCCAACGGCGCCATGTTCGGCCCCTCCTCCTCGATCGGCTCCCATCCCTCGGGAGGCGAGCCGGGCGGGGAAATCAGGAAATTGCGCCCCGCTTCCGGCGGACGCAGGTGGTCGGGGCCGGCGTCGAGCGGCGTGCGCGGAAGTGCAAAGACGCGGAGCACGATGCTGGGAGTGTTAGTGGGAGAGTGGTTGGGGACGTACTCGTTACTAGAGCGTTTCCGCCGGTGAAAGTATCCCTTCTCGCCGGCGTTCGAGTCCTTTACTGTGTCCTCTGTGTCCTCTGTGTCCTTCCTGCCCTTTGTGGTGTCATCTTTCTCCGGCTCATCAAGATCCACATGGAGCGCGAGCCCGTCGCCCTCGCGCTTGGCGAGCTGCGCCGCCTCGTCCTCGGTATACACGACAATGACGCGTCCCATGGCGCGCACGGGGGCCCAGTGCGCGAGGTGGCCGTATGCGGCGAACGCGTCGCGGAGGAGGCGGAGCGCAGCGGGCGCAAAGAGCGCCTGGTGCGGGAGGAGGAGGGCGAGCGTGTTCGTGTCCCATGTCCCTGGGGAGAGGGGGGGTACGGGGGGCAGGGGGATGGATGTTGTGGGCGGGGAGGGCATCGTGTGGTGAGAAATGGGAAGATGAAGATGGGTGGGAGAGTGAGAGTGAGAGTGAGAGTGAGAAAGAGAAAGAGAAGAGTGTGGGAATGAGAGAATGGAAACTGTCGAGTTCGAAGAACTTACTACTGAAAGTCTTGATCGAGCTCGTCGACGTCGCCACCCACCGACACAGACAAGTCGCCGTCGCGTGCCGCGTTGACCGCGTGCCGCCAGCGTGTGAGTATTGTGGAAATGGGATCATGGGGCATTCCAGCACATCAGCACACCAGGCTGCTGGCTGCTGGCATGCATGTGTCTGTACCTCTGCCTCACAGGTGCCGCTGACGGCGGTGGCGAGCGGGCATTATGAGTGGAAAAAGAGCATGCATCCGCAGTAGGCATGTGTCAATGGAATGGGAATGGTTGCTTTGCTGGTGGTGGCGGCGTTTCGACTGGCGCGGAGAGTGTTCTGCAGGCTTCTTTCCACGCGCTGCGCTGCGCTGTGCTGGTAATCGCAGCCAACCGCGGCTATGCAGAAACCATGACCGATTTGAAAGAGTACGTATGCACTTGGCAGCAGTCAGTATCGTAGTGAATTGCATTCATGCATGCATGCCATGCTGCAGCAGGGGGTTGCATTGCATCACCACAAAAGCGAGAGAGAGAGTCGTAGAGTGGGTTCCCGGCGGGAGAGAGGAGAGGTAAGAGAGAGCGTGTCATGGGATGTGATAAGAGAATGGTGATGATGACAACACACACAACAACCCCCAAAACCCAATCACACTCTTTCTTTCTCTTTCTCTCACACATCCATCTCTCACTTCTCTCTGTTACCCACTCCCACTCCCATATCCATCATGTCAAAAGCCGCACTCCTCATCGTCGACGCGCAAAACGACTTTCTCCCGCCCAAGGGCCGCCTCATGGTCCCCGGCGGCATGAGCGTCGTGCCCGTCATCACCGAGCTCCTCACCGACTTTGAGTGGACCGCAGTCATTGCCTCCCAGGTGCGTGGCCGAGCGCAGCGCGCAGCGAGCGCCGCAAGTCGGGCGCGATCCGTCTTTTCTTGCCTTGTTTCCCCACTCACTCCCAGGACTACCACCCCGAGGGCCACATCTCGTTTGCCTCGTCGCATCCCGGCAAGAAGATCAACCAGAACATTGAGCTCAAGGACGCACGCGGCATGGACTATGAGCAGAAGCTCTGGCCCGACCACTGCATGCAGAACACGGTCGGCGCCGAGATCCAGACCGACCTCCTCCCCATCCTCGAGAAGCAGGGCGACAAGTTCAAGATTGTCCGCAAGGTGAGTCGCCGCGTGCTGGGCCGGGGTATCCGGGGTGGAGGTGGGCAATGGATGAATAGTCGCTTCGGATCACTCCCTCGACATCCACGGTCATCGTCGCAGGCGTCGTCGCCGGCCTCGCCGCCATGCATCCAGCATCGAGTCGGCTTCGGCTTCGTCTCCCGGCTCCCTGCTTGCTGTGGATGCTGGTCCCAGTCCCCACAGCGATGAGCGCAGTGGCGTCGACCCCGCATTGGTTGAGCGCCACCATGCTACCTCAAGCTAAACCCCATTGGGCCACGGGCTGGCCACCCCGCACAACACACCCTGCATCCTGCATCCTGCATCCTGCATCCTCACCCTGCATCCCATCCCCGCACCATGCCCACTTTGTCTACGTCCACTCACTCCCAGGGCTGGCACAAGGGCGTCGAGGGCTACTCTGCGTTTGACGGGTACGTCACTGACGGCGTGAACCCGGCCGAGCCGCCGAAGGAGGTGCCCCCCATGCAGATCCGCGAGCTCAAGCTCTTCCTCCGCCACGAGGGCATTACCAAGCTTGTCATTGCCGGCCTCGCGACCGACTACTGCGTCGCGCACACGGCCCTCTCGGCCCTCTCGTGCCGCTTCCAGGTCGCCGTCGTCGCGCCCGCCTGCCGCGGCATGGACCCCATCGACACCACCGAGGTGTACGACAAGGTCGAGGCGCTCGGCGGTGTTGCCATCGGCCGCGAGAACACAAAGTGGGAGGACGACCTCAAGGCGTGGCTCCGGGACTAATCGCCGAGCGCCGCGACGCGCGAGGCCGGGCGAGAGGTGGTATCTATCCATCCCCGGATCTCGACCGGATACCCCTCCCTCCTGCATCATGCATGCACCAGTCCCGACGTGTACAGTATCGCTGTATCCAGGCTGCGCCTGTTGTATCACCTTGTCCGTAGTTTTTTTCGGGCATCGCATGCAATCGATCTGAGAGAGAGCGGTGAGGTGTGACGAGCGTTGCTGCGAGGTTGAGCTCCGCGCACCTCCGCGTCGGAATCGGAATCGGGATGATGGAAGCGAGGCATTTTGCTTCCTCCATGACGCGGTGACGAGCGCTCGACGGGCGCGCGGGCGCGACGGCGCGACACGTGCGTATCTCCTTCTCATATATCTATATATCTCATATAGGCATATGCGTCTTTCTCAATCCGGACGCCGAGCCAACGCGGAGACCAGCAGCCGTGTAACTATAAAGACTGACAGCAGTGATGGCACGGCGCGACACGTTGCCCCGTCGCCCGTCACCCGTCGCCCGCCTCGCCGCGTCGCCGTGCGCCGCGTCTCGTCGTCGAGGTCCGACACGAGCCGACACTTTTCACATCGGCCAAATGGCGCCTCTGAGTGCGTACAGCGTGGGGGGCTTTGTCGACGTCATTACTCAAGTACTAGGCCTCCTTCGTCGCCAAGCGCTGCGGCGGAGGTCACGACCACAACCAACAACCACAACCACAACTGCATCTCACGCGACTCGGGACACTAACAATTCGCAACGCCTCGACTCTGAATACAGCTCGCACCCCCACCGGCTACCATGCGCGCCTCCCCTCTCATCCGCGCACTCGGCAGCGCGCGCGCGTGCCGCCCCCGTTCTCCGCTTCCGCTTCCGATAGCCGGTACACCGCTTGCCCTCACCGCTCCGGCTCTGCGCGCAGGGTTCGCGAGCACACCCCGCCCAAGCACGTTCTGCAGCGTCAAGCAGATGGCCACCTCTGGACCCTCATCGGGCGAGGAAAAAACCTCTTCCTCTTCTTCTTCCTCTTCTTCCTCGGCCCCGGAGCGCGAGACGCGCACCCTCCTGATCGTCTACCACTCGCTCACGGACGGGGCGCGGCAGATGGCCGCGGCGGCGGCGGACGCCGCGCGCTCCGCGGCACAGGACGAGTGGGACGCGGGAGACGGTGAGGTGGGTCGCAATAAATATAGTTTTAGTTGACGGACAGCCGGCGCCGGAGATTGAGGTGCGGCTCGTGTCTGCGCGCGATGCGGGACCAGAGGATATCCTCTCTGCGGCGGGATATCTCTTTGCGGCGCCCGAAAACCTCGCTACCCTCGCGGGGGTTATGAAGGACTTCTTTGACCGGAGTTACTATCATGTACTCGGTAAAGCGAATGGGCGGCCGTACGGCGTCATGATCTGTGCGGGGAGCGATGGCGAGGGGGCGATGCGCCAGCTCGACAGGATATGTACAGGGTGGAGATTGAAGAAGGTTGCCGAGGGGATCATTGTTATAACGCATGCGCAGACGGCCGAGACGTGCCTCGCTATCAAGACTATCAAGGAGGACGAGCTGGATAGGTGTCGCGAGCTTGGAGGGGCCATGGTCGAAGGGCTCAGGATGGGGGTTTGGTAGAGATTGTTCATTGTAGGTTGATGTAGTCTGTAAGAACATGTCGCCTCTGCGTCTCTTTAAACCCACAGGTCCACTTCCCGCGTCCCGGCCTCACTCCGACATAACCCATGCAAAGTACTATCCACTACAACATGCCGCTAGCCCATGAGGTCGACGAGGTCGGCGAACGCGTCGTTCTTCTTCGGCTGCGCGGCGGGGGCGGGGGCCGGAGACGCGACGCCCGGCGCAGCGCTGGTCGCGGGGCGGCCGTTCGCTGGCGAGGCGGCGGGCGAGGGTGCGAGCGGCGAGCCAAAGCCGAAATTCGTGGGCTGCGTCTGCTGCGCCTGGAAACCGCCGTATTGCTGCTGTTGCTGCTGCTGCTGCTGCTGCTGCTGCTGGCCCATGCCCATGCCCATCCCCCCCATGCCACCCATTCCCATGCCGCCAAACTGGTTGCCGTACTGCTGCTGCTGCGGCTGCATCGGCGCGGAGACGTTGAAGAACGACATGGGGTCCTTGCGCTGGACCGAGGGGCCGGGCGACGCGGACTGCGGGCCGGGAGAGCCAGACGGGGAGGGGGCGAAGAGGTCGAGGGGGAGGCCGCCGGCGGTGAATCCGGGGTTCGAGGTGTCCGGGGCGGCGGCCGTACCCGAGGGAAGCGCGAGGCCGCCGCCACTGCTGCTCGGCTCGTCGTCGTCCGCAAACGCGTCAAACGAGATGAGGTCGTTTGTGGCCTTGCCCTTGCCGCCCGCCGAGGTGGCTGCGGCCGCGTTGTCAATGCCCTGCCGCGCAATCTCCCGCGCGGCCGCCCAGTCGCCCTTCTTGGCCGCCTGGAAGCGCTCGAGCGCGTTGTTTATGAGATCGTTGCAGAGCAGCAGCTTGTCCATCAGCCCCTCGTGCTCGCCCGTGTCCTTTTCGATCCACTGCTGAATCTTTGGCCGTGCGCCACGGCATGCAGCCGCCACCTGGTCGTACACGTCGCCGTCGAGACCTATCCTCTCGTCCTCCTTGGCATTGTCGAGCATGTCGTTGAGCAGGATCGCCTTGCTCTGCACCTTGTCCAGCTCGGTGAGCGTCTGCTTTTCATAATCCACAGCCTTTTCCGGTTCGGCACCGCTCAGCTCCTTCATGAGCTCCTGCGCGGCAGCCAGGTCGCGCGGGGTCGCGCGGCGGATGAGCTCCTGGAGCTTGGCCTGCTTTGCCGCGCGGTCCTCCTCCTCGAGCTCGTCCGGCGACTTGAGGTCCTGGTTCGGGTTGACATTCGCCATTGCGCGCGCGGCATCAAACGCCTTGAAGCGGTAGCCCTTATAGCTGAGGAGGCGGTGCATGTCGCGGATGTGAACAAGGTCATCCTTATACTTTGACGTCACGCAGATTGTGTTCTTCCACTCGTGGATGAGCTGGGCGTAAGCAACGAGCACAGACGCAGCGCAGGCGCGCAGGCGCGGCACCACACACCTCGAGAATCCGCCCCATCACACGACCAATGACCATCGGCGGCCGCTCGGGGAAACGGCGCACAAGCTCGTTGAGAAACTCTTTTGTGCTGATCTGGAGATAGATCGGGTATCCGCCAGTCTTGACAAGGCGGTCGAGGACGTTGAGCGCGAGCAGCGACTGGTTCGGGTTCCGCGAGTTGATGTACACCAGCAGCGCGTGCGTTGCCTCACGGGCACTGCCGTGAGTTGCGATCGAAAAACATTAACTCACCTATTCCCCTTCTTCTTGTTCATCAACTCGATGAGCTCCATGATAGCGACGTCGTTCGGGGAAAGCAGCGTCGGGTCGCATGCCTGGTCTGGGGGTGAGCAACGGGCGGTCTGAGCGATCGTCGGTCTCTCACGACATACCAACAAGCGACTGCACCGCCGAGCGGCCGCCCCACGGCCGTCCGCTGGGGCCGAGCATGGTGGGGGAAGGGGGAGGAGTGACGAGAAAGGGGGACGCGGTGGAGGCGCTGACGCGTGCACCCGAGATAGGAGAGTGGTCCGAGCGGGCGGTGTTTCTGTCACCTGGCGCCAGGAGGGAGGATGCGGCACGCTCTGCGGAGTGCGGCCGAGAGATGAAGAGAGGGAGAAGCGAAGGGGCTGAGATGAAGAAGATTGCTCGGAAGCGAGCTCGACGTCGATGAGAATGAGCTCGAAAGAGGTCGTCGACCACGACGGACGTACGTCAAGCAAGCGGGCGCGTGCCAAGTCGACAGGGGCGGGCGCGCGGAGCGGGAGCAGATGCCACGTGTCAGAGTGGAGGTATCACTGGGGGTTGGGTGCCACACTCGATTCCTCCGTCCAATTCCGAGCCGCACTGTACGGTACGGTGGTGGAGTGCTGTTGCTCACTGTACTCCGGTGGTTGTTCGCTGTCCAACCACCAGCAGAGGATATCACAGAAGCCACCGACACCATCTATCCTGTTGTGCTCACCCCCCCTACACACTCCACTCTATCCACATCTCTAGGGGCACAATGGCGTCAGTCCGCTTCGGTAAGCAGCTCTCTCTCCCCGTCACACACACGCTACGACAAACGCCCCGCCCACTCACACACACAGCTCCTGCCCTCCGGTCAAAGGTCGCGGCCTCGGTCGCGCCCCGCATGGCGACCCGCGTACGTTCATGGTGCCGTGGCATCGCGCGCAAGCCCCCACTGACCCCAGGCGGCCCACGACCTCACCGTCCTCAACCAGCCCAAGACGCACCGCGCGACGCCGATTACAAAGGCGGGACCGCCCACCGGCGGCCGCTCGGCGGTCTCGGGCCACGTCGCGACTGTCTTTGGCGCGACCGGCTTCCTCGGCCGCTACCTCGTCTCCAAGCTCGCAAAGGAGGGCACGCAGGTCATTGTACCCTACCGCGACGAGGACGCCAAGCGCCATCTCCGCGTCACTGGCGACCTCGGCCAGATTGTGCCCCTCGAGTGGGACTGCCGGAACCCCGACCAGATCCACGAGTGTGTCCGCCACTCGGACACGGTCTACAACCTCGTCGGCCGTGACTGGGAGACGCGCAACTTTGACTATGACGACGTGCACGTCAAGGCTGCGCGCCTGATTGCCGAGGTCTCGGCGGCGTCCGGCGTCGACCAGCTCGTCCACGTCTCGCACCTCAACGCCTCGCCCACATCCACCTCGCAGGTCTACCGCGCAAAGTATCGCGGCGAGCGCGCCGTCCGTGATGCCTTCCCCAACGCCACCATTGTGCGCCCCGCGCAAATGTACGGCCCCGAGGACTGGCTCCTCAACGCCGCGGCCAACTTCCCCATCCTCTTCAAGCTCAACGACACCAAGATCCTTCCTGTCCACGTCATGGACGTTGCCGAGGCCCTCAAGGTCATGCTCGACGCTCCTGTCACATCGGTCGCCTCGACATTCTCCCTCCCCGGCCCCGCCCTCCACTCGTACGAGTCGATCCTCGCGCTCGTCGCCGAGCTCACCATGAAGCCCGAGTCCTCTGCCCCGACTGTCCCCAAGGCGCTTGCCAAGGCGTTTGCCGCTGTTTCCAACCGCGCCGTCTGGTGGCCGACCATCTGCCCCGACGAGGTCGAGCGCCGCTACATCAACGACGCGGGCGTTGCTGCGTTCCAGTCCCGCGACACGAGCGCGTTCCCCGCGGGCTGGGCACCCGCCGAGACGGTCGACACGATCCCCGGCGTCGACGGCGAGCCCCTCAAGGGCTTTGCCGACCTCGCCATGGAGCCCGACCACATTGAGGAGCACGCCATCAAGTATGTCAGGCGATTCCGCGCCTCGGCCAACTTTGACGTCCCCGTCGAGCTTGGCCACTTCAAGGACCCCAAGCCTTACCATGTTGTGCCTTAGATGACTCGAAATGCAGGGATGCGGCAGTGCGGGGCTGACGCCAAGAGGGGCGAGTAGAGTGCCGAGTAGGTTCAGGCCGAGGATCTGGCCCGAAGTGTGAGGGTGGGGAGATTGGTGGGCACCAGATGGCGATCGTGAAGAGACTAACCACTAACCGTGGAGGCAGCAGGTCAGCGGGCGTCAGCGACATACTAAGCTGGTGATCGGTGTGTACGCAGCGATTTGATGTCTTGAGCGACATTCGGCGCAGTGTGCAGCCCCGTCCACCTTGGATGATACTGAACAATGGGTCATGGCTGGTTGTGTGACACTAGACTGACACTCGTCGGGGGTGGTCATAAATAACAGCATTTCGCTCCAGCATTTCGCTCCATCTATCGACTATCACCTAGCGCTCGGTACAGCGGCGCGGCCTCGAGCTCCGATGACGACTGGCGTGGAGTAGAGTAGCAGTAGATGGATGGACGAGATACGTCGATTGGCGGCGGGGGTGGACGTTGCTGACGGTGTGGAGCACTATTCGTGTGTGTGTACATATTGCGCCGACGCCGTGTCCATGTCATCTGATGCATTTTCGCTTGATCGTGCACCTCTCATACCCTGCTATGCATCCATCTTTATACTGCATCGTGTGATCGTGTGCTGCTGTTCCCCCGGGAGAGGATATAATACGCATCTGGCGTCTGTAGAAATGAAGAGGATTGGATTGATGGCAAAAGCAAAAGAAGGAGGAGTGGTGAAAGGGTGAATGCTTCCGATTCCGGCCAAGACCACCTCGTTGTTTCCTGTTTGGTGTCATCCGCGACATCCATCACTCGAAACAATCACTTCCACATCCACATCCACATCCACATCCACCCATCCACCCATCTCGTATGATCTCTCCTCGGCATCCATAATGTCCCGCTCGCTCTCCGGCCCCTCCCCGCTCTCCGGCCCCTCGCCGCGCGCCCTCCCCTCCCCTCTCGGCCCATCACCACTGAGCATCCCGGGGCCCTCGCCGCGCGCCGGCCCGTCCCCGCGCACAGTGAGTGCCGCCTCGCCCGCGATGCGCAACCGGCCACTGCCCTCCCGCCCCTCGCCCGCCGCGACGCCCGTTTCTCCCGCAGCGGCGCTCAAGCGTCGCGGAACATTGACGGATCGGGAGGGGGCGAAGAAGCAGAAACTCGCGCCCGGGAACGCCTGGGTCGTCGCCCAGGTCGAGGCCATGCAGCGGCAGTACAAGGTGAGCACTGAACTCCGAGTCGATCAGAGCGAGTCGGCATTTGAGAAGACGATGGAACGCTGAGCAGGCACCCGATACTGACCCCAGGACGCGCTCGTTGCCGCGACGATGATCTGCCAGTTCCAGTCGGACTGCAAGGCCATGTGAGTCGAACACGAGCTCGCGAGCTGACCGTCCAGCGGATACAGGTCACGCCCGCCGCGGCGGCTCGAGGTGCGCCTCGAGGCCGCCTGGCGCAATTACAACGCCACGCGGCGGCAGATTGAGTGGTTTATCGTAGGTCCGAGTTACGCTTCCTCGCTGACTCTCAGGCGCAGAACAACGAGTATGCCGCCGACCCGATCAAGTTTGTCGCGCGCTCGCGCCCGCCGCCGCTCGCGCCTCCGCCCCTCCCGACCCCGTCGCCAGCCACCATTGGCCCGTCGAGCGTCCCCGCACACATTGCGCAGCCGCACCACGCGTCGCCCATCCCCCTCGCCACCGCGGGCTTTATGGGCTCCCGCCCCGAGCCCAACCCCGAGATGCCGCTCAGCCTCTTCCCCGACGGCCTGGATCTCACGGGCGACCTCTCAGCGATTGCCATTGACGAGATCAATGCGCTTATTGGCGGCACGGGTGCCGAGTTTGGTGCACAGGCTCAGCAGGAGTTCCCCATCCAGCTAGAAGGGAACGCCATGTCGCCTAATACGACAAAGCTGTTTGAGTCGCTGAACGGGAACGCGGGCGGGAGCGCGAGTGGGAGCGGCCAGGCGCCGCAGGTGCCGCAGGCTATGCCTTCCGCGCAGGCGCAAGCTCCACCAGAGCCCACGCAGGCGGCTCCACAGGTCCAGGCGTCGCCGCAGAAGGAGCCAAAGCCTTCCCCGCAACAAGGCAAGGTCCCGACGCCCCAGCCCCCGCCCGCTGCCCCGCCAGCACCGGGGGGCGACTTCAACTTTTCCTTTGGCGACGGCGAGATGGACCTCTCGAACATCGACCCGCGGCCCTCGAGGGCCTGTTTGGCGGCGGCGACGGAGGGGACTTGAGCATGTTCGGCGGCGGTGGTGGTGCCGGGATCGCGCCGCCAGAGGGGAACGGCACGGCCGAGCAGAGTGCACCGTCGGCCCAGCTGGACGCTGCAGCGCCCGCCGAGCCCGCTCCGGCTCCGGCCCCCGCTCCAGCGCCGGATGTTCCCACTGTCCCAGCCGCAGCGGCGCCGCCCCCAGCCCCAGCCCCAGGCCCAGTCCCAGCCCCAGTCCCAGAAGCCGCTCCCGCCCCTGCGCCAGAGCCCGCCCCCGCTCCTCCCCCCACCTCAGCTCCAGCTCCAGCGCCAGAGCCCGCTCCAGAGCCCGCCCCTGCCCTCGCACCCCCCGCCGAGATCAGCATGGACGACATGTCCGCCGGGGACATGACGAACATTGATTTCGACGAGTTCAACTTTGACGACGACTCGATGCCGAATGTCGACGGCGACGAGTTTGCGTCGCTGTTTGCAGAGTTCAAGTAGAGGGGCCGTCTTCTGGGCCGCCGCCGAGCTGAGCGAGCTGAGCTAGCTGAGCTAGCTAAGATGCTTGCATCCCGTTGCTCGTCGGGTGTCTATCTGTCCGTATCTCCCTGTCCTGTCCTGTCGGCTCAACTCGAGCCTTCCATCACCTCCTTACCATCCGTCCCATCCGTCCCATCCGTCCCATCCGTCCCATCCTGCCACTGTCACCACGCTGTACCTCTAGCTACAGTACTATTGTACATCACTGCTATGCACGCCCTGTGCGCTCTACGATTAGGAGGGGGAGGGGAGGGTGTTTGGGAGGAAGAGGAATGGGAGAGTGAAGGAGCGCGGCGGTATGCCTGGCGCAGGGCGGGGTATTTGGAGTCTACGAGCTACGAGTACGAGCTATGAGCTTGCGGCCTACGAGGCTGCTTGAACAAGACGGCTCACGCCGCGGCAACAGGCGGCGGCTGGGTTGCGAGGTCGATGCCGACGTCATCCCACGCGCGCACCTTGGGGTCGTCCTTGGCGGCCGGGTCGTAGGACACGTCCGTGAGCGTCTTGACGGTTGCGCAGCAGATACTGAGTGTGAGCGGAATGAGAAAGAACAACCCGGTTACAGCAGCGCAGCTAGACTCACTTGCACTTGCGCACAAACTTGTCCATGGTCGCAATCTCGGCAAAGTGGAGCTGGGCCATGTGGATGTTGTACTTGATGAGGGCGGGCTGGATGCGGGGGTCGGTGGAAACAATGAGAATAAACGTGTTCTTGGTGAGCGGCTCAAGCACAACAGTCACGCCGTCAAACACGCTCTCAAACCCGATAAATGTCTCGCCGGTGCGCTGGCACGTCTTGCGGAACGACTTGATGATTTCTGAAATCTTCTCAAACCGCTGCCGGTCGAGCCGGTCGTATCCCGCAATCTGCTCCGTGCTGTCAAACTCGTCAAACGACTCGGAATCCAACGGAGAACCAGATTTGGCCATGACCAAAAACGTGTCGCCCTCAAACATGACGGCCTCGGCAGCCGCGCACAGGTCTCGCATAAAGCTCAGATGTGCCGTGATGAGCGAGATGTTGGGGATGAGCGTGTGGATGACGGACGACCACGCCTGCGGGGGTGTGAGTATCGCTGCGCATGTCCAGGAGCTTTTTGTTGTGGCTCCGCTCGCACATACCTTGTACAGCGACTCGTCCCAGATACTCGTGGGGAAGCAGCGGCACGGGCCGGCATTAGGCTCGTCGGCGGATATCTTGTCGTTGAGCGCGAGGATCTCGGCCTTGCGCTCGGCGTATTTCGTCCGCTTGGGATCCTCCTTGTCCACGAGGTCCATCTTGTTGACGAGGACCCACACGCCTGCATCCGGGCTATTTTCTCGCAGCGCCTCGAGATTCTCCTCAAAGTACCGCACGTCCGTCTCCCACTCGTGCGACGTCACGTCAAACACATAAATCAGCACCGCGACATTGCTAAACACCGTGTCGCGCTGCGCCGAGAGGTAGTTGTCCAGAAACGCGTCTTGGCCTCCGCAGTCCCAGAGGTTCTGGAGTCAGCGAAAGAAAAAGGTAGATTGGGTCGCTCTGGGGAGACAACTGCCGCCCACACGTCACTGTACTTACCAGCACGAGCGAGCCGAGGAGGCGCACCGCGCTCTGCTCGACATCGATCGTCGCTCCGAGCCGCCGCGTATCCTTGGCCGAGTAGTTTGAGCTACAGCGTCAGCAGAAGAATAGCAGCAAGGTACTCACAAAATAACACTGCGCATCGACGTCTTGCCGCTCCCTGTCGTCAGTCAAGCCCACGAACGCCCCACGAAACAGAAACTTCTCGGCCGCCACCCGCTGCTTGTTCGTGCACGCACCCGACTTGCCCATCAGCAGGACCTGCCGTCAGCACCGATGTCCGTACCGCCGCCAGTGGGCCTCCCGCGACGCAGTACGCAGCACGCACCTTTCTCCTCGACGCGGACGACATGGTGAGATTGTACGGCGTAGAGTGACGGGGCGAATCGTACATCATGACGTTGACGTTTGCCGGAGAAATAGGGTTACGAGCGCGGGAGGAGTGGGAGGGCGGCACCGGAAGCCGGAAGCACCGTGGGAAAGTTGGCCTTGCGTGTAGTCAAGGGGCGGCGAGCGCGCTGCGTGTGGTAGCGAGCAACGCCCAAACCACGACGACGAGTAGAGGAGCAAAGAGAGAGAGAGGAGTACAACACTGAGATTAATATCCTGTTACTTGCTATACCCGCCAGACCCGCGCGCACGGTACATTCCCCACCAATCTACTCCTTACTCCCCACTCTCGCTCTCCCTCTCTTTACTCGATATCCTCCCGCTCTCGAGGGCCGTGCGGTGGCGCAGCAGACGACCAGTGACGCACGACCAGTGACACACGCGCAGCGAGCAGCGAGCAGCGCATAGCGCGTAGCAAATACTTAGTTTCGTGCTCGAGAAGAAACCGCGACATAAGTGTCGCCAGGGAGTTAGTCGGTTATCTCTGCCTGCCCCACACGAAAATCGACGGCCCCCGACGCGCCAACCAATCTCGCAACAAACATATCACGATACTGGTACTCACCAACAGTAACCGCGGCAACACCCATCCCACCCACACGCTTGCTATCAATCTCGCATCTCGCTATGAGTGACTCGTCCTCTCCTCTATCTCCGGGGTCTCCGGGGTCGCGGGACAGCACGCCGCCGCGCCCCCCGCCGCTGCGTGCGGTCCCGCGCGTCGGCGCCGCGGCGCGCAGCATCCCGGCATGGCAGCGGAATGCGGACACGGGCAGGAAGCGCGGGCGCCACGTGCTGGATAGCGACGGCAGTGGGAGTGGGAGCGGGAGTGGGGATGAGGATGAGGGGAGTGAAGGGAGCGACGGGGGGGAGAGCACGCCGCCGCCGCCGCCGCCGCGGAAGGCCAAGCCGGCGAAGAAGGGACGACGTGTCGAGGACGTCGCGGAGGACACGAAGGCAAAACCCGCCCGTCGTGTGAGTGAGAACGCGAGTGGAAGCGCATCAACGTCTCGGAACCGCACGACACGTACAACGCGAAACGCGACGCCGGGGAGTGACGAGGATGCACCCCGCGCGACACGCGTGAAAGCCAGCCCTTCGAGGCGCGCACGCAAGGCGACGACCAAGAGCGATAATAACAGCGAGAGCGACGCAAAATCCGCCAAGCCTGCCCCGCGTGCCCCTGCCGCGCCTGCCGCGCGCGCAAAGGCCGCACCGCCGAAGCCAGCAAAGCGCGCGCGGAAGAGCCAGAGCAAGCCGGCCGAGAGTGTGAGCCCCCCACCCCCGGCACGAGCCAAGGCGCCGCGGGCGTCGGCCGTGCGCGCGCGAGCGGCCGTCCGCGAGGCCGAGGCCGAGCTGTCCGGATCCGGGTCTGACTCCTCTTCGAGCGGGCTGGGTTCGAGCGAGGACTTTGTCGATGAGGAGGGGAGCGACTCGGCGTCTGAGGGGTTTGTCGAGAGCGACAAGGACTCTGCGGCGAGCGAGGATATCGACGATGTGGAGGGGGCGCCACAACGCGCCCGGGGGTCGCTGCCGGATGGCAAGCCGCGGAAACTGGGCAAGAAGGCGCCGCCGAAGAAATACATGGACGAGTCGGACTCGGAGGTCGAGCTCGAGGAGGGGCAGACTATCGTTGCGCGTATCCGCCCCGCGCCGAAGAAGGGCTGGGGTGAGTGCTACTGCTTTTGTTTCTTGTTGTCTTCTGACGCCAGTTCCCGCGGGGCAGGTCTCGCGCAACACGCTGGCGTTCCTCGAGGCGCTGATGTATCCCGCGCAAAACGACCGCGAGTGGTTCCGCGCGCACGAGCCGTGGTTCCGCAAGTCGGAGCAGGTGAGCGGGCGGCTGAAAACTAGACTTCTTTGATGCTGACACACCCAGGAATGGCGCGAGTTTGTGCAGCACCTCCAGCCGCTCATGGCCGCGCAGGACACGCAGCTCCCGATTGTGCCTGCGCGCGACCTCTGCGTGAGTGATATACAACCCTCTATATCTACATATCTAACAGCCCAGCACCGGATCTACCGCGATGTGCGGTTCGCGGCGGACAAGTCGCCGTACAAGACAAACTACGGGATGACGACGTCGCGTAGCGGGCGCAAGGGCCCGTGGGCAGGATACCACCTGTACCTCTGCCCCGGCGACACGTTTATCGCGTGTGGGCTGTGGCAGCCGGAAAAGGATGTGCTCATGCGCATGCGGGAGAGTATTATGAATGGGGCGGCGGGCCCGCTCAAGAGCGTCATTTCGCAGCCACAGTTTGTGCAGCTCTTTGGCGAGCCGGTCCCGCTGCCAAAGGGCGGTAAAAGGAATATCTTTGGACAGAGGGACGAACTCAAGGTCGCGCCCAAGGGCGTGGATAAGACGCATCCCGAGATTGCGCTGCTCAAGCTCCGCTCGTTTGTGGTCATCAAGCCGTGCGTCTGGTTTTTCTTTGCTGGTTTCGAGTCTGGGCTGACGGCAGGTTCTCGGACGACGAGGTCCTCGATGCCGGGTTTGCGCAGCGCGTCGCAGACGTCGTGGGCGTCATGGCGCCGTTTGTCCACATGTGAGTGCTGGGAGGGGTGCTGGGGACTGGCTGATCCCAGGCTCAACAATTATGTCGCTGGCGGGCAGCAGAATGCGTAGACAAAGTACCGCACCCCGCAGCAGATATCTGCATTGCATATGTAGCATGATACTATTACAAGACTACATGATTCGATCGTACACTCACACGCGCCGTGCGTGATCTGGTAGTGCGAGATTGTTGCGCGTCAAAATCGGGCCACTGAATGAGTCTGGATCTAAAAGTGTCTCTTCCGTCGTCTTCGTCATCCGTCTCATTAGATCATCCGTCGTATCCACTACCTCTCTCTACTCGTCTCCCAGCGGCGTGCGGCACACCATGCACAGACTGCTCTCGTTGAACCAGCGCCGCGCGCACGACTCGTGGCTCACGTGTCCGCAACGCGGGAGCACAACTGCCAACTCGTCCCGACGGAACTGCGAGAGGCAGATGGGACAGTTGGACACGCGCACATCAAGCACCGCGAGCTTGAGCTTGACACGGCCGTCCTTGTTCACCCGGCGCTGCATCTCAACGACAGGCGCGCGGATGAGGGTGGCAAGCGCTACCGGCGACGCGCCAGCTTCCGTCGCCCCACCAACAAACTCGGTCACGCGGTTCAAACCCTGCAAGTCAGCAATGTCCTCACGCCCGCGTCGGCCTGATAGCGCACCGCAGTGCCTCTGGCACCCATTTTTTACTCACCTCGTATTCACGCCCGGTACCCTCGAGACGTGACACAAACACATCCAGATCAGTCACTTCGGCATCCTCAGGCGCTTCGTGGGGAGCCGCGGTCGGCGCGACGGGTGTCACTAGCTCTTGTGAGCTGGCGGTCGGCGGCTCCGAGTCCGGCGAGTGATTGTGATTGCTCGCAATGCCGTTTGAGACTGTCGGCGTCCGCGACGGCCACGGCTGCGGGGACCGCGAGTAGACAGGCGGTCGACGGTGGGGCGTGGCGGGTGCTGCGGCTGGCTCCTCCTGACCACGACGGGGCGTGGCTGCCTCTTCGGCTTGCTCCTCGGCCTCCGGGGTCGTGGCATCCAGCGAACTCGTCGACGACGATGCCATCTGGTTCAGCAGCTGGTGCCTCGCTGCAAAAGCACCGCGACCGGAACGCCCGGCGACAAGGTTAGCCGCATTGCGTGGCGGCGGTGGGGGAGGTGGGGTGCGGCGTGGTGGACGCGACTGGGGCGGCAGGGGCGGCAGAGGCGGCGGGCCTCTGAAGTCCTTCGACTGCCCTTCTACGGGCGAGATCCCTGGTGGCGGGCTGTTAGGCCTGCGGGGCAGCGGCGGGACAAATATGGTCGGAGGATGCGGGTCGAGCGGGGAGACGAGCATCGACTTGCCGCCCGTTGTGTGAGCACTCAGCGGCGGCTGCAAGAGGGACTCGGTTGCATCCTCGCAGTCAAGCGTGAGCGGGCTGCCGAGGGCGCCGCGGGGCGAGGGACCCAATGGGAATGAAAAGACGTCACCTTCCCTGGCCCTGAGTTCCGCAAGCTTGGCCGACAGGGGCAGGCTGCTGCGTTTCTTCGGCGGCGGAGGGGGCGGAGGTGGACGCTTCGAGGGCGACTTGGGAGGCGGAGGCGGGGGTGGTCGCGCAGGTGGTGGTCCCGGTGCGCGGCGGCGCAGGTCGGTAGGTGAGCCAACATTGGACGACGAAGCTCCGGTCGAGATGTGCAGAGGCGAGGACTGATGGCGCATCGTGTTATCAGAGGAGGGCGACGGGTGACCCGCGGACGAGGGCAATTCAACCGCGGATGCAGACAGCGGGCCCGGGGTCGAAGCAGGTCTGTTGCGCGGCGGTGGGGGCGGAGGCAGCCGGCGACCACGATCGCCATTGTCGGTAGCGCGACCGTTGACCTGCCCGGGGCCTTGTCCTTCCGAGTCATCGTCTGCCCTGGCGTGTGCAGACGCGAGAGAACCCTTATCCTGCCAAGGTTCCGGGGTCTGAACGTGGCTGCGAGCCTCATCGTGCTCAAGTGACTCGTGAATCTGCGCCTCGATCTCACGTTGTTGCGCCAGCTCGTGGCGGTATTTCTGCGCAACCGCCGCCTTGGCTGCACCCTGTGCGCTCGACTCCGCCATCGGCCGTTCATCGGCCTCAAGGAGGGTCAGGAGAGCCGATGTGGATGCCGCCAGAGACGCAATCTCGGGCGAAACGTTGAGGGGCGAGGGCGGGTTCGCCGAGATCCCACCCTTCTTGAGCTGCATGACCGCGGGGACGGTCAAGAGCTGCGGCGGCGGTGGCGGCGCCGCAGGACGTTTACCCGCTGCCACCGACTTGGGGCGGGGTGACCGTCCGGGGGTCTCTGTGAGATCGCGGCGCAGAAGTGCAGCCTCCCGGTTGGGGCTCAGCTCTGGCTCTTCGTTCTCAGGCGTAGGCGTTGAATGCCACTCAGACGGAAGCCCATCGGTCAGCAGCGATGAATGCTCCCCGGGATCGTAGCTGTGCGAGAACAGCGGAGGAAGCGACGGTGGCACAGCTGGGGCCCTGTGGCGGAAGGTGCTCTCGGTCTCCGATTCGCCCTCACTTTCCTCGTCCTCGGTCTGCGGCCCAGTGACGGGCTCGTCCTGAATCTTCGTCTCCGGCTCGGTGACGCGCTCGTCCTGGGTCTGCTTCTCAGCCGCCTCCGGCTCGGTGACGCGCTCGTCCTGGGGTTTCGTCTCAGCCGTCTCCGTCTCGGCGTCGTGGGTGTCGACCCCCTGGCGGTCCACTTGGAGCTTCTCGTCCATCTTCTCCACCTCTTCCTTCTCCACCTCCGTCTTGGGTTCCACCTCTTCATCCGCGTGGCCCGCCTGCTCAACACTCTTCTCCTCCTTGTCATCCACAACGGTCGAGACGGGCTGCACGGGCGCCGGCCCCTCAACTTCCTCCGGCTCCTCCGTTATGGGCGACTGCAATAGTTGCGGGATGTCCTCAGGCGTTTGTCCAGGACGGCGAGCAGACGGACGGCGCGGAGGCTCAGGAGCGCGCGGTGGCGGCATGGGAACATAGAGGCTACTCAGCGCGAGGTCGGGAGACTTCGGGCTGTCCGTGCTCCGCGAGGGGATTTGCAGACGCGGCGAAAGAGCCGACGGGAGCGCACCGGGCGGCAGAGAGTATACCTGCGGCTGCGACGAGGTAGAAGAAACTGAAGCGGACCGCTCTGGCTGGGGCCTGTCGGTCTCGTCCAACTCATCCAGGTTCGAATCGTCCGGCTGTGGCGATGCACTCAGCACGGGATAATGCGCACCTTCCGAGTGCGTATGGCGGTGTTGGGGACCCGCGGCAGCTTCGGCAGCGGGCTTCCCGACTGGCTCAGTGTTGTTGCGGTTCGTCGGGCGGCGCCACAAATCGCCGAAGATTTGCTTAGAGTGAGCATTGGCGTCGCCACGGGAAGAGCTCGACGAGCCCCATTGGGGCATCCAGCGCGGACGCTGCCTGGCTCCCTCTGTTGCAGGTGCAGGCGCAGCTTGAGGAACAAGGACAGGTGCAGAAGGAAACGACGGGTTAGGGGAGCGCTCTCCTTGTTTCGGGGTTCGTGCTCTCTCAGGAACCCTGGGCAGCTGGTTGACGCTGGTTGAGCCTGTCGACCCCGACTTGATGGACGCGTTGTCCGCCGGGGTCAACCTGTTGTCGACCATCGAGGACGGCGAGTCGAGGCTGACCTCGGGACTGTTCGCGCCTGACCTGGACCCATAACGGCCAGAACCGGGTGCTGCACTAAGCATCGAGTACGCACCCAGCGCAGGCATGCTTGCCGAGGTGGCAATTGGGGGCGTGGTTGAGGAGCCAACGCTGGCCATGGAGTGGACAGAGTTGGAGCTTGGGGTCGAGCGAAGTGGAACGGTGGCTTGTGGCTCTGGAGATGCCGCGGTGCCAACAGAGCTCATCCCCACAGCTGCTGGTGTTTCCGCGGAAGCGTCAGGTGTTGCCTGAGGTGAAGCTGTAGTCGGCACTGCAGGCCCAGTGGAAGGGACAGGAGCTACAGTCACGACAGGAAGGGGACTCTGTGCTCTGTTGGGAGCAGTCGGCACTGGACTCCGTAGATCACCCTGAGCCTGTTCGCGGGGAGGCGGCGGTGTACTCCGAGGCTGTCTCGCAGGCGGCGTCGGGCACTGGGAGGCTGACTTAGGTCCTACAGATGCTGGACTGCGAACCCGGGGAGTAGGATCCTCGGTAGGCAACCTGGCCGTGGGGCTCGACAGGTCCAGGACTTCAGTCGAGGGAAGCGGCGGGCCGGACGTCAGTTGGCCATGGGCCGTAGGTGACGTAGATGGGGCCGGAGCGGTTGCCTCTAGTTGGGGCTGCACGGTCGGGCTAACAGCTCTTGCGACCAGAGGGCTCTCAGCCCGGGGCGCAGGTTCAGCCCCTGGTACGGTCACAGGTGCGGGCTGTGGACGCATCGTCTCAGTTGGACACGGACTCTCAACCCTGGGTGGGGTATAAGAAGTCATCGTCGACCCCGATCGAAAAGGAGGGGTGCGAGAAGCGTCACCCGGCACGGGAGGGAGTGGTGTGGGTCCAGAGCCAGAGTGCTTGGGAGCCGGGCTCCTCGTCCTTGCGGCACCGGGCGGCGTGGAGAACGCCCCATTCGACAGGGCTGGAGACGAGTGGGCGGACGCTGTGGATGGAATACGAGGCAAGCGCGCTCGGCGAGGCGGGGTCGGTGTCGCGGACTGCTCCGGAGCCGCAGGGAGAGGCGCGGGGCTTGGCAGCGCGCGTGGTGGGGCAGAGGGGGTACCTAGGGACGTGATGGACGCCGAGGAGCCGTGGGTGCGCGTGATGCCCAGGCCGTACAGGGTTTGCGGCGCCGCCGACGCCGTTCCAGGTGGGATGGTCGACTGAGGTGTGCCATGCTGCGGTGTCCCAAGGGGGGGGGTGGCTACAGGCGCATTGTACTCGGCAATGTACTCGAGTGGAGGGCGAGGAGGAAGAGGTGGAGGAGGAGCGGGAGCAGCGGGTGGAGCTGGGGGACCTTGGAGGCCAATGGGTCGAGCGCTGGGCGAGTCGTCCACATTTGTCGAGCGAAGGTTGGACGGCGTTTTGGAGAACGAGCCGTGCCTTTCATGGCGGGGAAGAGCATCTGTCGTGGTGGAACGAGGAGCCATTCGGTGATGCCGAAGCGACGTAGTGGTCGGCACTTGGGATCCCGAGTGTGCCCTATGGTGGCCGAGCTGCGGCGAATGCGATCGCTGTGGTTGAAGGTCCAAGGGTGGAGCTGTTCCATCCGAAGGCTTCCGTGAACGAGCTGGTACTCCGTCCTTGTTGGCCACGAGTCGATAGAATATGCCGGGCTCCTCGGGGAGCGACACGACCGCACCAACTGGGTTCTGCGTCATGTGCACGGGCCTGGGGAGATCCTGAACCTTGGGCCGCTCCTTTTCGAGCGCTTCGAGAATTTCCTTCTTGGTCTGGAGCAAGGCCTCTGTCGATGCTGCTGCTGGGGCAATGTTGCCTGCCATTTGGTTGTTGGTGGAGTTGAGCTGCGGATCAGAACGGTTGAGACCTGGAGTGCCAAACGCCGGGCTGACGCCACGGTTACTCTCATCTTGGCCAAACTGTGGTGTTGCCGAACGCCCGTTCGAGTTGAGACGCGTTGGCGGTGGGGGTGATGCGATCCTGTCGTAACGGGTAGGCGGCGATGATACAGACCCAGTCGAAGGGTTACGCAGTGATGGCGAAGGCGGTCGCGGCGACGGCGACATCTGGTTACGACCAATGTTGTATATTGACGCAATGTCGTCAACGGTAGACGAGTTGGGACCCGTAGGTGGGACCGAGGGTTGGAGGCGATTGGACTGCGAGGCCGGTGGGGATGAAGTATTCTCAGGCGTCGATGTCTGGCCCTTTGTCTGCTTGCCTCCCGGCTTGACCAGACGGTAGTAGACGCCCGGTTCTTCATTCCGTGTGAGGACCTTTGGTCCTGTCTCCGAGGCGACAAACTGGGCTGGGGCGGTTGGAAGAATGGTCTCGGACAGCGATCCCGTAGTCCTGCCCTTGGCATCGAGGGCTGCACGTGCGGCGGCAAGGATTTCCTCCTTGGTTGCACGTCGACCGCCAAGAATCTCAAGGGTCTGCCGTGCCGCGCGTTCCAGATCCTCCTTGCTCGACTCTTTCGTGCCATTCGCTTCGCGAATGATAGCATCAAGCTCGGACGCGTCGACGCTCACAGTGCTATTTCCACGATTGTGTGTAAAGGCCGGCCCTGTCGGCTGTGTGCCTTGTTGCTGTGCTAAAGCGCGAGCGGCGCGGCGCTCTGCTTCGCGGGCGACACGCTCCTCTAATGTAAATCCCTGGAGGATATCGGCGTTCCACATACGACGGTCCTCGCGCATCTCCTCCGTGTCGTCGTCATCCGAGTCGTCAACCGATGGCGATTGCATCGACTTTATGGCCTCGTCGAATGGTGGGGGCGGCGAGTCTGGTCGGCCAGCGATTCGTTCAATGTCAGCAGCTATTGAAGCTCGCTGTGAAGCTTGTCTTCTTCCGCTGCGGGGCGACGGATCAACTGATGAGAAAGTCGGGGGATTACGAGAGACATAACTTGGCGATGGATCCGGAAACTCTGGCAACGGCTCGACCTCGTCGGGAAGATCTGTCGTCAGTGACCGTGCGCTCTTGTGGTTCGGGCAACTCACCATCCCAGACATTTACACGCCGCATACTTGCCCGGCGTGACAAGTGGTCTTCGCGAGAGGACACTGTCGGTCTCCGCGAGAGGGCCACATTATTCACGATGCGGCGCCCTCCGGCGCGCCGGCGCGGAGTGGTGGGATTGGCCTGACCTGGGTGGACTTGAGCTTGTGCTGCAAGGTCCGTATCTAGAGGTGGAGGGAGGGGTGAACGTCGCCCGGGTAAAGGAGGACGATTTACGCTTCGTGAGCTGTTTCCATGGGGGAGGACTGGACGTGGAAGGGGGAGAATCCCCGGCACCTGTGGTAATGGGGATCCAGTGCGGCCGCCGGGGATGATAGCTGGCGGGGCTATGAGGCCTGCAGCGTAGCCTGGTCGATGTGGGGGAGTGGGAGTGGGAAGGGGTCTCGGCGTGCCCGTACCACTATTCCGTTCGCCAGGCATGACAGACGGAGGTGAGGCGAGTCCTGTTGCGTATCGTTGCGAGGCCGCAACGGAGCGCATGTGGTCCGAGGGGAGAATGAGACCCGAAGTGCTGAGCTCTGGCTGCGGGGTTATTGACCCCGGAGCACGAGCGAGATACGGCTGCGGGATGGGTCCAGGGGAAGCCCGCGCCTGCGGGGGCGCAGGAAGCTTGGGTCGTTTCCGACGCGCGCGCGGCGTGTCTGGGGTGTGAGCATCTCGCACGGAGTTAGGATGGGGCAGAGGCGGAGAGGGGAGAGGCGCGAGAATGGACGAGAGGGCGTGTGAGAGAGGGATATGAGCAGTGGGAGTGGGGTGGAGATCCAGCGGAGCTGCTACTGTGTGGCGCAGCGGCAGGTGTAGCTCGCGTTCGGCAACAGTCTGGCTGCCCGTCGAGGGTCTGTCCAGACCGATCGGATGCAGTGCGTCGTCCATCGAGCGCGCGACCGGCGGTCTTGGTAGTGGCCGTGGGTGTGGTGCACGTGGTATGGGTAGGAGCGAGGGTGAGGGAGTGCAGGTCTGTGGACGCGACCGCACAGACTGTGTTGGTGGCAATGGTAGTCGCTGTCGTGTTCGTCGCGGCGGTATCGAGTCGGGAGTTCGTGATTTCGACATTGATGTACTTGCGATGGGGACGATGCGAGCCGACACGACCCTCACCCCCTCCCAATGTCGACAAGAGAATGTGAAGAGATAATGGATGAAGATATGATTACTTACTGCCCTGCTGTCCCGGCTGTGAGAATGTCAGCACACGTCAAGGCAAGGAGAGACAATATCACAGAAGCGAGAACGAGGGCAAGAAACAGAACAAGACGGCGAGAAAAGAGCACGGCACCGAGAGTCTCACGTCCCGCGAGCGAGAGAGAACATTGCCATTCCCCGCCCAACATTGAGCCCGAGCCAGCTCCCCTTCTCGCCCCCCCGTGCTTCAGGACTTCCGTTGTGCACGTTGTCCAGGTGGCTATCATGCAGCACGCGCGGTGCGCGGAGCCTAGGAAGCACGATCGAGGACGCGTATCGAGGGCACGGTGTGGTCTGTGAGAGTGTGGACGCGGTCCGTGGGAGAGATGCCGCCGCCAAGACGAGCAACTTGGCGTGGGTCCTGTCTTGCAATGTCTCGTCTCCGTCTTCTTTGCACTGTTCCCTGCGGTCTCGCGCTCCTTCGTCTGCGGAAACTTACCCGTGGCGGACGTGCGGCGCCCGCTGCGCCGTCATCGTCTTCGAGGTTCATGCTGCAGAGCGCGCGGCGCGAAGACTAGAGCTGCGAGAGCTGTGGAGGCTGCTGTTCGGCAGTGGTGCTCGGCGGCTGCAGCAGGGCGTCAGCCGTGTGCACCGACACGGCATGGGATGTGCGGCTGCGAGCGGCCGGGGCGACGATGGAGAGCTGCGGTCAGACGGGGCGGAGGGGGTGGTGAATGGTGGTGTTGAGATGTGATGTTGAGATGTAATGGAGATGGACGTGAGATGTGGAGTGGACGATGTTGATGATGATGATGATGATAATGATGGTTATGATGATGATGATGGCAGTGCAAAAGCCCGGTTGTAGGTTTGTGTGGGATGTGTGTTCCTTTTCCAAGTCGAGACGCGACCTCGCAGTCAAATCAACCCCATGCACACACACACTCTCTCTGTGTGTCTCTCCCCCTCTCTATCTCTCACTCTCTCTGTCCGCCATCATACATACACATGAGCACCCTGTTTCTCACTTGCATCTCGGGCGGCTCCAATACTTTTGCTATAAACTCTGCTTGGTTCATGCTCTGCGACACAGGTACAGGGTACATTGTTCCATGGCTGGCGACTCTCTCATCCAAAACTAACCACTTCTAATGTACTCCTCGACCTGACAGCCAACACCCCGACACGCACCTCGGCCGCTCCTGCTCCTCCTGCTTCTGCGCCACTCTGTCTGGCGAACCTGGTGTTGTACGTGTCGTGTCCGTCTGGTGTCCCAACGTGTGGGCCGCACACTAGGATCACATATTACATATGGCACACTCTCTTTGCCTCCTGGCCGGCTCGTGGACTGCCGACAGTAGTGGCTTGGTCGATCCCAGGGAGGCAGCATGGGGACATTGCTTCAGGGGGAGGCAACGAGGGGGTGGCGGCATCTGGTGAGGGGCAAGTGTGGTCACGGGCCGCAGGTGCGAGGTCATGAGTGAGTAAAGCAGCAGAGATGTGGTCTGGAACGAGTAGCTCAATGCAGGAAGCGGGGCGGAGGGGGGCGCGGCACGAGGCGAGGAAGTAAGTATCAAGGATGCGACAGGAGCGCGCAAGGGCCGGAACACCGGGATGCCGGAAGAGAGCCGCTCTCCACAAGAGGTTGAGGTTTGAGAGCTGAGAGCTGGGTATGCCGTGCTCTGGCAGATATGACATCCATCCGCAGCGCAGCTCGTACCTGGCAAGGGGGATAGGAATAGGGGAGCCGAGGCAGCGCGCAAACGGTGGACACCTGCTCGCTGCTCGCTGCGCGCGTTGCTTATTGAGATCTGGTGCTCGTGGTCCTCGTGTGGACTCGTGCATGCATACTGACCAGCCCATGGCCAGCACATCTGTGCGTCTGCGCATCTGCTAGCTGCTGTAGGTATCAGCATCAGTGCACCAGCTGCTCTGCTCGCCGCTTTCCGCTTTTCACTCTGCTCATTCTCTTGTTCCTGTCCCTGGTAAAGCTTAACGTCATGGACCCAACCCCCTCTGGCGCTGCCTTCTGAGAATGTCGCAGCGTTGCACCGCACTCTTCGGCGAAGCGAAGGGAACACTCTCTTGCAGCCGTCGTACGCCCTTCTCAATCTTCTCGCCGTCGTACTCTGTTCGGCGCAGAAGTACGCAATTTGGCAGCCGAACACGGCCTGTCTGGCCTGTCTCTTCCCCTGGTGTCAGGCATCGAGTTTTTCCTTGCTACCACCAACATTGTCACAGCTTGCAGCTTGCGGCTTGCCTGTTGCTGCTGGGCGACAGACTTCAGTTTAGGCTCAGCCCACACCGCCACACTCACGCCGCGCGTCATGCAATGCAGTCTGCACAGCCGACAACCAAAAAGACAACCACCTACGCGTCAAGCTGAGCGATCGGTACAACGAGGTCGCGAGCCACTGCCCGAGAGACGAAACTTGGAGTGGGTAGCTCGCTCGATCGCGACATGCAGCAGGTCGCCACAGCAGCAAAAAACTAGTCGCTGGGCACATGCCTCGTTCCTCCCGAGGCGGCCCGGAGACGAGATGACGCTCGTGGCGCCCCCGCACCTTGCACCTCGGGGGCTTTGGGACGTTTTCACCGCGAAGATCGCAGGCATGTACTGTACCTCCCTCCTCCTGCCTTGCTCTGGCAGGCTCGCCGCCAAGCGCCAAGAACAAGGTCGCGTCACAGCTGCGGCGCAAATTACCGACGTGAAATAAATGACATGACGGCTCGCCAATCGGCGGCGCTAAACATGTGTCCACGCCACCGCTAGCCAGTGGCGCGATGTGAAACGCCGACTGGCAGCGCCGTCGAGCGCGCTAGTGATGGTCAGCGGAATAGAAGTGGCACTCGCCCCACCCGTACACTACATGTCGCCCAGATCCTACCGTCAGTCACCAGACGCCACCTAAATGGCATTGCTACAGTAGGCGTCCGCATAGCCCTCTGATCTCGGCGTGATGTCATGCGCGGCGGCCAAGAGCCAAGCCGTATCTGAGGAGTTGCTACTAGCGTACACTGACGGACGTCGACTCCGTATGCCCTGGAGCGGCGACGGGCTCCTAGATCCAAACCGCGTCTCCGGGCTCCGAGCTCAAACCCTTCGGTAGGCTCTACCAGCAGCTAGATTTTGCGGCTGGCGGCCCAGAACCCACCGGCAACGTCGACTGATGAACTCCGGCGCCGATTCCATGGATCCATGGACTACGGCCCATGAACCGCAGGTACAGCGAAACGCTCGTAATCCGCAAGGTACCAGACGCACTGGTGCCCCCAGGACTGGCCGTACTGGCACACATCGACAGCCAGAAACGCACGCTCCAGATCCTGCAATCCTCTATGGGCAATACAGCGGAACTAGGAGCTTTGAGTGTGCCTGTCACTCTCATTGCACGCCCTCGTCCTCCCCTCCCATACAATCCCATGCATGCGCCACGAGCAGGCAGGTACACAACAGCTGTGCACCAGTTGTGCTGGCCTGCTGGACGGGTCTAGTCTCCGCATTGTGATCGGTATTGTGCTGGCGGAGCGTAAAGTGAAAAGCTTAATCCACTCGTCGGTGCGGGTGCAGGTGCGGATGCGGGTGCACAGTACTGTACCGCCACAGTGCACTAGTGCCATCACACTCACCCTGCTCGCGCTGCCGGTCTCGGCGCGATGCAGTATCGGATCGGTCGCGTGACGTCTAGATGAGATCTCGCCTCCCGGCTGAGGCGAAGAATGTTCGGTATAACAGCGCGGTGCAGTCAGTCTCTTCGCGCGTTCGCTCTTTCTGCCCTCGGCGTGAGACTCATGTGCGCACTGCTATCCGCGAGTGAAGCATCTCACTTCTGCACTATTCTTTCAGTCCTGTGCAGTGATCTCTCACATTTCGGCCCAAGTTTCACTCAATGCGCAGGGACAACGTCCGCCGACGAGCTACCGTCGCGATTGCTGCTGTGGCGGGTGGCGGGTGACTCCCGATCGGTGCCAGGTGCCGACGGAGGCGAGGACAATGACAAAGCGACCGGCTGCACGGCGGCACGGTGGCACGTCGAGGTACGCAGTAGGCAGTGCGATCTTGTGAAACCGAGCAGCGTCCGAAAGTTCGACTATGTCCAGACACGAGGGTACTGTAAAGTGGCACCATACTAAAAATACTAACAAAATAATGCAAAAAATCAGAGAGAAAGAAATCTCCGCTGTCTAAGAGGGTATCTCTCATATCCAGAACCGCACAGATTCACGCCGTGGAAGGCCCAGAGAGTCTCGATGCTTGAACGCAGGACGGGCAGCGTTGCGAAATGGTGCAGTCGAGAGGAGAGGACTCTGCAGTTGGGAACTTGGCGGACCTGCTGGAGGTTGCATGTCGCGGGCAGGCTGCAGTTCTCGCTGCAGCGTCGTTGCGATCAAGATGGGGTGCTCCAGGCAGCGAGGATCGTGCACAGTAGCCAGCGGTGTCCTTTCTCGCGCCGGACCTGCGTACATGGCTAATTGTGGGCTGGTTTCTTCTGGGGTTCAGCACTCCATGTGATGGTTCCCGGCGGTGGTTCAGCGAGCGTCGGTAGTCCTCCGGGACGGAGTTGGCATTGTGACATTGCTGTTTGAGCTGTCTGAGCCCAGCCAGAAAAGCGTGCAGACAAAACCTGGCAAGAGAAATTGTGCGCCAACTGTCTGGCCACCAGGTCTCATATTACCTCCTCGCGTCTCGTCGGCGAGTTGCCGTGACTGTCTCCCAGTCCAGAATCATTTGAACGAGACTTTGGGAGCGCGTCACCGAGTCTGTAATGCTTTTGCTATTCTTCCCGGACGGAGAGACTGCGAGGATAGAGCGGACATGAGCTGCTGACGAGTGTGCCCGAGAGTGGCTGTTTTGTTGAACGTGTATTATCGATATTCGCTTCAAACTTGTGAGAGGACAGAGCGGTCATGGGAAAGGCACGGGGCGCTACACTACCAACGTTCACCAGAGCCCGTATCCTGCTCTGTCCGAAAAGAATAATGTCGAGAGCCAAGCCGAGTCAAGTCGTCTGTGGCGCGACATCTGGTCAGTCAAAAGGCTACACTCGCATCACAACCGCCGAGAGTAAGAGCAACATCTTCCTTCCCCGGGCTGCTCAAGCCTACCCCTTCTCCCGCCCTCCCCCCTGCTCTCCAACAGCTCGCCACACCGCGCACGGCGTGTCCGCGAGGCCGAGCGCCGACCGGCAGCGGCGGCGCGCTCGTCACCCAAAACATCCTCTTCGCTAGTATATCGGTTAGTATAATCGCCTCTCAAGAGAGAGCCTTCCAACAGGAAGATCGCGATAGAGCAGGGTTCGACTCCCTGGCGGAGAAGACGCGCGTCAGCGGTCCGTTTTTGCCCCCCGGGATGACGGGGGGCGAGGGAAACCTCGATGTCGAAGGCGCGGAGACTTCCGAGGCCGATGGGCCGAGAACGGGAAGAGTGGCGGCCCAGGGAGTCGGGCACGGGGCTATGCATGCACCGTATGTGCTCCGCATGCTCCGACGAGTGCCGAGGCTTCTGCCCCCTCTTATCCCTGCGTGCTCCGTTGACCGGAGAACCAGAGAGCCAGAAGAAATGGTGGCAGCAGGGTTGTGTTCTAGGAAATATCGAGGGTCGCCACTGGAGATTTTTGGAAGATTCACAAGAAAAAAGGGAAAAGTTAATCAGTAAAATGCGGAGACATACCGGACAAATCACTCCAAAGACCTCGCCACACGCCCTGCATCTATCTCCATCGAGACGATGATAGACAGTTGCGGAGGGTGGCCACAAGCAGATGGGTTCAACGACCGTTCCTTGAGACCGGGCTGACAGAGAGAGTCGAGCAGTGACATTGCCCGCTGTGACGATAAGCGGTTCCACCATTCCTGGGTAGTGACTGCTCCGCCCAGGGCACCTGCAGCCCCGTGATCCTCTGGGGGCTGCGGAGGAGAAGAGGTACCTCTCATTCACTCTACTCCCGTCAAGAGCCAGTGTCAGAGGCTGCTGATATACCCTCGAGCTACGGGTGTTTGTCAGTGGAGGGGTGAGGTGCAAGTTCTCAAACACCGAAATGTTGCCCTTCGAGAATGGAAGGTGGAAAACGCAAGAAGTGTGAGGCGGAAGTTGTGACACCTCAACGGCGAGTTGACATTCATTTTAGTCATCCTCGGGGATAATGTTATCGATCTGGTTACCCCGAGTGCTCCACGGCCACTTACAGGTGACATTCACGCGGAGGTCACCCCCTCCTCTCCGACATTCCAACCCACCAGCGAACAACCAAAAGCGTATAGATGGTGGCATACATTCAAAGCGGAAGCAAGGGGGTCACACCAAACTCGTTACTCGTTGGTACTCGGAACTAAGGGATGAAATGAAACGGAACAGTGTGACATGATTCTCTCCGGATAGACCTCGAGATCCAGACATTACTAGGGTTACCATTTGCGCATGCAGGCAGCACGTCTCGTATCCTGTCAACGGGCCACCACGGGACGCGGGAACGGTAGGGCGTGTAAGTGGAAAAGACGTGGTTCAGCGTGTGTAAGTGGGCGACGCTCAGCGGCGCCTTCTACAAAGCGTTGGTGGTGGGGTTGGCGGAGCTGGCCTGGGGTGGGCAGGTAAGGAAGCGGTCGTGGAACATCTTGCCGTTCGGGAGGGGGCCGTATGCACGGTCTGCGCGCACGGCGAATCCGTTCTTCTCGTAGAACGCGATCTGGGAGTGAGTCCGGGACCTCGTGGGATATCGGGCTCGGGTGGACAAGGAGACGAGATCTCTGTGAGAACTCCAGATCTCGGGCTCGAGCGAGAGACAACAAGACGCGAACGTACATTTTCCTCAGACTGGGTGTTGAGGCACAGAGGAACACCGCCGGCACGCTGGACCTGGTGCTGCACCAGCATAGATCCAACGCCCTTGTGCTGTGCCGCGGGCGCGACGGCGAGGCAGAGGAGGTACCACCACTCGTTGATCGGGTCGCGGTCCACGGTCTTTGACACCGCGTCCATGCCCATGAGCCACTGGAGGCGTGAGCAAAGAAGAGTCGAAAATATACGGGAGTGCAGTGCACTTTTGAACGCAACATACCTCTCCGGCGACCTCCTGGCGTGCGGGGTCAAGGAGCTCCATCGCGGGCGCGAACAGCGCAGCAACCTCCTCCCTGCTGGTCAGTGACGACATTCACGAAACAAGCGCATCAGCTCATTACCGGAAAACCCACATTGGCGGCATCTCCTTTCCGGGGCTAATCCACATGGCCACACCGACAATCTCGCCGGCACGCTCGGCCACATACACGTCGTGCTCCTGCAGCATGGCGCCGAGTATTGCGCTGTGCATGCGTTCCTGCACCTCGCGCCGGGTCGTCCACAAGTCCATGTACGGCTCGTCTTGGGGGCTGTCAGCGACCATTGACGACATCAGTGCGCTCGCGACTTACAGCCCATGAACGCGTCGACCACCACCTTTGTTATGCTTTCGCGCTCGGCATCGGTGACGGTGTCGCCGGTGACACGACGGAGTTTGGTGGTTGCGTGCTTGGAAGTCGTAGTGTCTGGGGTTAGTGCACTGCAGGGCCACAACAAGCGCAGAGCTCACCTGCGACTGCGTCGGAAGAGACAAGTCCAATAGAGGTTGCCATCGTGAGAAGCTGATGCACAAGGAAGAGGCAGGAGTGATGAGTGTTGTTGGTGGGGGCGTAAGCGACTAGCGTTATCCACATTGCCGTCCATGGGGTTATATAGACTTCCCGAACACTTGTGGAGGCTCCAAACTCGGGCCCGACAGAGTTCAGACTTTGTCAGGAGCACAGGGTACAAGACGACATACGCCAAAGCTTGTCTCCTCTTCTGGGACCACCTCGGCGCCTCGGGTGGTGACAGGACACGGACATCTCGCGACTGCCGAAGTTCGCCAACGCCGAGCCGTCTCGAGCTACTACACTACCTGTACCCATGCATCCCTTCACATTTCGGTGATTTATTCAGCCGTTACGTTTGCCCCCATAACCCTTTCCAACACCGTGGGTCTCGGGGCCGTACCAGAAACGCGGTGACATGGTGTCCAAAGTATGGAGACAGCACGGACCAGGCACCCCACATTGAGGAAATCACCCGCAAACGACGGAAACTCTGCCGCAAGAGTATGGTGAGCGAGCCGGAGGGCATGGAGAGCGTCGAAGAGTACGCAACGGGCACCCGTGCGCGACAGGTAAGACTGCGTCGGAACATGGGTGCCTGTGCAGTGTACCTCCTTGTCATGATCACACCCAGCTTAGGAATACGACGACTGCGTACATATGGGAACCGAGATCTCCTGTTGGTTTGCCACTTGAGTCCTGGGTCCACAAGGCTCAACAAACAGCGACAAGGTTCACGCAAGAGTAGTGTAAGGGCCGCGACACACATGATCGACAAGAAAAACGCAGCCGTTTCGGGTTTGCGCTTGAGGACAATATGGGGTCAAGACATTGAATGGGCCGGGGCGGATTAGATTTTTCACATCTGAAGCGATGTCCTGAGAGTGAAGAAGCTGCGAAGCTGCAATGCCAGCACGAGGGCAAAGAGTACCAGGAAAACCAGCGGCCAGTGCGAGATGGGAAGGTCAGCAAGCGGAATTACTGTGGGTAGCGGAAAGTCGGAAATTAGAGAGCGTGAGGATAATACTATCGGCAAGCGCGAGGTTAATAATCAAATGCACAGTCACGCAAAGCGGCGCAAACATGCTCGTGGGAGGGAATGACCATCCGAGTGAAAGCGAGATGGCACGCGTAGGTGTCGTACGTTGGCGCGCGACGCCTCGCCGAGAACGCGAGAACTCTATCGATGAGATCGGTCTCGCCGTGAAGCCGATTCGACTGGCTGGTGCGACATGTTCCTTATCTAGGAGTCGTCAACTCCCACAATCATCTTATTGCGTTCCTCATCGCCTCAGCTCACAGTCGCGTTGTACAAGAAGCATGCGCCCATCTTCAACACCAATCTTCAAACAACGCTTCTTGGACGAGAAAAAAACGCACACCACAAATAGGCGAAAACAGTAGCCTAAGCGCAAGGTTTGCGCTTATCTGACAGGGAGATCTGGCACCTGCCCGGATGCTGTCAGCCCGCATAACAGAACAGAGGACGAAATCGCCGGCGATGGGTTGAATAGGGTGCGAAGAAATACGAGTAACGAGAAGAAACGAACAACAGAAGTCATCAGCAGATCCGCCTGTTCGCTCATCGTGAGCTTGATCGCTCCGTGAGATGCCATTGATGAGTGCTCATCTCGGTCACTTCGTCGTGTCTCAACTGGGCACCAATACTCAGGATCTCGCAACGCCTCGGAGGCATGACGAAGTCAGATCTGATGTAACGGACCATGTGAGCCGGGGTCCTGCCCAACCCGGGATATGTTGAAGGCACAGCGTGATTCTGTGGGAAGAGGAACGGTACGGGGGTCATCGGGTGTGGGATGACTCACAGCGTCATTCTCTTCATGTAGGGGGGTGAAGCTGAAGCTGGACTGGTCGCAAGGCACACCCTTGCACATGCCCGCTGGTCTCTTATACTCGCGCTGTACATAGTCCGCCGTGTCTACATTCGCAGCGCAATACTACGATAATATGGATAGGAGAGGTATGAGGACAACATCTATGATCATGAGCAGTGGATACTGCCGCAGTGCGAAGGAGTGTGCCTGACGCGTTGGTTCGCCGCGGTGCCACCACCATGTTAACACCTCCGCGTCCACTGGGGCCAAGTCACCGGGCGACGGCTAGGAGGTTAATAGCGGGTGGAGAGCCCGTACCGTGCGTCGTTGTTTGGCCGCGTAGGCAGGTCGGCAGTGGCCATCGAGGCGATGGAACCGTCGTGTGAGGGCCGCGGGCCACCGAAGTTGGAGTTGGGGTTCATTGGGTATGCTTCGCCGGCGCGGTAGTCTGCGCAAAGTTAGCTGGCCGTATCAATGCACTGGTGGGAAACCGATTAAGCATTCAAATCTTGTCGTGGCACGCGTTACAGTCTCGTAGACATTGCATGTGCGTGCATGGCTGGAATCAAAACTCACGGTCGTTTCCAGCCCACTGGCCGTTGGCGGTACCCTGTTCGTACCACCCGTTCTTGGTCTGGCCTGGCGCGTCGCTCTTCCTGCGCCACATGAAAAGGGCAATCTGGGTTGTCAGCACATTTCTTTCACGGGCATCGGGTACGCACAATGGCAGCGAGGAGGAGGAGGGCGCCGGCGGCCGCTCCAACTCCGATACCGATCTTGGCACCGGTGCTGAGGGGCGAAGAGTCGGCGCTCGACTTGCCAGCAACGTCCTTGGAAGAGGACGGGGATGGGCTGGCGGTGTGGGAGGCGCGCGCAGAAGTGGACGCCGCAGACGGCTTTGCGGTCGACTTTGGGGCGTTGAGACCATCGAGGAACTTCTGGGTACGCTCCTTGATGAGGTCCGAGACCTTTTCGGCGACGCCGTACGTCGATGCCATGAGGTGTGCCGAGACGTGGATGGGCATGATCGAGGCATCGGCGACACGCAGGTTGGCGGTGCCGTAAACGACGAGGTTGGTGTCGACAACACCGCCCTTGTCTTTGGGCAGCATCGAGCACGTGCTCATTGGGTGGTACTCGGTTCCGGCTGTGCCGCGGAGGTAGGTGTTGAGCGCGTCGCCCGTGACCGCCGCTCCCGGGATGCTCTCGGTGGTGAGAACAGTGTTCATCGGCGCCGTCTGGGCGTACTTGCGGATCCATTCGGACGCCTGGTTCATAATCGTGGCATCGATCTCGACGCCAAAGTAGTTTGGGTCAATGTTGGGCATCGCAAACGGGTCGGTGGACGAGATGGAGAGGAGACCCCGCGCCCACGCATGCTGCATGCACACCTGGATACCGAGGGACGTCGCGCTCTTACCCCACAGGTGCATAATGTACTCGAGTTGTCCGACGTCGGTGCCGAGCCAGCGCTTCTGGATATTGTATTGTGCGGTGATACCGGCCTGCACCGAGGCAGGCATGTTGTACTTTGCGGCTAGGTCCTTTACGGTCGCCTCGATATTAACGGCGCCGCCGAGCGCGTTGGCGGCATCGGCACCTCCGGAGAGATCAGGCATCGAGGCGTATGCGACAGCCGCATTGATGTACGTCCACGGACCGGTGCGCGAGTTCTGGTACTCGGCGAGTGCCTGTGCTTTGAGCTCGTCGCTTGAGCCGAGGTCGAACCAAGTGTCGAGGCCCTCGATCGTGTCCCAGAACATGGCGTGCGAAACGTGGTCCTGGAAGTTGTGGCCGACTGGAAGGTCGAGGAGGGTGTTAATGCCGAGCGGTTCAAGAATGTTGGCGGGACCGACGCCCGAGAGCTGAAGCAGCTGCGGGGAGTGAACTGTTCCGGCGCTGGCGATGAGCTTTCAGGGGGCCAAGACTATGAGTACGATATCTCACTACTCACGAGATGATGATCTCCTTGGCAGTGTACGCTTTGCGGAGAGGCGCGCCGGCCTCCATCTGGAACTCGACCCCGGACGCCACGAGGTTTCCCGAGGCGTCCTTTGTGCCGTTGAAGAAGATGCGGGTGGCCTGGTGGTGGGTGAGGACGAAGAGGTTCTCACGGCCCTTGTTGGGGTCGAGGTAGGCCGTGCGCGAGTCGGAGCGGGACTGGGTGGAGGCGTCGAGTGTCGAGGGCGTAATCATCACGCCGCGCGTCTTGCCGTCTGCCAGGTCGTGGGCGGGAACACCGAGGTTGACAAAGGTGGGGATCCAGTTCTCAATAACGGGGTAGATGTACTGCGACCATCTGTAGTGTCAGTCAAGTCTTCTTCATGCACTAGGACGCACCCAACCTGCAGAGGGCCGCCTTTGCCGTGGGAGCCTTGGTCGATCGGCATGTGGAACTTGTCGATGGTCTCCTGCGGCGGCATCTGGAGATTCTCCGACTTCTTAATGTACTTGTCCATCTCGTCCCAGTTCCAGGTCACGTTTGTGCCGGGGTTTAGTTCTGTCGTCAGCTATGAAGCTATAAATGTCCACGGCGAAATTGTGACCAGAAGCTGAGAGGTCTCTCCGCCACACTGCCACACTCGGTGCACTCACCTCCCCAGGCATCATACTCCTCCTTGGCGCCGCGGCACCAGAACATGCCATTGATGGCGCCCGATCCGCCGAGACCACGGCCGAGGGGGAAGGGCCGAACCGTACCGTTTGCCGAAGCCTGTGGGATTGTGGTCGTGTTCCAGCCATACGGCGTCTTGTTCACGATTCCCTTGTGGTAGGTGTATCCTGTGGTCAGCACATTGGGATGGATGGGACTCGGGCCGACTGGGGCCCGGGTGCCGGCATCGGAGCTGACCGGGACGGCGACCCAGGTAAGCCATATGGGTCGCAATCCAGATCCAAGCGGCATGCTCCCATATCCCGGGTTTACACACCTGGAATCTGCTGGTTGAGAACCACATCGCTGCCGTCGCCACCGGCCTCGATGACAAGCACCGTCTGGTTCTGCATCTCGGAGAGGCGTGCGGCAATCACGAGACCCGCGACGCCGCCGCCAACGACAATAAAGTCGTACGTCTTGCCGTCAATCCCTGCCGCGTCGGCAGAGACGGCGCGTTCCATAATGTCGCGGTACGCGTGGTGCGGGTTGAAGGCGGTGTCGCGCGCCTCGGCGTGGTGGGCCGGTAGCTGGCGGGAGCCGGGGTTGGAATGTGCTTGCGCGGGGAGGGCGAGGGCGGCCAGCGCCCACGCCAGCGCTTGGTGGTAGATCATGGGGCGTAAGAGGATAGAGCCGGGGTGGTGTCTTTGTCGTTTTAGTGAATGATTGAGGTCCAAGGAGCGTGCTAGTGATGGTCGGTGTTGTCGGCTGTCCACCTTCCGCTGTCCGCTGTCAGTGGGTTGTGGCCTAGATGAAGATATGATGAGAAGCGGGGCATTCATGTCGAGGAGGTCCTTGCCTATCTATCGCGGCGGCACCTGCGTCGGGCCAAGCGTCGAGTCCACTCCCTCAACACTTGTCCAGCGGCCAGCGTGCACCCTGCCACTGCCAAGGAGGGCGTTGACGCCAGAACCGGCACTGTTCTGGTATGTGCGTGGTGGTGCGCGTTGCCGGAATACTACGGCCTGTCTGAGATCCCGGTACCGAGTGCCTCGGGCATCAGGAACGTCCGCGCGACGAGCCGCGCGCACGAGGGCAGAACAGTGGCCAGTGGTGGTACAAGTAGTGGGCGTACGCGCTGTCCCATCTCTCCTGCTAGTATCTGCGCATACGATGCCACTATGCCACGCACCCCGTGGCGCGGGGAATGAGGCGTGAGCTGAGACCTTACTGCTCATGCACTCATGCTACCCAATGCGCAGTACGCGTGCATATGGCGCATCGTCGCGTCCGCCATTAATTGTGCCATTTATTGTGCACTGTGAGGTTAGGGAAGTTCCGAGACCCCGAGGGCGTGATGGAAAGGGCAGGGGCCCGTTACGCCGGGGTGGAAAACGGGGTCGGGCGCGTCCGGAGGACGCGTGGGGATCACAACAAAAGATTCTCTACATTCTGCTCATAATTCACTCAAGCCTCAATGGTGGTGACTAACCGTGCTGCTCGCGGGGTGGACGCCTGTTGTGCATGTAGAGATGCAGATGCTGTGCAGTAGTGGTGGCCGTGGTGGTTCCAGTTGGCGGGTTTGGTTTCGTGCCTCCTTTTTCCGAGTGTCACAGAACAATAGAGGACGCGCGTCTGAGACACTGCCGTTGCCATCATTTACCTATTGTCTGTTCGATTGTCTGTGGGCAGATGGCTCGCAAAGGCTGTGAGGCTGCATAACGCGTAGTCGTCCAGCATGTATGTACGTGCAAGCAGACGCGCTACAAACCATGCCACGCTCGAACGGAGTCGGAAGGAGACGTCGAGACCAGTCGACGCTGGACGCCCTCCGAGTCTCAACATAGAGGCATAATCTTCCTGAGCAAGAGGCATAATGCTCCTGGTGCTCACGGATCACTGATCACTGAGGGTATGCAGCACTCGAGCACATTGCTCTGTACCTCATGCCCCAGCTCTACATTTGTCATGTTCGTCGCGTGCAGGGCGCTGCTCGGGCCACCGCGCCGCCGAGGCGTTCCATCAGTGTTCCAGAATGCCGATGGTACGACGCCACCTCAGCGCCGCTGCCAAGTGGCAAATGGGAGCTCCTCGGCCGACGTGAGGGATGAGGGATGAGCAATGTGATGCCCTGGTATGAGGGCCTCAGTCAGGTGCGCCCTTTGGCCATCCCTGTCAGTGGTGGCGAGCGAGACTCGGGTGCTGCTCCATGCTCCATAATGCGGGGTTTGCTGAAAGGGCTCAATGTATATTAACTAAAAGGGCTCAATGTTCCCAAGTGTAGTCCGGAGCTCTCCTTGAGTGGGGACACGGGTGCAAGAGATGGGCTCAGACGCGCCTCACGCCTCATGCGACCCGCAATTCTCGCGCGCGGCGTGATCCATGGATCCATTCCAGTACCATACTCATCTCACACAAAAAGACTCGGCTGCTTAGGGACCCGAACCGCGTTCGGAGGCTGTATTATCCACCCGCGGGCGATGGTTGGCATACCTCCAGCGAGCATCCGGCTCAAACCGTCCGCCGTGTGAACCGCCGCACTCAACCTCCCTGGAATCGGCCAGGGAGTTGAACACGGGCCCCCGTCCATGGGGACCCGCGACGCCGGGTGGGAGGAACCTACTCGTCACCCGCTCGCCGCTGCGCAAACACACCGAGTATATCCAGGATGCGGGGAGTTTGATATGTGGGTTGAGAAGAGGATTGGGCACTGTGGGCTGCGTGCGTTATGGACAGTAATGTTGATTGTGATCAGTTTATTAGTTTGGGACACAACGTTTCACCACACACGCATCTGATGAGAGAGGTGGGGTAGAATCGGAGAACCACATCCCCACAGCCCCACAACCCCGAAGAACAGCGGGCCCAGGGCAGCAGGGCGAGCGGCCTTGACCTTGTCCTCGTGGCGCTCGGGGCTGCGGGTGGCGCTTGCCAAGGGGGACTCTCGCGAGGCTCGCTTGGGGCAGTTTAACTTATATGTATACTCGCGATGAGCGTCTTTGGAGCTTTGGAGTGAGCTCGACTCAGGGCTGGGTTCTTTCGGATCGGCTTCGGCGGAAGATTGCCGAAAGCACGGAGAGCTCGAGGATTGAGGATGGGTTGTTGGATAGTATGTATAGTTAGCGGACGCCACATGTGCCCCATGTGGTCAGAGTTGGGAGCGTCCGAGCGCAAGAGTTGCTCGCTCGTGAGTTGCATGATCTCTCATTGTGAGTTGTTAGAAAGAGGCCTGTACGTCGTGGTTTATAAGAGCGACCATAGCGTTTGTGAACATGCACGTCTGGATTGAGAACCCTCTAGTCTGGGTCTTCCCAGGTTCACGCAGGTTGCGCGGTCCGATGGTGGTGAGGATCCGGGCTCCCTTTAGCTCGGAACCCGTCGTCTCACATCATCACCCGTCTTGCTTACTAGTGTGAACGAGTCGCTGTACTAACCCCAAGAGTCAGACGGTATACTGCCAGTTTTAGGTCAGAGACTGTGAGCGCTGAACACATCTCACATCGAGCAGTGCGAATAAAAGAGGCGGTCAGAGCGCGAGCACGCCATGCCAAGCGACCGCGCGAGTACATCAGCGAGCGTCGCGAGGACACTTCGCGGACAACAGTGAACGTAACGTGATGGGCAGCGAGAAGCAGGCAACGAACAGCAGTGACCGACTGATCTGCGACCGCGACGTTGTCTGGACCGCGATGTGCGCAGGACGGAGGTGCATCGGACTGATCATGCGCGGTGTCCATGACAGCCGTCTTCGAGGACGGATCCGGATGCCACACCAAAGCCTAGCACGGTTGCGGCGCGGCATGGATTCTTCGGAATAATGCTCATGTATGGTGTGATGCCTAGGCCGCCACCGCCGGTCAAATTGTAGCCGAGTCGGCCCCCCAGGACACAGCGTCGGGCTGTGCCGAATGTCGTGGCCAGCACTTGTGGTCGCGTCGAGCCACGGGGTGGTGATGATGCATGGAAGGACTGTGGTGGGGTAGTGAGTTTATATAATGCAGAGAATGTGATCGGCGCTCGTGGCAGTGTGGCATCTTGCGACCGCGCGACCGTGATTCTTGAGAAACGTCGTCCATTCCCCCATCTCTCTTTATCACTTCGGTCGTCAATCAGATTCGGCATTCGGCAAACACACCTCTGTTGTCGGTTGCTTGTCGTTGGACATAAGGTTTGCAGTGTCATGAAATTTCTGACGTGCTCTGTTCTCGCGGCGCGCGGCGCGTCACCCCATTCGCTGGCCAGGACTTGCTGGTACGCCCAGTCGTCCCCATCCTGGCCGCCCATCTCTTCCACCGCTGCAATAGCAATGACTGGGTCAAACGAAGCACGGCGTGAGCCTGAGGCCCTTTTCGTAACTGCCCGACCCGATAGGAGAAGAGCGCCCAGAAAAGAGAGTCCTGATGGATGATTAGACCGTTTGCCGCGTTGCGCGAGATTGCGATTCAAATCAGTTCGTCAATTGATCACGCCATTTTTCTGCCCACGGGCACGCACTGCTCGTTACAGACGACGAACAGCGCACAGCACTCAGCAGGTAGAGACAACCACTGCTGCACACGTTGTGTTCAGTGCATGCATGCATGCATGGAATGACGGCGAGGAGCAGGTATGCGCGATCTGCAAGAGGGCTATGCAGGGGGATATGCGATGCGGAAGCGATGCGATATGCGCGATATGCGCCGGGCAACTGGCAATGAGGCGGCGCGCGGCGATGGCGAGATCGATCGGGTGGGTGTCCGGAATTTGGTTGAGATGATGCAATACCGTTTCTCTTCGAGTCGCGACTCGGCAGTATAAAGAACAACAACCCGTCCTTTCATCCCCTCTCTCTCCCACTCTCACCCACCACCCCCAAACAACGAATAACCAAGATGGCTGCTCCCCAACGCTTCGAGACGCTCCAGCTCCACGCTGGGTAAGTACACTCTGCGAGGTGGATATGGCGATAGCGGCGATTCGTCTACGCTCGCTCCCAACGAGCCCACCTCGACGGCCAGCACGTTCGTCTCATACTAACGTTCCCAGCCAGGAGCCCGACTCTGCCACCAACTCGCGTGCCGTCCCCATCTACGCGACCACGTCGTACACCTTCAACGACTCGGCCCACGGTGCGCGTCTCTTCGCGCTCAAGGAGTTTGGCAACATCTACTCGCGCATCATGAACCCCACCGTTGACGTGTTTGAGAAGCGCATGGCCGCTCTCGAGGGCGGTGTCGCTGCCGTTGCCACCTCGTCGGGCCAGGCTGCCCAGTTTGTCGCCATCGCCACGCTCGCCCACGCCGGCGACAACATTGTCGCCACATCCAACCTCTACGGCGGCACCTACAACCAGTTCAAGGTCCTTTTCCCCCGCCTCGGCATCAACACCAAGTTTGTCAGCGGCGACAAGCCCGAGGACATTGCGGCCGCCATTGACGACAAGACCAAGGCCGTCTACATCGAGACTATCGGTAACCCCCGCTTCAACGTCCCCGACTTTGAGGCCATTGCCAAGGTCGCCCAGGACGCCGGTGTCCCCGTTATCGTGAGTGCATCCCGTGGGGAGATTGGGAGAATCAGCCGAGGTGGTGTGCACTGCCTGGCGGGCGGGAACTCGCCGAGACGGGCATGTCGAGAACCGCGAGCCGCGGATAGCATGTCGATCGTATGGAATCATGATCGTTGTGGAATCACGTTCCACGGCGATCTTCCAATCTTGATGACATTCCATCCACCGCCTTTTCAATCGCCGTCTCGTCGCCCTCTTCACAATGGCCGTCTCCTCACAGCTCTACTCTCCGCATACCCCGTTCCGCGCTGACAGACAGGTCGACAACACCTTCGGTGCCGGTGGCTACTTCTTCCGCCCCATTGAGCACGGTGCCGACATTGTCGTCCACTCGGCCACCAAGTGGATCGGTGGCCACGGTACCACTGTTGCCGGTGTCATCGTCGACTCGGGCAAGTTCGACTGGGGCAAGCACGCCACCCGCTTCCCCCAGATGGTCGAGCCTGCTGATGGCTACCACGGCCTCAAGTTCTTCGAGACCTTTGGCCCCATCACCTTTGCCATCCGTGCCCGTGTCGAGATCCTCCGTGACCTCGGCCCCGCCCTCAACCCCTTCGGTGCCCACGAGCTCCTCCTCGGTCTTGAGACCCTCTCGCTCCGTTGCGAGCGCCACGCCTCCAACGCTCTTACCCTCGCCAAGTGGCTCGAGCAGAACCCCAACGTCTCCTGGGTCTCGTACCCCGGTCTCGACTCGCACCCTTCGCACGACACCGCCGTCAAGTACCTCAAGCGCGGCTTTGGTGGTGTCCTCGCCTTTGGTGTCAAGGGCGGTGCCGAGGAGGGCTCCAAGGTCGTTGACAACTTCAAGCTCATCTCGAACCTCGCCAACGTCGGTGACTCGAAGACGCTTGCCATCCACCCCTGGACCACCACCCACGAGCAGCTCTCGGACGAGGAGAAGGAGACCTCGGGTGTCACCGCCGACCTTATCCGTATTTCGGTCGGCACCGAGCACATTGACGACATTATCGCCGACTTTGAGCAGGCCTTTGCCGCCATCAAGGCGTAGGTTCCAACACCTCGCCTCTAGACGCCACGCGCCGCGCGGCACCGGAAAGCGCGGTCGCGCCAGCGTAACGATGTTTACGACGAGTCCTGCTGAGATACCAGTGGGAAGTGGAGAGCAGACTCTTGTATTTACTGGGATTAAACGTTGCCATGATGCAGATAATTGATAGAAGCGCAAGGTGCAATGTCGCAGAGGGGATTACAATGGAGATGAAGACCGAGACTCGGCGATCGAACTCCTTGGTACTCGTCTGAGCACAGCACGGGAACGTGGTGCTTGGAAAGGCAGTTAATATCGCGGTTACTTGTACTTCTGCAATTGTAGAGATCACATGACAGTGCGATTGACAGGATAAGATGCCTGTGCGTGGTGCGACGCCGCCACCAAGGCGCATTGACCGTTGATATCCGTTATCAGCGGCAGCACAGTAGTGACCGCTGACGATGGGTGCAGTAATGTACATAGATCGAGTCGCGATCGGATCACTCTCGTATACCCACCTCGGACGATCATCCACATCCAACGTCCAACATGCCTCGTCCCGAGCCCAGACCACGCACAGCACTCAAACCGAACGCGAACTCCGCCAACTGTATATCAAGCTTGACGGAGAGGAGGACGGAGTCTCCGCCCTACCCTCCCACCCCCTGTCCTTTTTGCCCATGTTCATGTAAGCGAACCGGGCTGGCAAACCCGCGGCCTGCGGCCATGTCTCCATCTCCGATTGTCCATCCCCGCGGGGCGCCCGCAAGGCAGTAGTAGCGCCGCGTATGCAGGGTATGGGCCGGTCGAACTGGGGTGCTACGGCCGTCGAGCAGGGTTTTGTCGTGCCCATCTCGCTTCGTTGGTGATGCACAGGATTATCTGGAGAACATTGCGTTCCCGCATCCTTTTTATTGGAACATTCTTTTTTTTCTTTTCGTATGCATACAAAATGTTCTATACGTGATCAGCGCGCTGATGATAAGCGCGCACGGTCCTTCTCGGGAGCATGATCCGCACGAGCGCCACTATCAGTTTCTGCTTTGAATCATTGTCGCTGACATTCGGATAATTAGAAGCGGGTTATGTCGGCAATACAAAGCTGCAGCGACCATGATATCTATAGCAGTCGTAGTCGTGAGTGGGCAGGAGCATACGACAGGGATGCACAGGGTCGCAGCCTGAACCGCGTGGTGCCTCTCCTGATCTCCTGGGATACTCGGAGACGGAGTCGAGTCGCCCCTCCTAGCCCACCTCGGTGTCCTGTGTCTGTACTCTGTCCCTCTGCCGCGTAGCACGTTGCGGATAAACTGAGCACGCGCCCCGGTATGCCGCCCGAGGACCGGCGGCATTGAGCCCCACGGCACAATTTTTTTTTTTTTTTTCTTGTTCGATTATGTATCTGTTCCTCGCACTTTTTGCTCGGCAGCCGTCGCGCTTCGGCTTTGCCTTTTTGTTTGCGCGCTTGCTTGGTAACTCTCGCGGCGCCGCGAGCGTGGCAGCACTCCAGGCCAGGAGGAGCCGGAGGAGCTGGAGGAGCTTGGACGGAGGCTCTCGCGGCGGGCGGCCGCCGGGGGGGACATGTTACGGCGGTTGTGGTTTTTTATACATACTCTGCACATGTCTTGTCGGAACTCACCTCGGAACTTACCGACCACCAGTTCGCACCTCACCACTATCGATAGCGATAGCGATAGTGAACGATAGCGGATCTCGAGCGATCGACGACAGATACGATACGGCCCACGGACAGCACGAACGAGACGGATACGGAAACGGAGCACGCCCCGACGACCCCGCCTTCTACCCCTCTACCCCTCTCTCCACCTCTCTCTCCCACCCTTCCTTCCCTCCCTTCCCCACGCCCACCGCCTTCCAACTGCGACGATGAAAGATAAGACGATCGCGGAGAAGCGCAAGCACGAGTTTGACGCCGCGTACGTCGCTGCGGCGGACACGACGCACGACGCCGTGTTTGGCGACCTTGATGACAGTGCGCCGAATTACCGTGCTGTGAGTGTTGAGGCGTTGTGTGTCGGACGGGGCGGGGCGCACGCGAGAGAAAGGGATACACATTCCACTCGAGGCCGATGCCCAATGCTCAATGTTGTCCGCCATCTTTTGGGAATCTGTGCGCGATCTCGATATCCGGCGCTACGTATTCCAGCCGTGGCTGGATACTCGTCGCGATCGGATATCCACCGCTCGTTGTCTCATATCCGTTTCACGAATTCACTCCCACCGGATACTAACCGCAGGTCGGCTGGATCGGCGCGACGGTGCTGATGATCAAGAGCGCGTTCGGCCTCGGCGTGCTCTCGATCCCGTTCGTATTCCAGGTACTCGGTATTGTGCCGGGTATCATCATGATTGTGTTCATCGAGCTGGTCGTCACTTGTGAGTCGCGGCAGCAGATGTGCCTTGGGCTCAGACAAGAGGTCCTCCCGTCTCGCTTGGTTTCTAATCGCAGGGTCGGCGTTCATTCTCGGCGACTTCAAGCTGCGCCATCTGGACACGTACTCGCTCGCGGACGTTGGAAGGGTGCTCGCTGGCCGCGCAGGTGAAGAGTTCTTTACGCTGGCCGTGTGCGTGTGTATGCTCTTCTTCTCGGCGTCGGGCATGGTCGGCGTGACGACCGCGCTGAACGCTGTGAGCACACACGGCACGTGTACGGCCGTCTTTATGGTCGTGGTGTTTGTCGTGTCGTTTGGCGTCGCGTCCATCCGTACACTGGGCAACATTACGTGGGTCGGATGGATTGGTCTCGTGTCGATTCTCTCCGCCGTGCTCGTCATGACCGTTTCGGTTGGCGTGCAGGACCGCCCGCACGATGCCGTCCCCCGCACCGGACCGTGGGACAAGGGCTTCAAGGTCTTCAACCAGCCGACGTTTGCCGAGGCCATCTCCGCCATTGCCACCATCCTCTTCGCTGCAGCGGGTACCCCGACGTAGTGAGTAATTCGACCCGCTCATCAGACTTGCATTCGCTAACGACAGTTTCGGCATCATCTCCGAGATGCGCGACCCGCGACTGTACCACCGTGCGATGCTTATCAACCAGTTCTTCGTCACTGGCATGTACATCATCATCGGCTCGATCGTGTACTGGTACGCGGGGCAGTATGTCTCGCAGCCCGCACTTGGAACCGCCGGCCCCCTCATGAAGAAGATTGCGTACGGGCTCAGTATCCCCGGCCTGTTTTTCTCCGTCATCTTGTGGTGCCACGTGAGTAGTGATGAGTGCGCGAGTGTAAGGAGTGTTACTCCTGCCTCCCTCTTCGTCTCACTCCGTGCCATTCCGCTGACCCCAGATTCCCGCAAAATTCATCATGGTGCGCCTGCTCCGCGGCTCGCAGCACCTGACCAACAACTCGATGGTGCACTGGGCAACGTGGCTCGGGTGCAGCTTTGCATGCACGATGATCGCATACATTATCGGCAGCGCGATCCCGATGCTCGAGTCGATCATCTCCCTCGTCGGCGCGCTCATCGCACCAACACTGTGCATCATCCCGTTCGGCTTCATGTGGCTGCACGACCATGTGCGCGGCGTGCCGTTCCGCGCATGGACGTGGCGCAAAAAGCTCGGCACCGCGTGGGCCATGTTTATGATTATTGTGGGGCTGTTCATCACCGTCGCGGGGACGTATGGCGCCGCGGTCGCGATCCAGAAACAGAAGAGCGGCGGGCAGCCTTGGACCTGTGCGGATAACTCCAACTCGGTCTAGACCAAGTGGAAACATCAATCAAGAATCAAAATCAGAACCAGGATCGGTATTCATCTCCCCCACCCCTTCCCTACTCCACTCGCATCGCATCGCATTTTGATTGCCGCATTGCATTGCCATTGTCCGAGGTCAGCAGAACAGCAGGGGCCGCACCGTCCGTTAATGTACACATAGCCATATCCCGTGATGCATGCGCGCTCAAAGGTAGCTGAGGGAGGAGAGTTGGTCAGGATGGGGTGTCAGTAAGGGAGAATCTTCAGAATAGCAAGCGGTCCATGGCTTGAGCCCACTCCAGTGCCATATATTGTACATCACTTACAACACCCCCTACTCTTTCTCCTCGACACCCAACACCTCCCTTTCCCGCCCAAAAGTCAAGGTGAGGCTCGGCGCTTCCACCGTCTCATCCCCATAGACCTCGTAGACAGGCATGTATCGATCGACGAACGCGCGCACCTGCTCATCACTCATCCCCTTGCCCCCATTCTTCGCCTTCATAGCATGTTCCTGCTGCAGCCTCCAGTCATACACAACCTCATACTCGGGCGGGCGGATGACGACGTGCGCAGCAAACATGCCCCTCGTCGCGTGCTCCACTAGGGCAAGGTTGGCGTTGATCTCCAGCAAACTCCTAAGGGGATGGCGCGAGGCAACGCGCCCGGCCCCATGCCGCCTCTCCACCACCGTATCGGAAAGAGGGCGGAAACCAAGCGACCATCCCTCGAGCACAAACACGTCAAGCGGGGTAACGGGAAGAAAACCAGACCGGTCCCCCTCCCCCCCGTGCGCACTCTTGTCAAACTGTGGAATCTCCGTCGCCCGCCCCGCACGGATATCGGCCAGCACCGCGCCAAGTGTCCCCAGATCATGTGTCCCCGGCGGCCCGCGCCCGGCTAATAGCGCATTGTGCGGGTGTGCGCTCGCGAGGGCGCGCAGGTCCTCGTGTGGAAGGTAGAAATCTGGAGTTAGAAGTGAGAGACGGCGGTAGGCACACCGTCTAGAGAGGCGACGGTGCACTTGACGCCCCGCCGGCCGAGGACGTCGACGAGCGCCTCGGCAATGCTGCTCTTCCCTTCCGTCAGCGACCTCTGCGACTTCAGACGCGTCAGACGCGCCAGACGCGCGCTCACCGCTGCCCTGTGGGCCCTGCATCGACACGAGGAGCGGGCGTGATGGGAGCTTTGCGAGAAAGTCAGCGACAAGAGTCGCTTTCCCCCGGATCTGGGCTGCTGCTGATGCCATCGCTGCTGTCGTGGGTTGGAGAGGAACGAGATTATTGGAAGCGACATGCTCAAGCTCCCAGCACTCTCACGTCTTGGCCACTTGGCCCCTACTTGGGATTGTCGTGACGATCCCGGGAGACCCGAGAGATCCCGCCAGCCGAAAGATGCCGAAAATGAGATTGTCGCGTGATACTCGCGTTCAGTGACGTCACCAATCCCTGACTCATGTTTTTTTTTTTTGGTTCCGCAGTTTCTGGGCTGCAGGGTGGTGTGGAGGTTCCACCATCTTCCACGGGCAGTGTGTGGGCTGGCGCTGCACAGCGCAGGTCGGCTCCGGGAGGGCTGACTGGGTCATCATCAGCAGCTCCGAGTCAAAAGATAATCCATCTTCCTCATCATCACAAACGACTTCCTCATCATCATCATCTCTTTCAACTCTTCTTTTCTCCTCACTCCACTTAGAATCTAGATCCAAAATGGTACGTCCAGAGAGTGGTCATGTAGGAGAATCTCCGCGTCTTCATCAGCTTGCCGGGCTTGCTCCAATAAGCTGAGAGGAGGACGAGGCTATTTGCGGCTCGATTGCCTCTACGAGAGCATGTGCCCCCCTCCCACTCTTCCCTCCAGCCGTACGCTAACAGCAGTCTGGTTGGGACGACAAGCCTACGATCATCGGCTACGGCCAGAAGCGCGCGACTGTCGCCAAGGGCTCGGCCCTCTCCGCCGCCCAGCGTGCTGGAACCGTCACCTCGACGTCGTCCAAGGGCGCCACGCAGTCCAAGGGTGGTGAGTAGGGCGAGGAGGCTGTTGGCTGGTTGGTATAGGATGCTTAAAGCCAACGTTGCCTTCCCTCACGTCGGCCTCCGCATAAAGCATGTAAACTCACATCAGCGACCGACTACCAGCGCCTTGGTAAGCTCGATGCCGACGACGCGCCGCGTCCCCCGGAGAAGGTCGATGTCTCGTGAGTCGGCGATGTGAAAGGTGGAAATTCGGCCACAGGTGGCTACCGCCATCATGTGAAGCCATTCTTACCAGTGGCCTTCCACCTGACCTATCTTCGGTAACATTACTCACACCCAGTGTCGGCAAGGCCCTCGCCACTGCCCGTATGGCCAAGAAGAACGCAGAGGGCAAGAGCATGACCCAGAAGGAGCTTGCCACCGCCGTCAACGCCAAGCCGCAGGACGTGAGTTTGATGTGCGCGGGAGAAGGATGCAGATCGCCCTGCTCTCACTCCCACACTCGCACCCCAGCCACACGACCTCGCTGACATTCAGATTGCTGAGCTCGAGGCCGGTCGCGCGACCCCCAACCAGCAGCTGCTCGCCAAGCTCGAGCGTGTTGTCGGCGTCAAGCTCCGTGGTGCCGCCAGCGCCATTGGCCAGCCTCTCCACGGCCCGAAGAAGAAGTAAATGTAGATGTCAGAGACGATTGGGAGCGGAGTGGACGCGCACCGCGGGCTAGTCGTGGCGCGCGTCACTTGCGTGTTGCTGCGCCGCGGCTCGGAGATGGACCGCGGGCTGTGCGTGTGCCGCCGCTGTGCCGGTGTAGTTGAGCAGTGTCTGTATGTGGGGACTGTTCGTGTGCTCGCTGCCTGGTGAGACCATCTCGGTCTTGCCGTTGGTCTTGCCGTTTCCGTTTCTCCCTCGTGCCCACTCCTAGATGATTGACGACATGTATGCAGTTTGACCCTGGAGTACAGGAGATTTGAGGAGCAGTTGCCTGTGACGTGATAAGGAAGCTTGTCGGCCAACGGTCAATGTCCGTGACGAAGGTCTGATCTAGCTGTTCCAGTTGACTGTCTGTGCTGTCCTCTTTGTCCACGCTTTGACCACGATACCGACAATGCTCTCGAACTCTGGACAGATGCTATTTCTGTCCCACAAAAAGGGATACTAGAAACAGACTTGGGGCGCGCAGTGTCGCGCTGTGCCGTGGCTGCCATGAGGCGGAGGCTGTGGCCATGACATAGAATAGCAATGATGCTGTCTGGATCTTGTCGATGCTGCGGGTGCCTGTAGTCGTCGTGGGTTGCTGGAATCGCTGGCCTCGCCTTGCTATGCATGCATGGGTGCAGTCACGTGACACATTGTAGTGTACGTGTCCATAGTGTCAGTCAATGACTAAACAGCCGCCGGGCCAAGAGCTGTTACCAAGCTAGCTGTTCCGTGCTGTGCATCTTCGCACAGCGTGCACAGACCTACTGTACCTCTCCTCCGCCTCCCGCGGCTCTCGACTCTTCTCGTTGTCTTCTCATCTCAGGACTCTCGTCTCCTCGTCTTCTCGTCTTCTCGATTGGTTGCCGCTCATCTCTATCTCTCTCTCCACATCTCTTCATTAACAACAACCACCACACACTCTCTCCAATCTCCACCTCACCCCACCCCGACACATGTGGAACCAGAACCCGTACGCCAACAACCCGCCCCCGCCACAGCAGTACGGCGGCGGGGGATACCAGGACACGCGCGCGTTTGGCGGATACCCCGGCGCAAACGCAAACAGCGGCTATCCCGGTGCGAACGCGGCGCAGAACTACGGCGGCGGCGGCGGTGGTGGTGGGCAGTACGCTGCGTATGCGCCTCCGTCGGGTCCCCCTGGAGGAGGGTATGGCGGATACCAGCCGAACCAGGGGTACAACCAGGGCGGATACGGCAACCAGAACCAGAACCAGGGCGGCTACGGCGGCGGCGGCGGCGGCGGCGGATACCAGCAGAATAACGGATACGGCGGCGGCGGCGGCGGCGGCGGCGGCGGCTACAACCAAGGCGGATACAACCAGGGCGGATACAACCAGGGCGGCGGATACCAGCCGCCAACGGGGCAGCCCCAGCCCTCGCACTATGCCCCGACCGCTGCGGGATACCAGCCCCCGTCGGGTCCGCCGCAGATGAGCTACCAGCAGCCGCCGGGCGCTCCCCCAAGTATGTCATGTTCTAGTCCAGTCCCGGTTTATCAGTTACGGGATCTTCAGTTGCAGTTCCCGTATCTGCCATGTCGGCCGATGACCATGGCTGTGTCCCAAGATGTCCTCGTAAAATGCTGACACTCGCCAGCCCGCCCACCCACCGGACAGCAGCACTATGGCCCCCAGTTCCAGCAGGGCCACGGTAGCCCCCAGCAGCCATACTTCCAGTACTCGCAGTGTGAGTTTGGGCCAGTGATGAGCCGTGCATGAGTGGCGATGCTGACACACTCCTTGGATCCGATCAACATGAACCGACAACTCGCTTTCACACTTGATATTGCCGCCCACCTCAACTACTTTTACCGCCCCCACAGGTACCGGCAAGCGCAAGGCGCTCCTCATCGGCATCAACTACTTCCGGCAGCAGGGCGAGCTGCGCGGCTGCATCAACGACGTGCACAATGTCCAAAAGTTCCTCATGTCGCGGTACAACTACCGCGCCGAGGACATGGTCATCCTCACGGACGACCAGAAGAACCCGCGCTCCATCCCCACCAAGGCGAACATGATCCAGGCGATGCAGTGGCTCGTGCGCGATGCGAGGCCCAACGACGCGCTCTTCTTCCACTAGTGAGTCAGCGTAGCGGGCGAGTAAATGAGAGCAATGCGAGTACCGGCTTGCGAATGCAGGTCAGGGGGCAGAGTGATGGATCTTGGGACGTCTGCAAGGCATGCCCATCATTGCGATCACTGTTCCACACATTGTTAGGCACTCGTGTATCGCGTTACCGACAATCACCTGCTATTTTTGGCCACACGTTCATCGCTGACAACAGCTCCGGTCACGGTGGCCAGACAAAGGACACCTCGGGCGACGAGGACGACGGCAACGACGAGGTCATCTACCCGGTCGACTTTAAGACTGCCGGTCACATTGTTGACGACGACATGCACGCCATCATGGTCCGCCCCCTGCCGCCCGGTTGTCGTCTGACCGCCATCTTCGACTCGTGCCACTCGGCCACCGCCCTCGACCTGCCGTACGTCTACTCGACCGAAGGCAAGATCAAGGAGCCCAACCTCCTCGCCGAGGCCGGCTCGGGCGTCCTCAGCGCAGGCATGAAGTATATGAAGGGCGACGTTGGCGGCATGCTCAGCGGCCTCATGAATGTCGGAAAGCAGGTCATGGGCGGCAACTCCAATGCCAACGAGGTGACAAAGCAGACGCGTACCTCCCCCGCCGACGTGGTCATGTGGTCTGGATGCAAGGACTCGCAGACGGTGAGTATTTGATGGAGCGCACTACAAGGGCAGAGCTCGCGCCGTGCCGGGTTGACTTGGGCTTTCAAACTCTCTTGCATCCGAGCTAACATCCCAGTCGGCCGATGCCACAGAGGCAGGCAAGGCGACCGGCGCCATGTCGTACGCGTTCATCGCGGCCATGACACGCAACCCGCAGCAGAGTTACCTCCAACTCCTCCGCTCGATCCGTCAGGAGATGCAGGGCAAATACTCGCAAAAGCCTCAGCTGTCGTCTTCGCACCGTGAGTATGATCTGTGGAGCTGCAATTCGAGCACAGACAGCTTCGCCCCGTCTCTCACAATATCACTAACCCGCAGCCATCGATGTCAACCTCCTCTTCATCTGCTAGTCGCGATATGTGTCTCCTCGTCTGCAGTGGTTGTACGATACCTGCGTGTCTTTGTCTATACATAGCTCTCCATGCTACGCTGATTGTTCATGATGCTGCAGTGCGAGTCGAGATGAGCCGGATGCAGTTCTCAAGAGTGTTGTCACCAAGGCCGTCATGTCAGCTGCCGACATTAGTTACAGTTGCCCGAGCTGTGCCTCTCCTCGTCGCCCTCCATTTGTCCCGATTGCCTATTGTTGCAGATTTCGCATTGATCGCTTCTCGCTTTCTCACGCGCGCTCGATTCTTACACAATCAACACCAACACCATCAACGAGTGAAACTGAAACGTATGAACCAGCTGCCTCAGTACAAATACAACTTCTCCATTCCCCACTCTTCATCACGATGCCGGCCACCGACGCACTCGGTAAGCATCCTCCCCCCACCAAAGTTCCAGAAACTCTAACAGCAGCCCCGCCAATGCGCAACGACGCCGAGCGCGCAATCGTCAAAGCAATGGGCGGCTGGACAAATTTCTGCCTCGCGTACGGCCTCAAGCCGTTCAACCCTGACGAGAATGACGAGGCCATCCACATCTCCCGCACGATGGCCCAGGCCGAGATGGACGAGGCGCGCGCGGGAAAGCGCTGATTCGTGAATTCCTACTGCCGACAAGACAGATAAATTCCCAGAATGGAAGCTTGTTGTGTAGTCTTCGTTCTGCTTCTTGCACACGCGGGGGCTGAGCTGAGGGACCTGCAATCTGCCTTCACTGATCCACTGACGACTCTAGTCTCGGGCTCCTATCGCCACCACTCCGGGGATCAAGGTAGTTGGTGCCTCGGGTACCCGGGCCATAGACCGCCTCGACCCCCATACTCGCGGCGTACCTGCGCACCTGCGCAAATCGGGCCAGTCTCACTCGCGATCACCCGAGTTCTCGCGCCTGCCGCTCCGTCCCAAAGAACTGAAAAAGGAGGCGTAGGGGGAACTGAATCCCCTATTGACGAGAGTGGGATTCGAACCCACGTCCGAAGACTGCGGAGGAGTGAGCTCCTTAACACAGCGCCTTAGACCGCTCGGCCATCTCGCCGGTGACGAGCGGCGATCCGGCGGCGATCCGTCGCCGATCGTCGTGATTTCCGGCGCCGGCGGGGAATGATTGCGAGCACGGCCTCCATGTCGCTCTGGAAGTGAGGGATATCGATACCCTACACCATGCAAGCCTCGCTTCAGAAACGATGGACCATCTCCTTTTGTCGTTTACTCAAGAACCGAGGGCGGGTCCGTGTCAACAAAGACAAAGCAGCTAGCCTAGTAGCCGTTCGGGTCCCGCAACGGGCCAAGACACGCTGACCTGCCCAGAGATTCTCCGGATATGTCGGAAGCCGTACGTGTGTGGTGGGGCCAACATGTCAGGCGCTCGAGTTATCTCTACATGAACGATATCCCCAGCAGACGTATCCGCGTATCCGATGCCAAGGGAAGGTCTAGGCGTTCCGGATCTTGCTCTCGCAATCTATAGACCTAGGAAGAGAGCGTGTGGCTGTGCTCAGAGGGTCTCGGCCAACATACCGCGTCCACCCAGGTATGGTGAAGAAATACAGGGGCGTGTTGCGGGGTACAGTCCTCAAGGAACCTCCTAGCCCGATATCGATGTCCTTGAAGCGCACATCGCACGTCGCACACGTCGCGTACGTCGACGGTTGGCGGCATGTTTTCTATTGGGCAGGCATTCGGTGTTCTCTAAGCCAAGATTATCATAAAGTAGGAGTTCGGGTTTGCGAGCTCGGGTTTGTGTGTGTGCGCGTTCGGGGTTCGCGCTGGGGTTGGGCGCGGTTGGGGTTCGGTATCATCTCCCCATGTTTGTATCTGCATAAATGTGGTGTATCATGTGAACGCCCCCCCGAGTTCCATATTCGCGGCACCCTTAGAGTCGTGCAGCGTGCAGCGTGCACGCCGCGCACGGTGTGCACGGCCCAGCCCCCGTAGTGCCATTTTAGTGAGTCAGTCGGGGCTAGAAGTTCGGTCGCCGTGTAGTGGCGCCGCGTCGGCCCACGGCTCTGTTCACACGGGGCCACGGGTAATCCGGCTAGGCGATCAGCAGACTGAACGTTCTTAGTGTGAGTAGGATCTGGGTGTGGCGGCGTCTTCCACCACAAGCCACAGAGCCGCAGAGCCACGAAGCGTACAAAGGCGAGGCGCGTCTCGAGAGGAATGCTAGCAATCGCATGCGAGCATAGGGCGACAATAATGACAATAACAACGTGTGGCCCTGCGCGGCCCCATGGGGGCCAGGGTGGATGACACGAGATGCCGTCTGATGCGCCTGATAAACGGGATAAAGCTGCGGGCTCGCCGCTGTTGCCGTCAGTTGATGGCACGGGTGGACGCGGCGACCGGCAACCTGGGCGTTATACCGCGGCCAAGACCGCCCAGAACAAAGGCCGAGACTGTGGAATGTCCTGCCGCGATTTTGGACCTCCACCTCTCTCTGGTCTAGTTTTGTTGTTTGATCTCTACCCAATCGCGTCGCGGAAACGTCCCGGAAAAGCGCCAGGAAAAAGGATGGAATGAAGAGGCTGCTCCGGCTGATGAGACCTCAATCAGTGGCGGCGATGCATGCTGCTGATGTCCTGGTGTCCTGGTGTCGCCCGTCTGCCCTCGGCTGTGCTCTTCGTGGCTCTAGTTGCAAACGTATGTTCAGAAATTCAGAATGAACGGACTTCGGCACAGTGGAGATTCCGCTCATGTGACCAGTGTGTCTAATCTGCCCGTCCGCCGTGTCAAACGACAACGACTAGCATCGGTCTCTTCTCTCGTGGCGGCATGCCAAGTCGGCGAGTGGCCCCGCAGGGTCCCCACAGAGCTCCCAGGGCTCCCCAGATCTTCCCGCAGGGCTCGCTTGATCGCTTGCATGTTTGGACATTTGTGACGATCGCGTGTGAGCTCTAGGGCCGTGAGGTCTCGCCAAGGCGCTCCAACCCATCCGCCAAGTGCCGTTGCAGCTGCGGATCTGATCGCGTTCGTGTTCTCGTCTGCTGCGCTGTAGCTGTAGCCTGTGGCCAGGTGGAAAGTGGCAATGGCACACTTTCACGGCTAGTTCCCCCCTTTGATGTCCATGTATAAGAACGCATGAACGTGGATCTCGAGGAGACATGTGCCCTGCAACATAATCACCAGGATCATCATGTCGCACCAACAGGTACACGCCACCCCTCCGCTGGACGAGAAGAAGGACGAGGTGGGGAGCTATGAGCACCAGGAGGTCATGGAGGACGGGGGCACACCCAGGCACTACCACGACATTGACGAGGGCTTCGACCCCATCGCCGTTAAGCGGACGATGCGCAAGGTTGACTGGCGTCTGATTCCCATCCTGGCGGCCATGTACACTGTAAGCGCGCCCGCGATCGGAGCCCGCCCGCTAACCGACAGGTCTCGGCCATGGACCGTGCAAACCTGTCTCTCGCTCGCGCTGCCAACAACTCGCAAATGAACAAGGATCTCGGCCTCACCATCGGCAGCCGCTACAGTATTGTCACACTCGTCTTCTTTATCCCGTACATCATCCTCGAGGTTCCAGTACGTTATTGTGCTTGTCCATCCCTGACCTCAGTCGCAACTCGGTCTCCGCAAGTTTGGTGCCCGTATCTGGCTAGGTGGCGCCACTGTCGCCTGGGGCCTGGTCATGCTTGGAATGGGTCTGGTCAACACCTGGTCGGCGCTCGCAGGATTGCGCGCAGTTCTTGGCGCTTTTGAGGCGACGCTGTTCCCTGGTGCCGCCTATCTTGTAAGTCGCTGCCACCGCCAAAGCTGCGACTGACTCTCTGCCAGATTGCCTGCTGGTACCCGCGCCACAAGATGGCCAGTCGCATGACCTACTTCTTCCAGGGCGCGCTCTTTGTCTCCTCGACCTCGCCCCTTCTCTCGTACGGTCTCTCGCAGATGCAGGGCAAGGGCGGATACAACGGAGTGAGTTGACACGTTTATTCAAGAGATATCCCATACTAATCCGTGTCAGTGGCAGTGGATCTTTATCATGTACGGCGTCATCACCATTGCCATCGGCATTGCTGCCATCATCTTGCTCGTCGACTTCCCGGACAAGGCAAGCTTCCTCACCCCCGAAGAGCGCAATATTGTCACCACCCGCATTGAGCGCGACCGCCGCGACGCCGTCCCCGACCCGCTCACGTTTAAAAAGTGCCTCATCTATCTCGCCGAGATCCGTACCTGGCTGTTCGGCATCTTCTTCTGCTCAGCCGCACTTGGCGTCTACGCCCTCGCCTACTTCCTCCCGACCATCCTCCACTCGATGGGCTTTGTGAGTGTCATCAGTCTAGATCCACGCATACCCATCTGACACCACCAGAACAATGTCGAGATGCAGCTCCTCAATGCGCCGCCCAACTTTTGGTCCCTAATCCCGGCTGTCATCACCGCCTTCATCTCGGACAAGTACAAGCTCCGCGGCCAGATGGTCATTTTCAACTGTCTCTGCGTCATCACCGGTGTCTGCATGTTCTCCCAGCTCCCCAAGGGCCAGAAGGGCGCGCGATACCTTGGCGTTTTCCTCGCCAACGGTGGCACCCAGTCCAACATTCCGCTCCTGACCTCGTGGGCGCAGACCGCCATCCGTGCCCAGTCGCGCCGCGCGTTCACCACCGCGTTCATTGTCGCCTGGGGCGGTATCGGCGGTATTCTCGCCTCCGTCTCGTTCATCCAGAAGGAGGCCGCAAAGGGATATCCCACTGGTGAGTCCTGCGGAGGTGGTCATGGGTGAGAAATATAAGCTAACAACAGGCATCTGGTTGACTGTCGGCATGAACGTCTTCACCATTCTTGGCTCCTTGGGCCTCATCTGCTGGTTCAAGTACCAGAACCGCCGCGCCGACAGGGGCGAGATTGTCCTCGAGGGCGACGAGCACTTCCGGTACCAGTAAACGAGTAGGGAATCTTGTGTGGTTTGTGTGGGTCACAAGGGGACATTTGGGGTTGGGTTTTGGTCTGGGTTTGGGTACGGCTGTTATATTAGCTGTGTGGAAGGACCAATCGGGTTGTTCAAGTATAAGTAGTGCAATTAAGAAGATTGGTAGTAAGAAGTCTGGACAGATGCAGTGAAACCATCATGCTCTGTAAGCATCCAGATGGCGGCTTTGTCAGCACAAGCTGGTCGCGGTGATCAAGCGATATCATGCAGCTCAATGGAACGATCTCAATCACGACTCTCATTGTTCTTCACTGAATCATGAACGTGGCCGTGAGGCAGCCAGCCACAAGACGACAAGTCACTGAACGACTCACCGTCAATCCTAAGCGGCTACCCAACTTACCTCACGGGGCATGTTTGCAAATGTAAGACTTGTTTCGCCAGAAGGGAGACCGTGCACGCCTGGTCCGACTCACGACCAGGCCAAGTGGAGGATGCTCGGTGGCCGGTGGCGTCTTGAGGGCACTCCTAGCCAGTCCAGCTGTCAGACTCCGGGGGAGATTGGGCAATCAGCCCAGACTGATAGATGACCGGAAGCGCTGCTAGCGACTGGCGCAGCGGTCGATCTGATCGAGTTGCTGCAACCGCAAGGAATGCGGTGCTGAGCTGCTGAGGGATGCAATGTTAAAGACGGAATCAGGCTGAATGACGAATGGGGGCCAATTCGGTTATCAGTCGAGGCGTCGGCTCTGGCCTGCACCCGGGAGAGGGGGCCGCGATGATGCTTGGCGACGGTCGCGACGCATGGGTGAGTCTCTGGAGGACTCAAGTCGGTCATGTGCGAGATTGCGAGTCGACAACGAGAGCGAGAGCGAGCGCGTAGCTGTGCAAGTGTGGAGGTGGGCGGCGTTGCTCCCCATCAACAGAAAAGTACAAGAAGCGTGATGTGCATTGTTCCAGCTCGCTTCCTATCTGCCCCAATCAGCGCGTGATCCCCCGTACGGCTCTCTCCCATCCCGACCTACTCCTACGCTCGCAATGACCATCACCGTGCGCCCATTCACCGCCGCCGACGAGGCCGCCTTCCGCGCCAGGTGGGACAAGTACAATGTCTTCTACAAGCGCACGGTCCCAGAGGACGTGACGGCCTTTACGATCCAGCGCATGCTGGACCCCAAAGTCCCGCTATATGGCGCGGTCGCGGTGGACAGCGACACGGCGAACAACAGCGACGGCGGCGTCGTCGGCTTCGTCACGTACCTCCCGCACATCTACACGGGGAGCAACGAGGACATTGTGTACCTTCACGATCTCTATGTTGACGAGGACGTGCGGAACGGCGGAATAGGCCGCAAGCTCATTGAGTACGTCTACGACGATGCCAAGAAGCTCGGATGCGGCGCCGTCTACTGGCACACCCAGCACTTCAACCACCGCGCTCAGCTCCTGTACACCAAGGTGGCCGACAAGACCGACTTTATCCAGTACAAAAAGGCGTTGTAAGCGGATGAGAGGAGGGAGGGGACGAGGCACTCATGTATGGATACCATTAGCGGGTTTCGCGGACGTCAAGGGGTCCGGCGCCAGTCGCTAGGGATGCTTCCAGATGACATATCACGGTGATCTGACGGCCTAACGGGGAATGAAGGGGCTCTTCGAACTGTATGGCGACCCGTCCGCGACACACGAGTCAAGCAAAGTCTGTACATTGGTGGTCACAACAAAGATATCTATCTAAAGTCTACTGATCTACTGATCGGGAGAGCTACACATACACAGGCGGGGCCATCTTCCAGTCAGGCTGCCCGCCAGGCTGTCGGAGGCCTGCAGCACACTCCCGCTCGTGCATAATCCTACACCTGATATCCAACAGCATGTTCGTCCGCATGTCGTGTTCCTGGACGGCGGCGTTCACCTGGGCCATCAGGCTCGATACCACCTTCTGAGCCTCTGCCTGGCCAAAGCACAGGTGCGTGACGTAGCGGCGGCAGTGATCCTCGCGCTCGTACAGACTATGCGTTGTGTTGTACCATTTACTGGGCGGGTCAGCATCGCAGCATTCGACACGAACAACAGCGAAACTCACGATTCAGGCAGATCCCCCCCGCCAAACATGGGGATGGACGGCTTGAGACTGCACATGTTCATCTCCATCATCCGTGCCTCGTCAAAGGCTTCCCGGGCTTTGTGCTTGTGGTGGTTTCGCCGGCCGTTGCTGTGGGTGGTATGCGTGTGGTTACCAAACCCGTTATGGTCATGGCCGAATGAGGAACCGGGATGGCCGAAAGAGGAGCCGTGATGATGATGAGTAGTCTGGGTAGCGGCTCGCTGGGCTTTGCTGTACTGTCGTGCTGCGCGCTCTGCTTCAGGGATGAGCTGTCCGTAGATTGCCAGAATGCGGTTCTCAAAGTCGAGGCAGGCTTTGAGCTGGCCAGTCAGCGCCGTGCCGCGTTATCACCAGGCAGAGACTTACCTCTTCGACGTGTTGGCGGGCGGCAATCATCGCGTTCTCCGCGTTGTCCTCCTCGGGGTAATTCGGGGTGTGTCCGTCAAAGACCTTGTTAAGCAGTGCCTTGACCTCGCCCTTGAGTTCGGAACGCCGGCCTTCCAGCTGTTTAAGGTCGTTAACGGTGGGTTGCATCTTGTCCATCGCGGCGCGGGCGGCCTCTACGCGCTGGGAGCACTCTTGGCCCTCTTTGTATTTCTCCTGGTGCTGGTATTCGCGCTGGACTGTCTGCGACGCGATCACAGCCTCGTGTTTCCGTGGATGCCGGATCTTGACGAGCAGGCGCGTCGTGCTCGAGTCCTTGATGGCCTGCAGGTCCTTGAACGTGGTCTGTCTGAAGGATATGTCAGCCACTGTAATATGTGTCGTATGATCGGCGGACCCATGGATCGGCGATCGATCACGAAAACAAGTATGCTTACTGTGCTTCTTTGTTCTTCCTCAACGCGGCGGTGGCATCGGCGAGCTCGAGCTCGGCGTTCTTCAGCTGATTCTCGTTCAGCCTCAGTGTATCGGGGACATAGTCGAGTTCGCGGAGGTTCGTCACGAGCTGGTGGTGGTGCATGAGGTTCTCGCCGACCTTGTCCGTGGCGGTCGGGTACGGGTTCATAAGTGGTGCGCCCATGGTAGTAGTTGTGTGAGAGTGACTGTAGTGGAAAAGTGGTGATGAGGTGGGTGACCATGGCCCGCCTGCCCCCTTTTAAGCACGACGCGTCCATCATGGAGACCCATATGCATGATGTTGGAGATGAAGTCCACGCGTATCGACAGAGTTGTCCCGACACAGGAATGCGGTGCATCTAAGTAGCATCCGGTGTCGCGGATCGCGGTATCGGTGCCTTTGTCACAGCCGCCCGAGCACCGTGCTGTGCCAGGTCTGGTCGGCACCGTCGGCAGCTTGGCAGCATGTCGTTTACATATGGAGCTTCAAGACTGTCGGCAACAACTCTGGCCAATCAGAAGCACGCATGAGACCTAGATCGCATCCCTCGTCTTTGCTACAGTACAACTCCAAACATAGCGCCAAGCACAGCTCTTCCCCTCGCGGCGCATTCTTCAAACGTTGATGATGATTCATTGATTCCGAGCTTTCCTCTAGCGGTGCGTGTGCTGGTCGCCCCACTGGCTCATGAGCGGCATGTAAAACTTGGCCGACCACCGGACCCAGCGATCGAACACGCCGCTTCCGCGCCGCTGCGCCTCGCGCGAGCGCTGGCGCTCGAGCCGGTCTGCATCGAGCCGCCGCGCCATCTCCGCCTCGCGCTGCCGGTGCTCTTCCCACAAAGCCTGCGAGATGCTCTTGCGCCGCATACGCTCGGGGTCTACGCGCTCGTATTGCGGCAACGCTTCGGGTTCGTCGAATGCCCCTGGCGGAGGAATCGCGTCAGGGGGCGGAGGAAAGCTGTCGTCTTCTTCCCATGTCGCCGGGCCCGGAACGGTAGGAGAGTTTAGCGTTGGCGAAAGTGACCGCGTCGAGTGCGTGGTGTGCGAGTCGACTGACATTGTTGTCTCGAGAGAGGACATGGCGGAGTGAGTGTTCGTGGAGTCTGGTGGGTAGGGTCTCGGCTTGTGGTGTGGTTTTATACCGCTGTGTCACATGACGTAAATGTGGGGTGAGTGGAGACGCCGCAGCCAGGCGCAGCCGTTAATAGCACATCGTGTCAGTACGACTTGAATCACATGCGCCACGGGAGCCTCGGTGCTCCAACAAGGAGGCACGTCGGGCAACTTTGAATTCAAGGACCTGGAGAGCTCGAACGACTGTTCGGTTCCTGTGGGGAATGGATTCGAGGAGGCAGGAGCATGACGCATTCGATTGCCAAACTTTAGCGCGATCTACTTGTGCTCAGCAATCCAGTGGTGCCCGCGACCATGGAGATGATATGCATGAAACTCCTCTAGATGCTCGACATGTGAAACAAGAACATTGGCATGTGTGAATGTTTTGAAAGGATGATGACTTGATGGCTTGGTGACCGTTACGCCGCAATCGCCTCAGGTGTCTCTGTCGTTGTTGGCGCGTCCCCATTCTGTCCTGGGAGGAACGCGCTCTCAAGAGGGTTCCGCACGGGGAAGCGCTTCCACATCCAAGTGAGGAAGCTGGGCACGTCCTCGGCCACATTCTTGGGCAGGGCCGCGTTGGTAATGAACCGGGGGATGCTGCCTCCCGCGTCGCTGCTCGTCGCCATTCGCCATTCCACCGACGCGCCGTTGTCGCGCTCGGTCACGAGCTCGACGGACACGTACTTGCCGCGCACGCGGCTCCTTTCGTCGCCCTCCTTCTCAGGGCATGAGGGATGGGCGAACGGAATGGAAACTGGGGTCAGTAATCGGTCTCCATCGCCACGCACTGTTCATAAAGCTGCGCTCCCCGTGTGGTGTGGACTTGAGCTCCCTGCTGAGAAGAAGAATCACAAAGGTCCGCGGGCTGGTGGGCGGCGGCGTGACATAGGTGAGTCGCCAAATCTCGGCAACGTGGGGCATAAGAACTTGGAGACACGACGTTTCGCGGCAGTTCTCAATGTATCTGGCATTAGTTGTTGGTCCATAACTGCATCAATAACTCACTCCCGCTCATTCTCGCTGTGCTGCGCTATTAGCATCATCACCCGTAGCGTCACTCACGTATTCCAGCAGCCCACGCCTAAAGCTCTCGTACAGCCCCGTAGGCTGCAAGTTCATAATGTGTTGCTGGCGCGCCTCGTCGTCCATCTCAAACGTGCGCTTGCGCTCGTTGTGCGGCGCGTCCGTCTTCTCCTTGCGGCCGCCCGAGGAAAAGCTGAGGCGCTTGCTGACCGTGCGCACGAGGTCCACCGGGTTGAGGGAAAACCCGCCCTCCTTCTCCGTGGGCTTCTCGACCTCCTCCTGGACGGCGGATGGCGTGTGCTGGGGTCAGTCACTGAATGCGCGGGGGGCTTACAGTCGAGATACGGCCACACCAAAACTCGCTGATGCCGAGCGACTTGCGGACCTGCAATGTCAGTCGAGGCCCGGGTACTGATTGTTTGTTTCGCCGTGAGATATCCGGAAGCGACATTCGTCGTCCCAAATTTCGTCCAGATTACCGTACTCACGTTTCCGCCATTCAACGAGACAATTTGGACACCATTGGGCCGAGGTGGCTGCTTGCTCCACTGGCTGCAGACGTCAGCATCCTCCGTATCCAAGTCTCCACGTCAAACGACAATCGACGTCGCCTCGGCAATCGACCTACTCCATCGTGCCCGCGAGCTTCTCGCCCGCCGCAAAGTGCGCATCGAGAAAAGCGGTGAACTCTGACGAGTCCGAAGGGAGGTCCTGGGACATCAGCTCTTGTAGGATGACTTGCTTACGCTCGGCGTGAGGGGCTTGAGGTTGAAGACCACGTCTTTTGGCATGGTGATGGTTGATGCGGTGCTGACGAGGAGAGTTACTGTAGGGCGCCGTTATATGTGCGGCTCTGTTGTGCGGGTCTACGAATTGTTGATTCCGCCAAAGGCAATGATGATGTTGAGCGATGCGGTATCAGACGATGTGGACTGCGATGAGACGATAACAAGATGAGACGATAGTGGAAGGTTTAAGCAGTGAAGCGAGATAAAACAGTAGTACAACCCCGTATCGGGAGAGACAGTCAGTAGTGGAGATGAACGTAGTGTTCCACCACCTGTGACGGTGACCGTGAGTGACTGAGTGTGATGACTACGAGGACCCCCGGTACCCCGGAGGCAGAACTCGCTGATCATGACGTCATTGATTGTCCCGAACATTCGATTGGCCTTATGTCAGCACACCCAGCAAGGGGCCGGCCAGAACGCTGGAACGGCGCGTGCAGATCACGCAGATCAATGCAGATCATACGATCACGGAGCTACGGAGGGTGTGAGGCGCGAATGTGTGAAGAGCATGAAAGAGGAGTGCGATTGCGCAAACAGCCATGAGTTTTGTAGAGGTGGGTCGAACCGGACACTAGTTGGCCCCAAAGGCACGCGACAACCCACTCCTCCAATGGCTCCAACCTGGTACGATGTCGATATATAATTTTTTGGGGTGATGATGATGCTGATCCCACCACGTTGTGCACCGCTTTGGATCTGGATCTGGATCGTGCCATGCGACATTAACAATACATGAACATCCAGTATACAAATGGGTACGGTCAATGCAGTCTATTGCGTCGCTTCTATGTGATATGACTATATGTGTTCTAAAGTTCTACAAAGGGGGGGAGAGGGGGGGAGTTGAGAGTTGATGTTGTTTAGGTAGGGACAGGCTTTGGCGCCGTCTAGAGCCGCTCCTCGTCACTGGCCTTCTCGGATGACTCGGTGAAGCTCGTAGCGAGGGGGCTCCGGGCGCGGAGCCACGGGCCGTACCAGAGGAGGAGGAAGGGGAGGGGGATGAAGAGGACGGAGAGGAACCCAAAGACCGAGTTGCCCCAGGCGATGCCGAGGTTGTTGAAGAGCGGGCGTGCCACAATCGGCATCGCGGCGCCCATCATCGAGCGCACAAAGTCGTTGCTTGCCAATGCGGACGCGGCGTACTTTGGATACGCGGCGGAGAGGTACGAGAGGTAGGGCATGAAAGACCAGCAGTCGGCGAGACCGAACATGGCCGACGCCATCGTCGGGCTGATCCAGTGCGTGCGGTTTGCGGTCCAGCCAAACCAGAAGAGGCAGATCTGGGTACTGTTAGCCGAGCCCGAGATAAGGACGAGTAGAGATAAAAACTCACAGGATAGCAGAAACCGCCGTACAGAGAAAGGGTGAGGTACGACTCGGGGCTGAGTTTTCCCTTGTTGGCGACAAACTTGGGCTCCCACCAGAACCAGGACCAGATGCAGTAGACGGCGTAGGAGAGCACGCCGCCGACAGTGAGAGCGAGGAACGGCAGACCAGCGACGCCGAGGTTCCAGCCATAGCCGCCGCCCTCCTTGTTGGCGAAGACGAGGGGGAACGACTCAAAGTACGAGTAGAGGATCATGTACGTGAGGCCCTGGTAGAGGTCAATGGCGAGGACGATTGGCTCCGAGACGGTCATGACGAGGGGGCGGATGAGCGCCTCGGACATGACGTTGCCGAATGTCTTCTCGGCGTCAAGGAACTCGGAGGCAGAGTGGATATTCTGATTGCCCGTAAGCTTCCGGAGGCGCTTTGCGCGGCGGTAGAGGATGTTGTCTGCAGAGGTCTTCAATGTCAGCATCCACGCTCAACGGCAACGTTGCAACTCACCTCTGGAAGGCCAAAGAGCAGGAAAACGAGTCCCGTGCCGGCGATAATGAGCAAAACCCAGAATGCCCAGCGCCACCCGAGGTTCATAACTGCAAAACCACTCAGAAAAGGCGCGATGGCTGGGGCGATGCCGATCGCAACACCGTACATGCCCATCGCATAGCCCGACTTGCGGGGCGAGTAGATGTCCGTGAGAGTCGCACCGCCAGTAGCGAGCGGAGGCGAGCCCATGAACCCGGAGAGGAAGCGCAGCACTGCGAGCCCGGCAAAATTGGTGGCGAGCGCCGAGGGGATCTGGAGGACGCAGAAGATGATAAAGCTGATTGCGTACGGGGGATTGCGGCCGATGGCAGCAATCTCAGACAGCGGCGCGAGGAACAACGGCCCAACCGCGTATCCGGCAACGAAGAGCGTAAGGGTCAATGTGGCCACGATCTCGGATACGCCAAAGTACTCGCTCATGTCGTGGAACGCGTACGCGACAATCGCGGAACCGGCATATATCGCCATCGTGTAGAAGAGAATCACAAATGTGACCCAGATCTTCTTTGGCAGGCTCCAGTTCTGCGGGTTGGCCGGGTCGTTGGGCCCGTACCAGTCCACCATCAGTGTTCCCGCGGGAAGTCGCGAGGCAATGGCCTCGAGCTGGTGCGGGTCCTCATCCTGGAGTGCATGCTCGGTGCCCAGGAGCTTGCGGTGGTGTTTGGGTTCTGTCGGGCTGCCACAAACCGACGCGCGGTTGTCCTTGTCAAGCTGGTATTCCGCGGGCAGCACAAAATCGGGCTTCTCCTCGGGGTGCAAGAAGACCTTGTTCTTCGTCAACAGGCGGACAAGGGATCCGAAGGGCTGGAGTGGTTAGTTACTCTCGCTGTCGGAAAAACAACCAAGGGGCACACGAAATCGGTGGAGCACATGTCACCCGCCACACGACTTGCGGCCCTGTCATTGTGATCACTCACAGACTCGCGGAGAACGTCCATTATGGTAACCAAATCATCGAGGTAGCGTGTAGCTAGCAATGGAGAAAAGTGCGATCCGTTCCCGACTGATGTCGGGTTGCAGAATATATACATGTACAAAGCACATGTCTCCGACGCTTCAGACTCGAACGCGTCGGTAAGGGAAAAACCCGGCAAAAGTGTGGAACCAAGGGGTAATGTACTGCTGTAGTAGCACGCAGGCCACGCATCTGTCTGCCCCAAAACACCACCACTTGGCAGGAACATTGCAGGGCTCAAAAGCAAAGCGATGTCATAGTTGGTTCATCTTGGTCATAATGTCCGCATGGGGGACAGTTTTGCCTAAACATTTAGTCAGGCAGCACTGCCGACCCTGGGCAAGGTGGAAGGAAGTACATTAGTCATTCGACGTTTCTAAAAGCTGATGAGGTATTCGCAAGTGCTCAGCGGTTAAACTCCAGTACTCCAACACCTAACTCCCACACTTGTTAGCCTTGTGAGCTGGTGAGTAATGACATCCAATGGGCTACCGGGGTTTATCCATCAAGGTAAATCTGGCTAATCCTCGGCCAAAGTGTCAGAATGTGCAGCGTGGAGCAGATGGAACTGGCGGACTTTTGACATGCGCGGCCGAACGACACAAAGATTTATCAGTATAAGAGGCAAGCAGCACAAGCCATGCAGTCACCACGCAAAGCACACGATACATGCATATGCAGGCCAGAAAACAAAAACGCGAAGACCATGCATCGGTGCGCATGCATCGGTGCGCCTTTGGCCTCTAGCAACCTGATGTCCGTCAGGATGTAGGCCAACCTGGACATCCGCCATATCTGACACCCACCACCGCCGTCGCCGAAAGCCGGTGTAGTTGATGACCGCACGACCCCACAATCTCCACCTCGCGATCGAGTCTCCAGACGATATATTGACCAGCAGCCACCTTCAACACCCAACTAGTACTCTTACCACAGCATGGCAGCACCGCCCAAGAACCCCTTCGAGATCGGAGACGACGGCAAGCCGAAGCGGCACTACCTGGGCCCAGAGCACGTCTTCGACTTTCCCTCGCTCATCATCGACAACCCGGTCGCGAGCAAGCGGAGCCTGAACCTCGTCGACCTCGATGTGCACGTGTACGGCCTGGAGGAGATAGCGGGGAGCACGCTGCCCATTGGCGTTATTGTGCGTAGCTCCATGTAACGTAGATTCACGGGCTGACGGTAGATCCTCTCTCATGGGCGGTGTAACTCTGCGAAGAACATGGAAGCCATGGCGTCTGGCCTACTGGGCGAGATCCGGAAGCTGGAGGCGACGAGCGGACGGAAGAAGGTCCGCGATGTGTTGGTCGTAACTCTTGTGAGTGGCCGTCTTGGAAGTAATCACTGACGATGCAGGATGCGCGGAACCATGGCCAGCGGACAAAGTACCGCAACACGAATCTTTCCTACGACAAGAACCCGTTGCACCTGTGGGCGACTTGATCGTAAATTCATGCTGACGTGCAGGGTTGACATGGCTGCTACTGTTTGTAAGTGGCGCTTGATCAAGAGACGGTGCGGCCAAGGTCTACAATCACCTTATCGGTCTCGTGGCATCCACCGGGAGCCCACCGGTATCCATGCTAACCGGACAGACGCCGGGGCCCAGGACCATGGCTTCATTATCGATTTTCTCCCTGCCTACCTGTTTCCACGGGGCGAACGGACCATTGCGGAGTTTATGGCCGTCGGCGTCTCTATGGGAGGTGAGTGACGGATCCGACTCGCGCTGATTGATGTGCAGGCCACAGCGTATGGCGGCTATTGCGAGAGGACCCCCGTATCAAGATCGGCATCCCGCTCATCTCCGTGCCGTCCGAGGTGCTCGCCATCAACCTCGTCGAGCGCGCCGAGCAGCTACAGGTCAAGGATCTCATCTTCCCCCCCCGAGTGCGCGAGTACATGGAGGCGCGCCCGGCGCCGGGAGTGTACACGAACAAAAAGATCCTGAGCGTACATGGCGGCCTCGACTTTCTTATGCCCCTCGAGCGATGCCGACCGCTCATCGAACAACTCCAGAAGGAGAGCTATCCCGGATACGTGGACATCTTTGTGGATCCCGACTCGGGACACCGCGTCAGCCAGGAGATGGTGCGGCGCTGTGCCGAGTGGTGCTGGCGGTGGGGCCTCAGTATCGTGCCGTAGTCATGAGCTAGGAGTGTGGCGATACGCTGACTATCTTGCTGCCGGTGAACTAGTGACAAAGTAGGATTGAACATCAGACTGCTGATCAACCTATGATGACACATTTCCCAATCCCCTTAGAATGCCTGCCTCTCGCAATTGCTACAACCTCAAGCTACACACACACACCTCTCCATCCTCATCTAAGCGGCCGCCTTCTTCGCCGCCGCATGGTCGGCTTCCCGCTGCGGACGCTCCGGCATGTGGACCTTGGCGCGGAGCTTGGGCCGCGACCAGGGAATGTCCATGTTATAGGGATCGGTCACAAACCACGACTTGTCAGTGTCCTTCTCGAGCTCCAAGAGCGAAAAGCCGTTTCCGAGATATGCGAAGCTGTATGGTCAGCAGAGGTTAGAGCTCATTGGGGGGCTCACGGATTTTCGCTCTCGTACTCGATTTCCATGTCCTCAAAGCGCGGGTTTTTGATCATTTCGAAAAAGTGCAGCTTTGACCCTGGGTGAATCGCAATGACGGGCCCGTTGGCGTCGCCGTTCTTGTACCACGACGAGCAGGACGAGCTCCACGCCGTGGTGGGGAGCATGGCATTCTTGTGGATGTTGATCTGGCGGACGCGCTCCGCCTTGGGTGTAATGCTCCTGATGCCCTCGGCCTGCATCTTGGCGATACACTTGAGCATCCAGATGGACACACGCTCAATGACCTGGGTGAGTGAGCCGTGCGCGACGGGTGAGGCCGGGCCGAGGAACGTAAAGTAGTTTGGATAGTCGGCGACCATGAGGGACATGTAGGCCTCGACTGGTCCGTCGGTCCAGCGCTGCTTGAGGTCCGCGCCGTTCCGCCCCGTGAAGGGGAAGCGGGGGAGGAGTGATACGTCGAACCCCGTGGCGCAGACGATGGCATCGACGGCGTGCTCGACGCCGTCCTTGGTCACGATGCCGCGCTCGTTGATGTGGTCAATGTGCGTCGACACGACCGAGACGTTGTCCTCGCACAGCGACTCGAGGAAGCCGTTGCCCGGCGTCAGGCGGCGGCATCCCAGGTCAAACTTGGGAGTCAGCAGCTCGACGAGCTCAGGCTTCTTGGCAAGTTTCTGCGCCATGACATCCTTGGAGAACTGGGTGATCGAGTTGGAGAGGTCAGAGTGCTTGATGTACTGCGGTATTAGCTCGTCCGCGGCAGTAGACATACCAGGAGGAAACGGAGATTGATCTCGTCCTCGAGGGCCTTGCGGTACTCGAGAAACTCGTCGGGGTTCTCCCTCCACTGCCGCTGCTCCTCCTCAGAATACACCTTGTTCGGCACGCCGCCCGCAAATTGCTGCGCGACGCCGGCAGCGGTGATCCACGCGCCAGAGCGGATAAAGCACGTCATGTGCTCGACCTCCTTCTGCAGCTGCGGGACCGCCTGCACCGCCGACGACCCGACGCCAATGACAGCAATCTTCTTGCCCTTGAAGTCGTACTCTTCGTCCCAGCGCGCAGTGTGTACTAGGTGGCCCTTGAACGTCTCGATGCCCTTGATGTTTGGCCACTTCCAGTTGCTGCGGTCAGCGACATTCTCTCCCAAAGCGCCGATCGCTAGACGTACTTGAGAATACCGCTGCCGTTGATAAGAAAGTCACAACGGTCCTCAAACTCCCCATCGGGGCCCTTGACGGTAACGACCCACTGCGCGGCCGCGTCGTCCCACCGCGCATTCACCACCTCGTGCGACGTCTTGAACTGGTCCCGCAGGCCATATGTATCCACGATGCTGTTCATGTAGTCGCAAATCTCCTTGCTCCCAGAGTAGAAATGCGTCCATCCCGTGTGTGGGTGGAAGGAGAACTGGTACGAGTGTGACGGCACATCGCACGCGCAGCCGGGGTAGCTGGAGTCAGCTCGCCGACTACAGAGGCCCAAGTCGTTTGGTGCGCGCGAGATGTAACCGGGTGCAGCGGTGCCAAGACGAGGTGGCTCATCTGGCCATTGCCACTTGCCGGTCAAGTCCGGTGCCAACATCCAAATCCAAAACCCACCGGTTGTCGAGCCAAGTCCCTCCGAGCCCATCGCTCTTCTCGTACGCGACGTGCTCGACGTTCTCCATATGCTGCCAGATCTGATACGCCATGTTGATGCCGCTCGCGCCCCCACCAATCGTCACCACGCGGACTTTGCGCTTCGTCCCCATCGGGATGTTGGGCACTTCGTAGCCCACCGCCTCGGGGTCGCCGTTTGGTCCGTTGCGGTTCGTCGCGTTTGTCAGGTTGAGATCGTCGCGGTCCCGCGACATGATCCCGCCCGCGCCGGGGTGGTGCTCGTGGGCGTGCCCGTTGCCATTCGCGTTGCTTGCGGTGTCTACTGTCATCGTCGGTCGTTCTCAGTGAAGGAGTAGCATCACGCGGCAGGGATTTATGTATTGTTTGCCTGACCTTTGTACCTGGTCAGTTGGCATCGTGGCGGTAACCCCGAAAGCCGTAGAGCCGTGAGCCGGATATGAATGATGCTCCACATTCCACATTCCCCAGTGCCGGCCGGCCGCCGTCCTACATCATAAAGTACATCCACGCTAACTTGCGGCCGTCAGAAACCGAGAGTGCACGTCCGGTAAGGGGCATCGTGCACTCGGATTTGTGACGGCATCGCAGAAGATGCACAATCGTGATCTCTGTGATGACAGACATCCAGGCTGAGATGTCGCGCAGCTCCGAGTCAATCTAGGGCGTGTGGCCCCATACGGGCCCCCTCCTTCTCCACCGCTCCACAAGAGTAGGTAAGCTTGATTTGTTAATCGACAAGACATCGAGTGTATCCCGTGCGATGCATAGCATCAGCTCACTGCCTCACCTTACTGTTCACTTCCAGAGCCATGCATGACTAGTGGCAGCGAACGTGTCGTACGTGTCAGTAGATCAGAGATCACGTGATCAGCAACTCGTTTGTGTCGCGTGGTATCCGTGATATGGGTCTTTCACACATCCGTACATCGGCGCCATCCGGACATCCGGACATCCATACATCAGGCCAAAAGTTCGTGATGTGGTTTGGCAGCGAGCAGAGCATGACTTCACTCACACGGTACTGCCGGTCATGCTACGCACCCAGTCCAAGGAGAAGCTATAACAGCCACACGCGGGTCGACAAACAGAGGAGACGTAGAAGACAAGCAGGTGGTCAAGAGGAGAAAAAAAGGAGAAAAAAAAAAGGACAACGGAAAACGTGCTGAACGCTGTAGGGCACTGTGTTGAACCAACAACCAAACCCACCACTGCCACTCGCTGACATGAACAAACTGGAGGATCACAGTCGGCCTGGCCGTCAGCATCGTGCAGAGTTCCGCTCATCATCAGAAACCCGCACCAATGGCGGGCCTGAGCTCCTGAGACCTGTTGTGGTCGGAACCTGCCAGCTCAAATTGCTCGAAAAGCGTAACCGCGATATCTCGCTTCAAGTTCCTGTCGTTGTATACAACAGCCAAGACCGAGATCGCTACACCTTGCTCTGAACGACAGCCTCAGGGGGGCAGAGTACCCAGAGTCTCGAACCTGGCCCTCAGACAAGGCCTGGACACAGCGGCCCTCAAGAGTAGGGGATGGGGCGAAGTTTCATTGCTCAGCAAGCGCGCAAGCGATCATGCCAAGCAGCAAAGCTTTGCCTGCCAACCCGCCACGGCCGCCACTCCGCCACAGAGCAATGCCAAGCCTCTGCCACTTGCCGCCTGCCGCAAATGCCAAGACGCCACCATTCGCACCCCGCTCGCTGCTCCCCTGCCCAGCTTCCCCACCCACAACCATGCATGTACTCCTAGCATCGCCGATTCCAGCAAGCACCATGGTCTGTGCCGAGCTCGGCAGCGTGCGACGCACAGTGATTCAAGTAATGCCGGCGTGACGGCCTGTGTCAGACAGAGCCGCAACTGCCGCCGGTACCAGCGGCACCAGCGGCGGCATGGGCGGCAGTGGGCATCTGTGTAGGCAGAGTGGGGGGAGGACCATATCTTATCGCTCTTATCAGCGCTTTTCTGCTTCGAGAACGGTCGTCGTGGTATGCAACGTGGTTCATGAGAGTTCTGTCCACTGCAAACACGACTCTCATCAGCCAGTAAACGGTAACCAAGATGCGCTTAGCCGTCTCCCTGCAGGTCGTTCGGCGACGCCGGGCCCAAGCGGAGAAACGCAGCAACATTTGCCCGTGGCTTGCGGAGCCCAGTGGAGCACCGCCGCCCACTCCGCTGCGCCTGATGGAGCTCTATCGGCGTCTCCGGCGAGGCAGCGTCTGGGCCTCTCTTGTCACACGGGACACTTGGACACGTTGGATGAGGACAAGCTGACGGGCAGCATAGTGACACGTGAGGAGCCCTGCCACCATCGACAAGCTCGCACATTGTCGCCTCGCTCGCTGACGTCGTGCTCGACGGCCGGAAGACCCCACGGCCGACGGACTTGTTGCCCAGGTTGACGGCCTCATCGCTGCTTACCATGCTCCGCACGCCGTTGTATAAGAAGGATGGGCCATTGCGATTCTCCCCTGGTCGCTGTCGATGGTATCGACAGCTCAACAGCCATTGACCCACCCCGCAAACCCGGGGCAACATCGGGCCAAGCACACTTCCTCCCGCATCGGATCCGACCCCGTTCGCTATTGTTTCGCGAGTTCGTCTCAGCCGCTGCTGACTGTCGATGCGTGGGGGGATGAGGCGGGATCTCAATTCCGGTTCCAGAGTTCCCCACCAACAGCGCCCCCGCCGGCCATTTTGCACTTTTGGCATATCGGGAGTCGTTGCGCACAAGTGTGGTTGTAAGGTTGCTCGGAACTCTTGGCCGACCCATCAGATCAGCTGAGGCACACCCGGCCAAGGTCGTGCCGCGCCACAGTGGGGTCGACGGGCACGATGCTGTGGGTCTCCACATTCTAGGACCGAAAGCGTCGGCTTTCCTGAACCAATGGACGCTGCACGAGCGTCATACGGGCATCGTAAACATGAACCCATCGTGTAGCCCCGCATCTTTGCCCCGCTCTTCAAGTCAGTCTAGAGCGCTAAAAGCGCTATCAGTCCGATCACGCTAGCACGATGGCATCAATCTCCGCGCGTCTCCTGCAGTCGCCGAGGCTAACCAGACACCGAAAGGGGTTTAATTTTGCCCGATGTTTGCCTGGTGTGGGAGCTGTGCGGGCCCCGCGTGCATTTCACCTGCACCTACGTGCACGTTACAAGTTCTGGTTGAATTCGGCAAAATTATAAACGCAAGTCGTTGCGAGTAGACGAAGGAGACCCGGCACATATTAAATTTTCCTTAGGTTCCTGGTTATTTTGGGCTCTGGGAACGCTGCGAGGAGTCGGAGGACGACGACGATGGTAGCTGGTGGTGGGAGCTGTATGGTAATCTGCAGCTCTAGTGCGTTGGAGTGGGGTGCTAAGGGGGCGGACATGTGATGTAGGGATTCATCAACACTCCCTGGCTCGTGGCCGTCGTGCACGGAGAGTAGGGCAACGCGTGATCAAGGGGAGTGGCTGCGCCACAGGGAACGGCCGGCATCTTGTCCTCTGCCTGATCGCTATGGCCCGAGATTGGCTGGTTCGGTACAGGTATGAAATGATCTCGGTGCTCGCTGCCGGCTCGGCGGGATGACGGGTGTCCCGCGTCGGCCAGTTTCATGCCTCTCTCTCTGTGCTCAGCTGGACCTGGACTGGGACCTGTATCGTTATAACCGCATTAGCTCCTATGTTACAAGCTTGTCTGGCCAGGTTCCCACTGTGCCGTCCAATCGTCGCTTCGTGCCTATCGGCCCAACCGATCGAAGGAGTGCGGGTACCACGAGTTCATGTGCACATCTGGCCATCTTGGTATTGTGTTGGGGAGGAAATATGCCGGTTATCGTTGTGCCCGGTCAAAGCCCGCACCACAACTCCACAACCTCGAGCACTTGCCGCACCTTTGGATGACATTGTTCCTGTCATACCTGGGTCTTTTTGAGATCTGTTGATCTGATGCCGCTGCCGCTGCGATGCCTCTACCACTGAATACTAAGGGTCCCCACACACTCACAGGCACCGTTCTGATCTGAAGGGCTTTTGCGTGGCTCCTGACAACAAGGTTCATCGCGAGACGAGCGGACCTCGGCATTCTACCCCGACACCATGGCTGGACGTTCCGCAGGCACTCGTCAACTCGGGCCCCGCGGAAGTCTGCTACTGTGGGGCAGTCTGGGGCATAGGATGAGGACAACTTGTTCTGCTCCACAAGCACGGGAGAGGTACACAAGTGGCTGACCGCTCTCTCGTCTAGACAACCACCACCACAGAGTGCGCAGGAAAATCCAGTGCGGGTCACCAGATAGCCAACGTCTGTATAAAAGCTGCTGTGCCAAGACGACGACAGACTCCACCCGCCCAGCTCTCGCTACACCATCTACTACCCCACTCAACTTCTACTCTCACACCACCATGTCTACCGAGGAGATCAAGGCACAGAACGGCACGTCGCCCGAGTACAGGGGTACCGGTGGCCAGATCTCGCGGTTCATCACCCCCGGCGGCCACCCCGTCGACAACTCGCAGCCCGCGTTCCCCGTCTTCCACCGCAAGTTCGCTAACCCGGCTCCTCTTGGTCTCATGGCGTGAGTTCCGCACATACCTCAGTGAAGTACACGCTGCTAACTTTCAGCTTCGGTGGTACCACCATCCTCCTCTCGTTCATCAACCTCGAGACCCGTGGCGTCAAGCTGCCCAACATTCTTGTCGGTGTTGCCCTTATGTACGGTGGTGTGTGCCAGCTCATCTGCGGTATCATGGAGTGGGCCTGCGGAAACTCGTTCGGTACCTGCGCGTTCACTGGTTACGGCGCCTTCTGGATCTCTTGGGCCTGCATTGAGATTCCCTGGTTCGGTATCGTCAAGGCGTACGGAGAGGACGTTGCCCAGCTCGAAAACGCTCTTGGTCTCTACCTGTGCATGTGGGGGTAAGTGCATACGATCGTGGGCTGTCCCGCCCGTCAATCACATGTGTAAAACAGTCACTGATCCTGCTCAGTATCGTCACGTTCCTCCTCACCATGGCTCTTACCCGCGCCTCGATTGCCCTCGTCTTCGTCTTCAGCGTCATCACCCTCACCTTCTTCCTCCTCGCCGCCTCCAAGTTCACCGGATCCATTGGCAAGAAGTCCGTCTCTCGCTCCCTCAACATGGCCGGTGGTGGCTTTGGCATCATCGGCGGCTTCGCTGCGATGTACACCGGCATGTCTGGTCTCGTGAGTTTTTTGCATCCAACTTTCTTGCTTTTCGCGTTGCCTTGTGCGGCTGGACACCCAACTCCACTCGCGTCGCAATCGCATCAATCGAGCGGGCCTGGTGCCTTTTCGATTTGGTGCTAGCAGCTCCACAATCGTTACTCCCGATACACCTTTCTGTTTTTTGTTTGTAACACTCGCTAACATTCCAGTTGACGGCGGACACCTCGTTCTTCACGATCCCCGTTGGAAACCTCGCGCCCGCGAACTAAGTGGTAATAGTAGCATAGGCAGGCTCCTGCGGACGCAGAGCTGCGCACATCAAAAGATATTTTTAATCCGGATTCAACTAGCCGTTGTTTGACATCTCATATGCATTCCTGATAGTAGCTACAACTTTCGTGGTGTCCGCAGGTCACTAACGTTCGCCGACTCACGAATCCTTCCCAGTCTTAGCGTCGCGCAGGACCCCCGACGCGTCGTGGCCGACTACTGATTGCACTAGCCCCGTGCTCCGCACTAACAAGTATAACGGGTGGACCAGCAGAACGCTAATTGTGCCCCTTTACAAGCTTGACGCAGCGAGCGAGTCCACCTGATGTTCTGATTCCATAGTCCACCTGACCTGCAGTGCGCAGTGTGCGGTGCCCATTAGCTCGATCAAGCGAGCTCGCAAATGCCAAGCGCTGCACATCCCGGCTTGTGGCACAGGGGACCGCTCCGCGCCACTGACGTAAATCACTTCGGGGCAGGATTCGACGTAAGCCACGCATTATAGCAAGGTCAAGCCCTCAAGCCATGGAGAACACAGGTCAATAGATTTAAGGAGTGTGCGGTCTCTGTCAGGGGGAAGGGATGTATCGCAAATCAGCGATATGGCGATGTGGGGCGATAGGGTGCGGAAATGTCCAAAAAGGATGCCCCCGAGGCCAGGATCAAAGATGTCTGTCGAGCCATCAACGAGGTACCCGCCGAAGGCTGCCAGTCTGCAAAGCACGTGTTGCAGCGTCACGGCGCTTGCATCTTGCTGTTGCACTCAATCACTGGCACCGCGTACCGAATCTCGCTTGAGACCGATGTGATGAAACCTGTGCTACGCCTTCTGCACCCCTTATTCCGTATCGCTATTCCGTATCACAGTCCCGTGGTGCGGCCCTAATCGGCGTTCAGGAAATGACCGATGGGTTCGGACGCGTGTGTCTCGTGTGCCCTTCAAGTGGTAGTTCGCGATAGCTCGGCCAGCTCGGCCCGTCCTGTATCTCTAGCGTGGACCATCTGGAATGTGTGGTAGTGCCCGAATCGGCAACTCCGAGACAATATCATTTCGCGGCCGAGGCGCAGATGTGCGTCAATGTTTTCACTGTTTCACCCTTCTTTGGCCCAGGTCATCAATACTAACGACTTTCTGATGCTGTTCAGTCTAATCAGAGACGCTACGGACTCGGCGCGTCACTGGTGTGTAACTCTTTAATAAGCAGCTTTCCAAAAAAACTCCCTCCAACTCGATGTGCTGCTTTTCAAGCAGCGGTGAGGTCTGACAGTACTCCAAGAAGCTACCTGCAAACGTCGGCTTTTGCAGGTCGTATGGCAAGTGGCCGGTTTTCGCTAGAGTCGACGGCGGGACTTGTGTCCTGGAAATGCGGCCCCACGAATTAAGTCGGCGAAGCGTCAGACACGGAACCAACGATCTTGGAGGACAAACTCCAAGGGGTTATCTTCTGCATTCTTTTACTCTCAAAGCTACAACTAAACTAGACCTGACCAAGCGAATACTCAGCGACTTAGGATTCTTTTAATAATCGACGATGCGGCGGGCGTCGCTCCACGGGCCGCACGCCGAGACCCTGGCGCAGCCCTCAAGATAGTCGACCCACTTGATGTCCTCGCCGCCAGGGCACCTACCGTGCTGGATTGGGAAGCAGCCATCGTACGGGCCGAGGACGTCCTTGATGTCGTTGTTTCCGGGACAGCGGCCGTTGGCAACCCAGCAGCAGCCACCGTAGGATGGCACCCACTTGACGTTGGCGGGGAGGTGGCCGCACTGGCTCGAGCCGTGCACGACCTGGCGGCAGTTGCGGCGGCGCTGGCGCTTCTCGACGGAGTGCTCGGTGCCGTCGTCGAGCGGCGCGGCAGCGGCTGTTCTGGGTTAGCTTGAGGCGACTCTCACATGTGAGTCTTCGCGGGCAACGTACCGCTGAGCGCAAGGGCAATAGCGACAATAGTCTTGAGAAGCATTCTGTATAAGAGTAGGTTGAAGAAGCTGGAGTAGAATGGATTGGAGTGTTGAGTGCTCACAAACAGGTCTGAGGACCGCCTACTTTTGGGTCATTCATGCCCCCGTCAACAGCACGAAGATGCTCTCATAACGTATCTTCAACGACCCAATTACCCTGCGAAAAAGAGCACACTTCTCACTGTGGAGTGGTCTCTCCCACTTGTCGAGGACCCGTGATGTGTCGATCTCAGTTTCCATCGGCTTCGACGTTAGTTGCCGCGACGCGGATGTTGTAGCCATGCTATCATCAGCATCACGAGACCTGACCTCAACCCCAGTATCGGCGTCACTGAGCGGACCTGCTGCAGCGCGGTCGCTAAACCTCGTTAGACGCAAAACTTTGTGGATCTGATCCATTTACTCGGCGACACAAGGCCCTTGTACGCGGGATGACTCTAAGAGACTGGTTTACTATCTGTGTGCGGTGTTTCCTCAGTCGTTCATGGTCCTAACATCGGCGCGCCAGTTTATTAAGATTGTGGCAGCGCGGAATGGCAACTCAGTAAACTGCGGATATGACGGGATACCGATTTCCAACGGAAAACGCGTCAGTAGACAAGTGACCACTTTGATATCCATATGGTTAACGCTACCGTTTGTCAAGTATATCCATCCACAAGCTTTGATGCCACAATTCCGTCTCGCTCGGGTGACGGTCACCTGGAGGGGCATCTGACGCTTCGCGGGCGTCTAGATGAGAGACTTTGCCGCGCCCGAGCGTTACAGCGCCGGCGTGAGCCCCTTATGTGATGGTGGGGTGCGGCGCGCATCGGTAAACTTATGACGGGCATGCATGCCGCTTAGTTTCTTCCGCATCAGAACGGGCAGTGTTGTAGCCTTAGTAAAGAGCAGCTGTCAAGAAAACAGCCCCGCAACTAGGTGGCGATAGCTCAAGGCGATGGTGACTGAAGACAGTTACAGGAACGCGAAGTCTGCGCTTTCTGCGGGTCCGACCTTGCCACATCTCAAGCTTAATATACTTGGCCATACCGTATGCAAAGCGTTCAGGCTCACAGACTTGCACTGCATGATCGATCAATCAATCCGCACGAAGATTCCGTCCGCATCGGACCGCAAGCCACGCTTTGTGCCTTAATCGTGCGGCAGGCATGCTGGCGTCATATTGAGAGATCCATGGAGTCTGGCCCGAAAATTAAGCGTCCGGCTTGGATTCTCCTCCAGCTCCGATGGAGATCAGTGTCGTTTTGTGAAAACGCAAGCAGGTTGACGACTCAACAATCTAGATGGTTAACCGACCGCTGAGTGACTGTGGATTGGGTGACACCGAGACTTGGGCTACCTTGCGCTGGGAGCTTAACGACGGAGCTGGGGCCGGGGAGCTACGTTCATAGGGTGATAGGTGAGGTCTACGCGTGGATGGGGAGCACTGCGGCGCGGTATGTACAGTAAGAAGATAGGTCAGCGTTTACAGTGTGGTGCCACAATCGCTTGCAACCTCAACTCTGACAAAAATCACTCTACACGATAGGCCTCGAAATCAGTTGTTCTAGCTCTGATATACAGTAAACACCAAAAGTCTTTACACGGTTGTCCTGCCGGCTCCCCTTGAACCTCTTGTGCATGCAAACTCCACAGTAGAGTGTCATCTGGAGCTGTTCCCCCTCACAAGAGGAACCTTTGGGCAACTGTATGTAACCAGGCGGTACATGAATTTGGGAAAGAACTTTGCAGAACGATCTGAATCGCGTAAAGACTTTTGGCTACTTCTGTACGTTCTCCTACACGTGGTCGACTTTCGATAGAGTCGGACTGTGCACTGTATTGCCTCAAGCCAGAAGCGCAGTGGTGCCACTGTTCGAGCCACTCCTTCTCTGTCTCCTTTCTATTAGATCTGGTTACCTGTGTACCTCTCGCCTAAGTTTTTTCAACACATCTCAGATGTCAGAATGCTCAGTTGGATGGCATATCGTACTTTCACTTGAGAACTTTAGGGCCAAGAATTTTCCTACTTGTGAGCCATAAATTCGTGATGGTGAGTCACTTCAAATCATGCAGTTAGTCGAAGCCGGGCGGGCAGTTTATCTTTTTCAAGGACTTCATTGACCACGCCGAAAAGGTTGACTACGTCCAAAATCCTCAGCGGTGCCAACTACTCTTCGTCCATAACTTCGGAACTTGCAGTGACCTCTTCGTTCTTGCCGTCATCGTTTCCGAACGCCCCTATCGAACGCCGAGGTAGATTTCACTTGGGCGTCGGGAATCATACCACGGGCGAGACGAGCCGGAACTTGCGCCTAGTAACGGACGAGGACGTCCTTCCAGGTGTTGTCGCCGGGGCAGCGGTCATGGGCAACCCAGTAGCAGCCGCGGAAAGCAGGCACCCACTTGACGTCGGCGGGGAGGTGGCCACACTGGCTCGAGTTGTGGACAACTTTCATGCAGCGGGGAGCGCGGCGCGACTCAAGCTGGGGCTCGCCCTCGGCCTCGGCCTCGGGATCAGCGACGGGGGAGGCAACAACTATGTATTAGCGTGTCCCAACAAAGCAGAAGCTGTGAACGTACCGAAGGCGGCGAGGGCGAGGGTGATGAGGGACTTGAAGAGCATGTTGACTGAGTTGAGGCTGGAGTAGGCTCGAGCGTTGTGCGTAGAGGAGAGAGTTGTTGTGTGAATGAGCTCGATGAGTTGATGGACAGAATCGGACCTAAACCCTCCTCTTATATAGTAAAAATCGAGGTCGACTCGACCCAACGATACGCTGATAAGGCAGGCATAAACATAGGTGCTGGGCACCGTTCAGGCTGCTCTCCCATCACTACTCCTTGTCATGAGTGACGGGGTCTCACTAGAAGATCTTCACCACCTTGGACAAGTCGGATAGTCGACTAAGCATATCATACACAGTGCCAACAAAACCGGTGGAGATGTCCGTCGCGGCGCCATGGCCGAATGGGACAAGGGCGGAGATGTTGATGTATGTACAGTATTCAGGTCCGGCAGCATCATTTTATCACAAGGTTCAGTAGAGTCAATTTTCATCCGATGGAAGGATTAAGCTTGAACCTGATACGCGTGGCGGCTGGCCCGACACACCCGGATCACTAAATCCCACAAATCGTGCACAGCACTCTCAGGTGGAGCACCATCCGTTCCGCCCGGCCCGGCAAGTATGGCTGTGGCTAAGCGATCATTGCCGTCCGGGAGTGCACGCTAATCGTCGATTCAGTCGCGGAGATGATGTGGACAGAGGTGCCTGGATACCTTGGCGTTCCTTATCAGTGGTACTTTCATCGTTGATACACGCGGTATGTGGGGTGAACGTGCGATAGATAACTCTCAAATGTCACTTGAGACCATCGCGCTGAATCCCAGTCACAAAGCGTGGATCTGTCGAGGTCACGACGGAACAGGGACGGGCAGAATGAGAAGGCCGGATGCTGGGAATGCTGCTTTCGCCGCATGGAAACCACCGCCAGACGAAGCCATTTAAGCTAGCTGAATATAGCATGCTTCAGCGAGGGCCGTATTGCATGACAGTCATGAACTAGTCACAGAGGAGGCTAAGCGAGGCTGTGTCGATAAAGCACTTGCTTTAGGATCGCGGGCGGCTGGTGGGAGCGGCTGTCGCTAGCGGCCCCAAGGTCCAAACGCCAACGCGACGGTCGATGCGGTTCGTGCCTTTCGGTCACGTTGACCGCGCATCATCGTTGGATACCATGTAAATGGTCGTCACAAACACTCTGCGCCAAGGTGCAGAGCTTCCGCTTCCGCTGGAGCGCAACCTCGATTTGGGGAGGTGGACGCAATATTAGCGGCCCGGCGTCGCCGAAGGCCAAAAGATGCACCCAAGTGCAACCATGTGTGACACAGTTGTCGCTAATGACACAAGTAGATGCGAGCGTTAGGGTGGGCTCTGGTCGGTGTCTTTAGGAACGCTTCGACGTCGAGCTCGAACGCGTGTCAGGGTGTCCCCGTGGGGCAATTGTCGAGACTCATCCACGGTAACTTTATCACGCGCTAGCTCGAGAGACCGGGCGGGACGGAGACGCGGAGCACCTAGCACGCTTTAGATGGATATGCTTGATATTTGGGGCTAGACGAACCCTAAGGTTGTCAAGGTGGTTTAGGATAACGGTAGGGGTAATTGGGATGACGTTTGAGGTCGGACGCATGGAGAGGCCAGACTTCACGTCCCTGTCTTGTACTGTAGGTGTTTAGTGTCCAGTCACCCTTTCTATTGCCGCAACTCAATCTCGCCAAGGCCAGCCTTTTCCAACGGGCTACCTTGCCGACAACCCGTTACTGGCCATGGCCAAGGAAGACGTCCACCCGTGGAAAGTATCTTTGGGGCGAGTCCGCTCCACCCTCCAGCTCGCTCCGCCCGGCCCGATGTTGGGAGCCGCGACATAGAGTATGGGGTTCATTGTTCTTGTGCACGCGAGAAGAGAGTGCCCCAGCGAGGTGACATCCGTCGGATCCTTGAATCAGATAACGTGTGCCAATGGTGAAGTGTTGAGGCTGACAATGGGTTGTGGGAGTGGGACTTGGTTGTCTGCGAAGCACGAGGCGGTTGCTCCCCCAACAGTTGAGCATACGGAGGGGCAATGTCAGCGAGCCGGTGTGGGCAGAGTCTGGCATCGACTTGGATCAAGAGGAATAGTCCATCTTTCTGCTCGATCTCTCATGTCAGGTCCTCCTGCGTCTATCAGACCTTGGCCCCAAAGGGAGAAAGTCTGGCGAAGGCCTCACCACTCATGCCAAAATTCCAAGATGCCTCGTCATGTCAGCGAGTGTGAGTTCTCTCCCCCAGAAAATCGATACAACTGCTCTATAGTCGGTACATCAGATCTCCTACCGCTGCGGCCTGGCCGTCGCCCACGGCGCCGCCGTTGATGCCTTCGGCATAGTCGTTGTCGGCGGGTGAGGCTTGGTCGTCACCTCTGCCCTGCCTTCTGGCGCGGGCATATTCTCACCCCAGCACCACCCTCCGACCCACAGACCCTGCACGACGACGCGCTTGCCCAGCACTTCGGCCTGGTACATCTTGAGCAGGCCGCCGTGTACTTTGATCCAAGTGGGGAACTCTGATAGCGAATGGAGAAGCGGAGAGTGTTCCCGGAATGCGGCGCCGCGCTTGAACAGTGAAATGCGGTGTAGGGAGAGCGTGTACAGATCCGTAAACGGACCCTTTGTGGTCGTGGCATTGCGCAGAGCGTCGCCTGGCGTCACGTCTCCGCCTTTCAGCTGGGCCGATCCAAAGAGGTACGGCAGGAAACTGTAGTCGTCTAGCCCCCACACGCCATGCGAGCCCGCCGGCTCCAGTCGGTACGTCACTTGCAGCTTAGTTGTGAGGTCCAAATACCTGGTGTTAGTGGTGTCAGAGGCGGTGAGCCGGGCTCATCACACGAAAGGACCCCAATGACTTGTGCAAGTTGAAGCGTGCCACTCAACGACTTGCCAATTCCAGCCCAAAAGGCCAATCACTGCACCACTTACCGAGGGAATACCCGGAGCACCAGCTCGTCCTCGTCATCGCCCGAGATCCACCCAGATACCACACAGCACCACAGCGCGAGCGCAAAAGCCGCCTCGTGGCCCGTCCCGTAGTCGATTCGCGTTGGGTGTCCAAAAGCATGCGACTGAAGAAGCAGCGGAAGAATCTGACCCTTCAGTTCCGGAGACATGTCCGTCTCCGATATAAGCCGCGGGATGAGCTGCACGTCAGCTCTGTGGGTCGTAAAACATCGTGTACCCACCTCCTCTACACGGGCAATATACGTCCTGAACGCAAGGTTTCCAAACCTCTGCGCCTTCTGCGGCTGCACCGGCACCTCATTCACAAGCGCAATAAGAGAATCCAGAATCGCGAGCAGCTCGCCAATGTGCTTCTGTCAGCTCGTCCTCGCGGAGACAGACGTACCTTCGACGCGCCCTCGTTTCCCCCAATAATCTCGCGCCCGCGAATGCGCTCGCACCGACGCTTCAACCACCCAATAAACCCGCGATATCCAGGTGTTCGCGGCCACGCAGCCACTGCGGCTTCGGTGGTGAGAATTGGTGCCGGGGGCGCTGGATTTGACGGGAGGACAATCTCGCCTTCCGAGGGTGGCGGAGATGCGGGCGCGCGGGATGGCGCCGGTGCCGGTGGCGGTGGCATTGCTGTTGCGTCCATGATGCTGTATCCGCGCTTCCCCTAGGTAGTGCAGAGTGGGAAGAGTGAGAATGTGAATGAGAATGTGATGGAGACAGAACGAGGGGGTTGTGATACTTTGTTGCTTGTTGCTGTTCGTTGTGCATCACAATGGGAAGCCTCTCCGGATCGGCAGAGTTGCAGAGTTCCGGTGACGACAAAATCACGTGAGCATCGCGTGATCGGAGTCACGTGATTGTTCATGAAAGTTGGTCGTTTCGAAATGTTCGCCGAGTCTTGCTCTTCTCGTCAATCTCGTCCAGTTCTTTGGGTCCTTTGTCTTTTGCCATTGTCGAACGCGCCTCTTCACTCCTCTGAACGTAAAACACACCGCACGGCACCACCACCATGCCGCTCTACTTTTTGCGCGTGTCGCTCGAGCACCTCAGCTTTCGCATCCCCGAGCTGCTCTCGATCGCAGAGCTCTTCGGGTTTGAAATCAAGTTTGTGAGCGAGCACCTCGACCGCGGCGTGCTCGTCATCGAGGTCGAGAAGGAGGAGTATGTGGAGCATATCCTGGATCGCGGCGTGTTGGTCATGTGAGTTCAGCTGTTCTTTCATTGGGTTTTCTTGTTTCTAACGGCAGCTCCGCCTCGAGGCTATACGCCAGCTCGACGACGTCGTACGATGACCTGCACGCCAAGCTGCAGGCGCAGAAGGAGCTGTTCGAGCCCGATCTCGACGCGAGCTTTAAAATTACGATTGATGCGGTGAACAACCGCGTCATTGACACGCGCGCCCGCGAGGTAATCAACTCGTTTGCGTGGACCGGCCTCCGCGGCAAGATCGACCTGCGCAACCCCCAGGTCGAGTTCATCGTGCTCGAGGACTGTGAGTGGAGTTAAGGAGTGGACATGACTGCGATATTGTAATGCTTATATACAAACGTCCACTGAGCCGTTCAGTTACTGACCCCAGACGACCTCGTGCAGCTGCACACGCACGACGCCCGCCTGTCCCGCGATGGCAACTTCACTGCTGTCTACTTTGGCCGCCTGATCGGCCACTCGCGCGCGCGCCCAATCATTCGCACACATGAGATTCGTCGCCGCGCTTTCTACGGGAACACGTCCATGGAACCCGAGATGGGCCTCCTCACGGCCGGCCAGTGTCTGGTGAGCTACACGAAACCACAGGTAAGCTGACAGCAGGCGGCTCCGGGGAAGCTGGTATACGACCCCTTTGTTGGCACCGGCTCGCTGCTGTACGCCGTGGCGCACTGGGGCGCGATGGTCATGGGATCGGATATCGATGCGCGGCAGTTCCGTGGCAAGCGTGAGTGTACTCATTATGGTCCAATGCTAAAGGACAGAGAAGGGCAAGGGCCTTGTTCCCGGTATCCTGCGCTCGGCGGAGCAGTACGGTGTGCGTGACCGGTTCCTCGACAACCTCAACTTTGACATTACGAACGGACCGTGGCGGCGCGGCGGATTCATTGACGCGATCGTCACGGACCCGCCGTACGGTGTGCGCGCTGGTGCGAAGCGGATAGGCAAGTCGGAGGGGCGCAAGCGTAATGTGCTGCGCGACGAGCCGTTCCAGTTTGATGACGGAACATTTGCCCACCAGTGAGTCTGCGGACCTTGAGTCTTTCTGACCACAGAAAACCCGACTATCTGCCGCCGTCGAAGCCGTACGAGCTCGTAGACCTCACGATCGACCTGATCATGCTCGCGCGCTACCTCCTCGTTCCCGGAGGCCGCCTCGTCTTCCTCCTCCCGACAGTAAACGACGACTTTGACCCCGTCGACATTCCCGTAGTGGAGGGCATGAAGGAGATCAAGTGGAAGGACGGCAGTCTGCAGAACTTTGGCAAGTGGGGCCGCCGGGTGAGTACAGATGTGGGATACCCGAGATTCATCTGACACTCTCCAGCTCATCACAATGGTCAAGACCGCCACGGACGACGGCGAGCCACCAGAGTTTGGCGACCACAGCGACCTCACCGAGGACCGTCTGCCGGGCCACTACCAGTTCCGCCAGCGGTTTGGGGAGAACTTTGTCCCGCGCTCCGAGAGCAATACTCCGCCGCCGGCCAAGGGAGCAGCAGAGGCGCCCGCAACAGACGTGTAGACACATCTTGTACGATTGTAGTGCTCAGTACCATGTCAGTGCGATACCAGTGGATTTTCAGGCAGTTAGGCGGAGCATGCGCGCATGCACCCAACATGGCAACACGAGGACAGCTCGGAAATCAAAATGTCTGGAGACCTTCAAGTCTTATGTCTATGAATCACTCCTGGGGGGTCTCTGCACCTCCACCTCTGACGACGCGAAAGTGCAACGCGTTGAACACAATCCAACTCTCTCAACTCTGTTCTCGTCAACGCACAATGACGCATGCAGCAAAACCAAAACCAGGCCCAAGTTCGGCACCAACACCGGCCGCGCCAGCGCCCGCGGCGGACCAGCTCCCAGACGCAGCGGACGAATTTGACGACGACGCCGAGCCGACCTACTCGCACTTTGCGCACCGTGAGCCGGTCCTCGCCCTGCTTGCGCGCGTGCGGGACACCGACATGGCCGCGGGGGAAGAGGACGGCGAGGCCGAGACGAAGACGATCAGCGCTATCGGGGCAATGGTGAGATGCCTGCACCCACGGCCTGCTACCCACGGCCGGCTGGCCCTGGAATGGCACTGACAACAGTTCGACTACTACCTCCCCATGCCTGGTCTCCTCGATCCGTCGCTTGAGGATATTGTCCCGCCGCTCATGGAGCTCCTCGGCACCTCCCTCGCGCGCCTGGCGGACGGTACCGCGCCGCAGCCGTCGGCGCCGCGCCTCGCGCGGCTCGGGAGGCTGATCAACTGGGTCGTCAAGGTCCGCGGGTGGAAGGCGGTCAGTGCGTACCCCGTGAAGCCGTGCAGCGTGTGGCGTGCTGTTCTCATCGCATGGTGGCACGATGACACGATGGCGTTATTCAGCAGATGACTGACAACAGTCCCGTACTTTCCGTCCGCGCTGCCGCACCTCGGCGTGCTCATCAAACTGCTCTCCCCGCCGACGGCGGGCGGGTCGCGGCTGGACGTGCCGCACCACCTCGCGCTGTGCGGCGACGGCACGTGGGAGCTGCGGGCGGTACTTCTGCTCTGGCTTGCACTCCTGCTCACCGTGCCATTTAGCCTCGTCGCGCTGAGTGAAGGCTCGACGCCGACGCATCTCGATGTGCGCACGCACGACCGCCTCTTTTCGCAGCCGACAGCCGACCTAGCCGTGCAGGTCACGTTGCTGGCCCTCCCGCTCCTCGCGCGGCCGGGGAGGGAGGGGAGCTATGCTGCGCTGGTGCTCGCACGCCTCTTTGCCCGCGACGACGCGGTACAGGGTCTTCCTGGGTTCCTGGCGTGGGCGGGCGCCGAACTCGCAGAGGGCGAACGCGAGCGCGAGGCAAATCTCGTCGCGAGCCTCCTCCACTTCCTCGCCGTCGTACCTGGCATGATCGCGAATGAGCACCTGCCTGTCCTGAACGATTTTTTCACCCACACACTCATCCCCCACCTCGCGGGCGGGGCAACCGCCGCGTCGTCGGGGCTCATTCGCAAACTCGCGATCAAGGCCAGCGGGCGGTGGTGGCTTGCGCGTCTCGGTCGCGGGCTGCGGTATGAAACTACCGACGAGGAGCTGCCGGACGGCATTGAGGAGGTGCTCGACGACCTCATGTCCGCCCTCGGGGACAAGGACACGATCGTGCGCTACTCGGCGGCCAAGTACCTTGCGCGCATTGCGGCTCTCCTCCCCGAGGATCTGAGCGAGCAGATTGCGCTCGCGACAATTGGTCTGTTTGCCGGCACGGACGACGAGCCGGTCGTGGAGACGCGCTTCGGAACGGTGATTGATCCTGGAGGAAGTGCCGCAGGGCGCGGGGCGATGGGCCTCGGGGGCGTAGAGGCCACGCGCGGCGAGGCGCGCTGGCACGGCGTGTGTCTCGCTGCTGCCGAGCTCGCCCGCCGTGGCCTTTTATCTGTCGAGGCGGTCACTCAAGTCGTGCCCTGGGTGGTCAAGGCGTTGACGTTTGACCTCCGCCGCGCGAGCCACAGTGTCGGTGCGAATGTCCGCGACGCAGCGGCGTACGTCCTCTGGTCCCTCTCGCGGGCTAGCACACCAGAACAGATGCGTCCGTTTGCAGAGCACATGGCCACTGCGCTCGTTTCTGTGGCACTCTTTGACCGCGAAGTCGGGGTGCGCCGTGCCGCCTCCGCCGCGTTCCAGGAGGGCGTCGGCCGCATGGGTCTCTATCCGGAGGGCATCGATGTTCTGGGCAAGACAGACTTTTACTCGGTGAGCGTGCGGCGCAAGGCGTTCACGCTCGCTGCACCAGCCGTCGCCGTCCACGAGGTCTATCGCGCCGCACTCCGCGAACACCTGCACAACATCACGCTGCGGCACTGGGACGTGGCGATGCGCACCCTCGGCGCGGCGGCGCTCGCGGCGCTCCTCCGCCTCGCGCCCGCCGACGTCCATGATTCCGTCGCGCGGGAGATGGCGCAGATCCCATCCCTCGACCCGACCAGCACGCACGGCGCGTTGGTAGCACTCGCGCATATTGCTCCCTTGCTTGACGACACGCAAAAGGCAGAGCTCGTCGCAGCCCTCGCACGCGTCCGCCCCGCAGCCCTCGTCACCTCCAACGCCCCCGAGATCATCGCCGCGGGCTGTGCACTTGCCGGCGCGGCACTCACGCCCACCCCGGACCTATCCCCCGCAGCACGCTTCTTCGACGCTGCCAGCCGTCGCCGCGAGGCAAGCGTCCACGACGCGCTGGCAGAGGCATTTGCCCGCATCTCGCAGATCCGCCCGCGCGCCGATGCGATGAGCTACGTCTCTCGTGCGGTCGCGGAACTGAATACTGCGCGGGCGGGACAGCGCCAGGCCAATGCGTTGTGTCTCGGTCACTTTGTGTACGCTTCCCGCGAAGAGGCAGCCGCGCCCCTTGCGGCGCTTCTCGGCCTGCTCGAGCCGGCTGCCAAAGCCGACGTCGAGACGCGCCGCAATGCCGTGCGCTCCCTCGCGGACATTGCGCAGCGGGGAATCTGTGAGCTAGAAAACGGATCACAAGCTGACAACAGTGGATGGCGGAGACTATGCACGTCTTGTGACCGCACTCACACGCGCTCTGGACGACTACACCACAGACCAGCGCGGCGACGTCGGAAGCTGGATTCGTGCGGCTGCAGTGGATGCGCTCGCGCGCCTCCTCTCAACCCTCGCTCCTTCCAATTCGCAGTTCATTCCCCAGGAGGCGTTCATGGCCGCCACGGCAGGCATCGCGAAACAGGCGGTGGAGAAGCTCGACGTCGTCCGCGACGCGGCGACAGCTGCGTGGCAGCGCCTGCTCGACGTCCAGGCCGATTCCGCGTGGGAGTGGCCCGCCGCGCGCGAAATGGATCACCAGCCCTCGACCGCGTGGTTCACCGCCGGCCTCACGCTCCTCGACACCCCTGCGCGGCCAGTCTTCCTCGCCGGCCTTATCCAGAGCACGGGAAGCAACGTGCGCGCTAGCGTGAGTCCTGAACAAGAATGAGCTGATGATCATCAGTCGGAACGCGCCCTCAGCCCCCTGCTTGCACACCTCTCAACGCGACCAGAACTCGCCTCGACGGTCGTCAGCGAGATTGCCGCCCTCCTCGCGGCCAACCTCTCCTCGAACCGCGTCGCCATACCGGCACTCACAACGCTCGCGCGCCTCATGACCGGTCTCACGCCGACCGACGAAGCACCGTACGCGCGCGCCCTCGGTCTCGCCGGGCGCGGCGCCAAGACGCTCAAGTCGATCGACCGCCTCGGCGCCGGCATGCGCGTCATCGTCGCCGCCCTCACCCTTCCCTTCCCCGCTGTCCGCGAGAAAGCCGCAGCCACCCTCCCCGCCTTCCTCGGCCACCGCTTCCCCCGCGTGCGCGCCATGACCGCCGAGGCGGCGTACCTCCACCTCGCCGAGACGCTTGACGAGATCGACCCAGAGCTCGAGCAAGCCCTCCTCGAGACCCCGTGGGCCGAGGACGCGGGCGTCACGCGGGCCGCCGACCTTGGCGGGATGCTGAAAGACATGGTGCAGACCATATAGACCAATACCGTATAATAGGGCCTTGGCGTTTTGCTTGCGCTTGAGGCACCAAGTAGTGTATGCATATGCGTCGTGATAAGTACAGTCCTCCGTCCATTAGATGCGGTACGTTCCGGCGGGCTTGGCGGCGTCGTGCAGCGCCGACCAGATACCACGCGCAGCCTCGCCGCCGGGGCCGGCCTCGAGCGTGAGGTTCTTGAGCGGCTTGAGCTTGGCGCCAGAAGAGTGCAGGAGGAGCTGGACCTGGGGTGTCAGTGGCAAGTGGGAGTGTGGCTGTTGGGTAACGGCTGTGAATTGCCGTCGGCGTTCGTTGCGCTCGCCGCCCGCAACGTACCTTGTTGGCGACCTGGTTCGCCTCGAGGTTGTTAACGCAGATGACCTTGTCGCGGCCCGAGACTGGCGTAAGCAAAGAAGACGAAGAACAGCTATATCAAACCACCAGCTCATTTAGTCTCCCACACGCACCATAATGTCCACGGACGACGGCCGCCGTCCCGCGCTTCATCTTGCGCACGACAACCTCGACCTCGGGGTTTTCCTTTGCCATCTCCAAAAGCGGTTTCGCGAGGTACGACCTGAGCCCGTGCTGGGCCGGTGCGTCCGCGTCGTAGTCGAAGATGAGCTTGCGGAGCGGCGGGAGGAAGGCGCGATATCCCGATACGGGGACGGAGCCGAGGCGCGGGAGGGAGGTGGGGACGCGCGGGGGCATGGCGGGTGTGGTGGGGTGATGGCGAGCAGAGTGGGATTGATGGTGAGGGGAGGAAAAGTCGGAGAAGATGGAGAGATGGAGTGAGTTGAGGGATTGAGGAATTCGAGGGCTGGACCGGAGACATTTCCACGTTTTTTAAGCGTGTCCACCACATGGCATTTCCAGATTCTCCATTCTGTCCTCACCTTGATCAAGATCGACATGTCTCTGGACAATGAACAAAAGACATCCACACTCTCGGCATCACCACATCGTCCAAACAAGAATGCTTCCCCCAACAATCGCCGACGCCTCGCCCCTCGACCCCCTCCTCCTCCTCCCGCTCCCCGACCCGCTCCCAGCCGACCCCCGCGCGCAGCTCTCCGTCCTCTCCGCCTCCAGTTCCCTTCCTCTCCCCGTACGCGCGGCCCACGCGCGGGGCGCCAACCGCGCCGCGCAGGTCCTCCTCAATGCGTCGCGGGCCGGAGCGGCCGAGGCGCGCGCACACCTCGATAATGTTGATGTTGGGCTTAGGACGGCAGAGTACGAGCTTGCCCGTGTGCGAGACGAGATGACGCGGTGTATGGACTATGAGTGAGGATACTTTGGATTTTGTTTGGTTGTTTTTTCTTCTTGCTGATTCCAAAGACCGATGTACGAGTCCATGGAGCTGCCAGACGAAGAGGGCGTGCTTGCCTCAGCGCCAGAAGAAGCGGTCTCCAGTCTGCGTAAGTGCTGTATTGCCTGTGCTTTTGTTGCATTTGTTGACATGTAACAGCATCTGATCCCGAGGCGCGACACTATGCGCTCATAACGCTCCGCCTCGAGTCTGAGCTTGCGGCCGTGCTCGCGGCGGAAGAGCGCCTCGCGGGCATCACGGCGGAGCGGGACGGTCTCATGCGTGCCCGGCGCGAGGTCAAGGCAAAGTTTGATGCCGTCGACGTGTGGCTCCGAGACTATGCCAAGGTGGGTAGTAATAGTAGTAGCGGGAATTATATTGACCACCCCAGACATCGACCGCGATGGCGACCAAGATCCGCGATGTCGTGCGTGTGCCCTCTGCGCCGCGGGAGGAGGAAAAGAAGGAAGCCGACAAGGAAAAACCCGAGGGCGGGGATGAGATGGCCGAGGACGTGCCGGCTGGTGCGCCGGCCGCGTAGGATGTGTTGTACGATATGTGTATGGATCTAGATGTACAAACCTGGAGAGCGTGGTGTCGAGCCGCGACATGGATGCGGCTGCGTCTGGCTCCTGGCTCCGTGTCCTCGAATGCCAACAGCGTCAATCAAGTCATTTCTGCCATCGCCCTCTCACTTGTACTTTATATCAATGCGTGACATGCTCTACTATACAATGCGGTCTAATGTACTGCTGTAATTTTATTGCTGTAATTTTTCTACTCAGGCCTCAATCTCGTGCCCGTGGCCATGGGAGGACGGGCTCGCATCACTGCGCTGGCGCTCCATCGCCTGGCTGTCGATATACGTCGGCAGCGTCGGGTCGAGGGGCACGACAAACGTCGTCTGCGCCTCATCACCATAGCTCGGCACGCGGGAGAGACTCTCGCCATACGCCTCGTCGTTCTCGCGCCCCGAGCCGCCCGTTCCGCTCCGGCTGCGCGTGCCGTTCCGCAGACTAGACGGCGCAAACGCCACGCTTGAACTGCGTTCCCGCTCAGGAAGAGCAGCGTTGGGGAGATGCGAGAACGACAATGAGGTGCGCGGACTTGCGCTGACGGATGCCGAGCCGTTGCTTTGTGGTGTGGAGGCGCCGGACGCGTTCCTCAGGATCGGCGTAGAGTTCTTGTTGCTCAGCACGGCGAGAGGCTTGAGGTTCTGCGGGAAGTGGAGGAGGTTTGAGAGGCCACCGCCGCGACGCTCCGAGCGGTCGTCGTGATGGCGCTCGGGACTCGATGCGCGGGAGCCTGCACGGGAGCCTGCGCGCGAGCCTGCGCGCGAGCCACCACGGCTCCCGCCGCGGCTGTCGCGCCCAGCGTCTTGGCCGGGAGGAGACACGTGTCCGGAAGCGTGCCCGGAGTTGGAACGCGACGAGTGTGCTGACGGTCCATGTGCGCTCATCGAGAGGTTGCGCAGCATTGCTGCCTCGTGGTCGGTCAGCTGGCGGCGCGGGGGCAGGTCGTCGTTGGACGGGCGGCGGCTCTGGCCGGGGCTCGCTGGGCGCGAGTGCGGCGGCGTGTGTTCCGGGGTTTGGAGAGCGCTCCGTAGGGAGAACCCGCTGGAGCCGGCGGTCTCCGGTACCGCTACGCGGTCATAGACGTGGTTGCTGTAGCTTGGGAGGTCGACGTGCTGGCCCTCCTCGACTGCCGTGCCCATCATGAGGTTGCGGGCCGGCGCACCACACATGCGTGCCTCGGCAAGCAGGCGGTGGTCGAGAATGCAGATGGGCAGCGCGCACCGCAGCTCGCTAACGTGCCCGTCCGGGTTGGCGATCGCGCACGACCACTTGATCTTGTGCACCATCTGCACGGGCTTGATGGAGTGCGAGGGGGTGGTCCAGGGGGGAATCGGGATCGTGAGCGAGGTGCACACCTCGTCGTCACCCGCCATCTGCTCCTGCTGCTCGGGAGTGAGCACACCAGAGCCTTCTGCCTCCTCCTCGGGTGTCTGGGATCCACGCGGAGGAGTGGGAACAGGTGCCGAGCCGGCGACATCTCTCCACTCGGTCTCGCGCGGGCCAGTCCAGTGCTGGGGCGGCCTGGTCGTCTCCTGATCTACCACAACCGCGTGCGAGTCGTGTATCTCATGCTTGACGGAAATCGCGTTTCGGGAGAGCGCATGGGACGAGCCGCGCGTCCAGACGGTCGAGTACTCTTTGAGCTCTGACCTGACGCTCAGCACGCGCACGCCTTTGGCGATGGGCATAAACTTGAGGATGACGGGAATGCTGTCTCCCGCAGCGTACGCCTTGAACGGAAGCGTGATAGAGTACATGATCTTGCCGGGCCATGTGTTCTCAATCTCGAGCGTCTGGTTGAACTCGAGCGCCTCGGGGGTGAACATGCGGGAAATGGTAAAGATGCGCGTCGCTGTCAGGTTGTTGAAGCCAAGCGTCGAGGACAGGCCGCCAAGGCCCGCGCGCACAACGGACGCGCGGAGCTTGTACTCGACCTTGCCATCACCGCCGGGAGTCGTCACGCTCGACGGAAGCGTGCCCTCGAGCGTAAATGCAAACGGAAAGGTGTGGATTCCGGCTTTCAATGTGTGCGTATGCCGTCTGCTGCCCTCGAGAAACGTCCAATCGTTCTGGACAACGTTGTGTGTGTGGGAATGGCTGTGTGTGAGTATGGAAAACCGAAACGGGAAGGAGATCTGGGAGGAATCGCCGCGAAGCGGTGATGAGATGCAAGAGACCACGAAGACAGTTCCATCACGGTCATCATGGCCGTCATGGGATGTCGGGACGATGCACCCACACCCGACAGGGGGGTGCCGTGATCGGGTGGTGGCGCAGAGCTTCACGACGCCACTCCAAGCATGTCTCGGCCTGCTCGGGGATAGCACGTAGCGCGATAAGCCTGTGCGCCGCGGGCTGCGGGCTGTGCTGCTGTATGCTTGAAGCTGGCTGGCATGCAAAAAATGAATGATTACACTGCGGCCGCCGGCCGTCCGGAAATAAAAACCAGTCTGTCATCGGGACCGCGGGACCCACCAGCATCCATTCCATGCTGGGAATCCATGACAGAGAACACCGTGCCGCGGACAGCTAGCTGCAGCCAGCAGCACAAGACAGACAGCGGGTAGCAGGGAGCCGGGCAGCTGAAAGAAAGCATAGCACCATGGAGCACACAGCCGTGACGTCCGCTGCTCGTCGGATACCCCGACAGGCGAGACAGAACACACCGATCTGCGCCGTGAAAGTGCTTCCAGCCCCAGCGGCGAGACGCAGTGATCCGGAGAAGGACGACTGCATGCTCGCTGCCAGATGCGATGAAGCCCAGAGCCCCGATCCCGCCCGCTCACGCACCATGACCTGGGCAGAATACAACACCCCTCCCGTCACCATCAGCACTCACCTTGATCCTTCGTTGAAGTGGACCTTTGCCTTGCCGGTAAGGGTCATTGTGATGTCCTTGATGTTTGTGCTTTCAGCGAGGAAGAGCGAGACGTGGCCGGCAAGATATGCTGGGGCCATGTCGGCGCCCTGTCCGCGGAGGACGTAGTGGTCCTGGTCGAGGAAGATTTCGAGGGGCGACGCTGCCGTCGCGGAGCGTTGTGGCGGCCCGCTGGCGTTGGGGTTGATGAGACACGAGGATGTCGCGCCCATGGTTGTGGTGTTGGTCGCTGTGCTGGGGGTAGTGGGGAGGGATGTGGGCGTTTCGACTGTGCTTCCTGCGTGGCTGCCGATGGAGAAGTACTCTGTGAGCGGGTCGTGGCCGGGGCCATGGATATGAGTAGCGGTCAGAGATGGCGATGCGGTGCGCGACCCGGGTCGCGAGGCGGCCCGCGACGACGAGCCGGTACTTGAGCGCCATGGCATTGATGGCATGGTGGACGGCATTGTGGGTGTGGGAGGGTGTGGAGTGCCCGGTGGCCGATGAGGACGGGGCGCGAGTACGTGACGCGCGGCGGGCGGGGGATCGCGGAGAGATGTGCAGGTAGGAGTGTATGCGACTTGATGCGGGTTGCTCGCTGTTGAGAATCACGACAACACAGGGAGTGATGGAGCGAGGGAGAGAACAGCAAAACACAGGGGAGAGAGATATGTGCTGCAATAAGTGTGGAGGAGTGTTCCGGGGCAATGGCGATGAGAAGTGGCGTGGAGTGGAAGAGGATGACAGTCTTTCAGAAGAAGTGAATGTGATTGTGATTGATGATCTCGGCCGTAATCACTGTCCGTGGCTCCGATACCGGTATTTGTCCTGTACTGTGTGTCCTGGCCCGGATAAGACACAGGTCCAGGCCTCGATTCGCCGAGTCGTCGTCTACTTTGTGACTTGTTGATGCACTGCTTCGGGCAAAGGTGATGACCAAGCTGCAATCCGGGGAGTGGAACAGCTTGGAATGGAGGATGAGGATGGATAGGTCGATTGTCGATGTCAAAATGTTTGAGGCTGAGGAACGCGCAAAGAAAACAAGTCAAAAGAACTTTTTTGTCCAGCGGTTCAACTCTGGGAGGCTCCACCCAGAGAAATGACGCCACCGAGATTAGAGCCTTGAGAGAGTGCGGAAAAGCGGCGGCTTCACTCGAAATGGTGTAAAGGTTCCGATGTGGTGGTGGTGTTCCAGCAGAACAAAGCAGATGCGAAGCTTGGAAGAGGAGGTCGGTGCGATCAGACAATGCGATGGCGATGGGATCAGTGCGAGAGGGGATGATGGTGAGATGAGAATGGCAGTGAGAGAAAACAAACAAACACGCCGATAGATCTATATGCATACATCCACGTCCTCCCATCTCTCGCGATACGAGCAATCTCTCTCCACATGCACCGCTGTCTTCCGCAGCACACAAACACGCTTCCCTGCTGCCCTGCTGGCATGCTGTACGCGGCCCGTCCTCGCCATCGTCGTCGACTCGCACCCTGTTTGGTGGCCCAAAGAAAAAATTGTCCTGATTGTCCTGCTGTTCCAAGATAAAAACACCCCGACACGGACCAGTCTGGCCAGTCCCCTTCTCCTCTGGCATTCCCTGCATAGATAACACTCCGCAACAACGCTCCGCACCGCAGACGGGCGGACATCGACTCCGCTCTGCGCCTCTGGCACCGCTGTGGCTGTTCCACGTTCCACAGCCGCAGACTGCGGAGAGCGTATCACAGCGAGCACAGCGAGCACAGCGAGCACAGCGAGTCACAAAAAAAAAAAAAAAAAAAAGAATCAAAGCAAAAATCCACCATTTGGAGCCAAGAACGCGTCATACACCGATTAAAACCCCGACCCACTACTACTCATTTTTGGTCCCTGCAATTTTTGGGTGTGCGATTCTCTCAATCTCAACTGGTTGTGGCTCTTATCGCGCTGTGCCCGCGGCCGCTGTATACCTCTTTCAGGGACACTGATGACGGGGACTGTCCGGACACTGGACTATGGACTACGGTCCCTACGGCCTACGGCCTACGGCCCGAGCTGTCCGAGCTGCTGTGAGCCGCGAGCTGCGAGCTGCGAGGTGCCGGGCTGCCGAGCGGAGCGATTGCAGCGAAAACAGAGCTTAAATGCCCAGGGCCAAAATGTTAGGGGTGCCGCCGGTGGCTTATCGGGAAAACTCGACCCACCCGACCGCCGGGATGCGATGCGATGTGTCTGGTGCTCCCTCGAACACTCTCCTCCTCCTGAGTGGCCCCCTTAGCGCCGCATGTGCGCTCAATAGCTCAGTACGGCATACCGCACCGCATGCACGTGCAGAGCTAGCAGACCTATAGACCAAGCTGCGCACGGCGCTATCTAGAGTCGGAGGGTTTGCGATGGCTAATTTTCTGATCTCGCACGCACACTCGCAACGCACGAGTTCCCCTGTATCTGTGAACTCGGCCCGCTCGGCGCTCGGTCCGGCCTCAACCTCACGACCGTACTCCGAGGAACGCGCGGAACGCCAGGCCGGGCCACGCCAATGGCGTGCAATGGCGTATCGCTATCAGTCCTGTGATCCTGTGATCCTGTGATCCTGTGATCCTGTGATCCTGTGATCTTGTGGTGGTTGGCGTGCCTCTGCATTTCTTGTTCATAAATCAGGCGGCGTACTCTTGTACTCTGGGAGCTGGTAGTAACCTATTTAATTGTCCAGGTACCCAGGCCGCGTCGAAGAGTAGAAGAGTCGGGACGCCCGTGTCTGCTCTGCGTACTCATGCTCTGTGCTCTGTTCCTGGGCCGGCCGTCCCGATCGCGTCGCCTCTCGGCCCGCGGCCCGCGCTTGTGCAGTATTGTCGCGTTCTGTCTTGAGGATCGTTCATCGTTACGTCCCATCTGCACTTCTGCTTCTATGTACTGTACTTTTGTTGTTCGGGGAACGATAGGGATGTCAAGATAACCGGACATCGGGCCGGTTCTATTCCCGTCCCCGGGTCTGCGCCACAGGACTGTATCCATCACTGCTTTTGCTTTTGTGTTTTCGACCCGTGCTTCTCAGAACAGAGGTACAAAAGAGTGATTGCAGATGGCCTGATGGCCACTACTGATATCACTGATAGCGTTACCGGCGGCGTTGAGCTCGAGCTCCTGGTATCGTCTCCTGGCTTTCTGGACTGCGGCGATCCATCCAGCCAGCCACGACCTCGGCGGCCGGCGACTCAGCGTCCGCACCTCGGCCTTCCTGGGCTCCGCTTACGCACCTGGCCCCCGGATCCACGAGGGCCGTCCCCGACGTTACACTCTCCTCCACACTCTCCTCCCCGTCCCCGACCCTCGTCCCGCCACTCTTTGCGCCATCGCAGCTCAGTGTCATCGCATACTACTACATGCCTCCACCAAGTGGCTCGACTCTACCCACTCTACCTCTATCTCTACTGCCAGTACAGCGTCTGGCAGTCCTCCTTGGCAAACGCCAGGCCGCACGCGGGACACTTGCGCTGTCGCGACGCGATGCGCTGGTCGAGACACTCCTTGCAGAACGTGTGCATGCACTTGGTGATCACCTGCTGCTTGAAGTTGAGCTCGCAGCACGAGCAGCGCAGGAGTTTCTGCCGTCAGGATAATGACAAACAGCCATTCACTCACCAAGAGCTTCTCGCGCTCCTCCCGGATCTGCATCTCGCGGGCAGTCGTCGCGCTGCCCGCCGCAGCGGACATGAGCGCCTCCTGCTTGGCGCGCATCTTGGCAAGTGTGCGCTCCGTCGTCTCCAGCTCGTCCTGCACCTTTGACAGCGCCGCCTTGTCCGCCGCCGCCTCGGCGACACGCATGTGCGCGGTCGCCTGCGCCTCGGCGAGCGCAGTCTGGCTCCGTTGCAGCCTCTGCTCGAGCTGCGCCTTTTCAGACGACACCGTGGCGAGCTGCGTCTGGAGGTCGAGGCCCGTGTTCTTGAGCGATGTGAGGCCCTTGTCCTGCTGCGCCTGAGGGTTAGCACAAGTCAGATGCAAGTAACCCACAATTTGTGCAGTCAAGGCGCGCTCGACCTCCTGCGCGCGCTCAAGAAGCTTCTGCTGCTTGTCGACACTCCGCTGCGCCGTCTTGCACTCGGCGTCGATCGCCTCCTTGGTGCGCATCGCCTGGTAGAACTTGTTGTCCGCCTTGGCCTTCTCGGTCGTCAGGCGCGCCATGCGCAGCTCGGCGTCCTTGAGCTCAAACACCTTGGTGCGGAGTGTTTGCTCAAGCGACTCCCACTGCTTGGTGATGCCCTCCACCTCGGCATACAGCGCATCCGTAGATGCCTCCGCCTCGGAGAGCTTGAGCTCGAGCTGTGTCTTGGCGTCCGTCTCCTGCTGCAGCCGCGCGGCGAGTTCCTTGACGTCGTCGGCAGCATCGGCGTTGGGTCCCAGGACACGCTCGTACTTGGCCAACGACCGGCGGACGGCTTCCAACTCGATGCGCACGGCGGTCTCGGCTGCTGCGGCAGCGGCATCGCCCTCGGCCAGCTTCTCCAGCTGCGCCGAAAGCGCAGCAATCTTGTCGTTGGCCTCGGTCGATCGGGCCTCGAGCGCCTTGACGTAGTCGCCGTCGATACCGCCATCGGCCTTGAGAAACGCGAGGTAGCCCTCCGCGCCGTCCCGCGCCGCAAGCTTGCCCTTGAGACGACGGACCTCGGACGTCAGGAGCAATATCCGCTCCTGGCGCGCCTTGCACAGCCCCTCCATCTCTTCCGCAAAGCGCATCTTGTCGCCCTCACGCAGTCGGCGCTCGGTCAACTCCGCGTTCATGTCGTCGCGCTGGCCACGCAGACGCGCAAGATCCGAGTCCTTCTTCGCAACCTGCTGCCGCAGCGTCTCGGCCTCTGTCCGCGCCTCGGCCAGCACGGCTTCGCGAAACTCGAGGTTGGCGTCCCGCAGCTGGTCGAGCTTTTGTTCAGAGGCGTCAAACCGTGACTGCAGCGCATCTGCTCTGCTCGTCTGCGTCGCGAGCTGTTGGAGGTAGACCTGGAAGAAGGGTGAATCACGTAGCGTCGTCTCGGATGGGTTTTGCACCTGAGTGTCAGTGGGGGAAGACGGACAGGGCTGCTTGAAATGGTGGTCGGGCAAGCAGCCGCAACGAAGCCATCTTCACTCACCAAGATCTTCAACTTGTCGAGCTCCTGCGTCGCGGCGACATGCTCTGCCCGCAGTGCGGCGACCTGCTCCTCCCGCTTCTTCGCAATCTGCTCCAGCTCCTGTATCCGCTCGTTATCCGCAGAGGACGCCGGTAGCGTGGAGCCTGCTGCTCCTGGCTCGACGGGTTCTGCTTTTACTGTCACCTCGCGGGCGTTTGGGGTGGAATGCCCAGAGCCATTGGCTACGCGTTTGGACGACGCCGGTGTCCCCTCCGCTTCGCGAACCTTGTTCCACTCCTGGCGCTCCTTGTCAAACTCCATCCGCTGGCGGTCGAGGCGCTTCTCTGCGCGTTGCAGATCACGCAGATGTGTATCCCGCGACTGGCAGAGCTCGTCGACCTGCGCTTGCAGTTGTGAAGAGCTCGCGCGCAGTGTGCTCGCTTCTGTTTGCAACCGCTCGAGCTGTTGTTGCAAGTCGCTACCTATGCTCGAGTTTTTCCCAGAAGCATCTGCCAATGCCGCTGCAAGTCGCAATGTGGCCTGTAGGCGAGATTGTAGGTCGCTGTCTATTTCTTCCTTTGGTCGAGACGTGTTGATGGAGACTGCGATGTGAGTACGAGGAATGCGCATGACTAAGGCTTGCGGCGCAAAGCGTGCAAGCACAGCGCGCACGACTCACAATCGAGCAACTCATCAGACGGTGGTGGGGAGCGCCCCGCTCGATCTCGGACAGAGGTCACAAGCTGTGGGGGATGAGCAATCCAAGCAATCCTCACGCATATCCCTGGTTTCCATCGCTACGCACCTGAGTCCAACATGCCTCAAAACTACGAAGGATATTCTCGTGGGCGCGGCACTGGCGCTCGAGCTCATTTGCCCGCGCAGTCTCACGGTGCGTCGATCGGCGGTACTCGAGCATCTGGCGATAGATGGCTTCCTTGCGTTTTGCCTCGACGACGCGCATCCAGTCCTCGAGACCGTCATCGTCGTCGGCCGCTGCTCCTCCCGGCGGCGCGCATGATGTGTCCGCGGGGGATTGGGGCGCCGACGAGGATGTGGACGTGCCGCCCGTGCTGAGTGCTCTGCGTTTTGAAGAAGAGGGCCCGCCGTCCAAGGAGCTTTCGCGCACCCTCTTGAGGTCTGCGTTCATGCTCAGATCTGGAGCGTGTGCGGCGAGGGACGGAGGCTGTGGATTCCTGTGCTACTGGAGATGGGAGTGTTGGCGCTTGTGCTGGTGCTGATGCTGATGCTGCCGGGGATGTCAACGGAGATGGTGATAGTGATTGATTACTAAGGCAGCAGTGCAGGCATAGGAGAGAGGTGAGAATGTGCGATGGATTTGGTTTGCTCGCCGTCGTCGACAGCGAGCAGCACCCAGAGCAGCGAACAGGCAGCTAGACTGGCAGACGACCACCACGCGGCAGAGTGAAGATAACGCCGAAACCCGTAGTAGCGGAGTTATGAGGCTGAGGTGTGTGTGGCATTCGCCACTGATCAGCGCATTGAAAACGCGTGTCTGGTTTGGTCCCGTTGGTTTTCTGCTGTGAATTGGGTTGGGGGGGTGGGCCTTTGCGTGTTTTGCGTGTCTTCCCTCCCCCCTGGTGCTGAAGAGCGCGTCTTCCCTCTGGAGGGAAGGCAGGCAGGTAGGTAGGTGCGCAGGGTGGCGGCTGAGCGGCTGAGCGGCGGGGCGTTGCACTCTGGGAGGACGCGTTGTTGTTGTCACTGCCATCCATCCAGCCTTCCTCGTCATCATTATCCATTTGATCACCCTCACCATCACCATCACACCCACACTCACCTCCGCCACCGCCACCCCTCCCTCTCCCTCTCCCTCTTCCACCCCTCGGCGACTCCCCTTTCCTCTCTCCTCCTCCCACCCCCGCCGCCGCTTTCACCTGGCATGTCGGCGGGGCACGGACTCGAGACCTCCGTGTTCGGAAACGGCCACAGCAATGGCAAGCATGCGTTCGACCTCACCTCCATCTCCTCGTCCCTCCACAAGGTCGCCTCGAGCAGCACAATGGGCAACTCGGCAGAGGACGAGGACGAGTACATGACGTGAGTGGGAGGTGCAACGCAGTACGATTTCACCTCGATGCTCACTCCCCAGCTTCGAGTCGGCCACCCACGAGGCAGCATACTACAAGGACAAGTACCGCCAGGCCACCGAGCTCTTACACGAGACCCGTGCTGAACTCGGTACGTGATGGTGCGGTGCATCCGGGAACGAGTTACTTGGGAATGAATCTAACTCACCACCAGACGAATTCCAGGTCTCGTCACGCGAGCTCGAGACTGAGCTTGAAAAGGAACTCGAAGAGAATGAGAATAGGCAGGCCGAGCTGCGCGATCGCATTAACCGGCTTGAGTCGGAGAAGGAGGATTGGAAGGTGAGGCACCTTCGCTGGTCGCGCCTGGGAACGCGCTCACACCGCAGACCAAGTTTGTCAACCTCCAGAAGATGCATTCCCAGACTACCGCCGCGATGCAGCGCGAAATGGACAACCTCCGCTCAGAACGTGACAAGGCGCTCGTCGCCGTACGCGATCTCGAAATGGGAAACGACCAGCTGGAGCGGAACGAGCGGTGGGTCAACACCCGAGTCCATTTCTGACCCACCAGTGTCGCCATGTCTTCCCTCCTGGACATGGAGATCAAGTACAACCGTGCCATCGAGGAGAAGACGCTTCTCGAACAGGAGGTCATACAGAAGAATGAGGTCGAGGAAGAGCTGCAGCGTCTCAAGGATGATGTCCGCGGTGAGTTGCATGCGTGGTCGACTGTCACCCACGTCGGCTGCCGTACCTGTGTTTGCATGTGTGCCCTTGCTGTCACGGGTGTTTGTCTCACCCCCTGTCTAACCCGCAGACGGCAACAACGAGATTGCCATCCTCCGCGACCAGCTGGCTCGCGCTGTCCTCCCCACTCCTCCCGCATCAGATGCACCGATGTCACCTGCCACGGACCGCGCCCTGAACTCGCGGGCCACCAGTCACTCCGAGATGCGCTCCGACTCGCGCTTGGATGCTCCTTCCCCTTCTCCCACCGACGGTTCGTCGTCAACAGCACCCACCATGCGGAAACCGTTCCCAATCGAAAAGGCAAATGGCACACCCCGCCAAGGTATTCCAGTGTCGCCACGTCGTGTGTCGCGCAGCACCTCGACTCCGACTGGTCTCATCTCGCCCAATGCGTCGAAGCGCACGACCGCCGCCCTGGTCGCGTCCCCTTCCACATCCGGCATCCCCGCACTTGCCCGATCAACAGCCACGCGCCCAAGTATTGGCGGAAACGCACAGCCTTTAGGCATGTCCATGGCCAACAGGCGCGTTCTCGGTACGGCGACGTCCAATGCGGCCAATGCTGTTCACACTTCGGCAACCACTCAGGCCACGAAGAACAAGGGATTCAAGCTGCTACACGATCTGCAGGCGAGGATAAAGACCACCGACGACAAGATTGGCAAAATGGTGAAGAAGGCTCCTTCGGGATTCTCACGCCGGCCAGCCGCCGCTTCGGGGGCCTCGTCGTCTGGTGCTTCGACGTCCTCGGGGACCTCGACAACTCACTCTGGCCTCTCCATGTCCACAATGCGCTTGCGTACCGCCTCCCGCGGCCGTGCTGCCAACCTCGCAATGTCGGCCCTCACCGCTTCCACTGCCACCGTCACCTCCGCTGGTAACTCCTCATTGACCTCGTCTACCGCTACAGTCACTATGCGCGATGACAAGTCTGTTGGCATGCTTTCGCCTTCCTCGTGGGTTCTTCTCTCTGATGCCGAGGACACGCCACCAACGTCGCTTAGGCAGCCGCACACTCCGACCTCGCCCCTCGACCGCAGCACAAGCCGTCCGCCAACGACGCGGAGGAGCACCCTTCCCACGCGCCCGTCTATCCCGTCACCGCTTGTGCGCGAAACCAAGGCGCGCCACCTCAACTCTGAGAGCATGAAAGCCCGGCACGGACTTTCTGCCTCGACCTTGGTTCCGCCCACCGCGCCTCGTCAGCGACCCATGCTCACAGCCTCCACGACGCGTCCCCCGAGCCGCGGCCATGTCCGCGCCTCGTCCACTGTCGGTGTGCGCTCGGGGGCGGCGAGCCCGTCGCTCATACCCAATCGTCGCCTGTCCATGGGTGTCGCCCTTGACCTCGCCTCCCCAACTGCAACCGGTCCCGTGATGAGCAGCGCAAGCGGCAGCGCCAGCACCAGCAGCAGTCGTCCGCAATCACGGGTCGGTGTGCGGAGCCACACGCCCACCGCCCGTTCCCACACCCCCGGCGGCTCCATAAGCAGCATGAGTGGCATCCCACTGGCGCCACCACCCCGCCGGCCGCCGCGGCGCTCGTCTGTCGGCATCATAGACGACGGCCAGCCGCCATCTGGCATTCCGGGCCCCAAGCTCGCGGGACTCGGCCGCCCAACGAGCCTCGCCAACAACACGCCGCCGCCCGTGCCCCGCATCCCGAGCATGGTGCGCGAGCGGCTGTACGAGGCGCGCAGTCCGATCTGAGCTGGTTCCGGTTCTGGTAGTTGTATTCATTACGGGGCGTAGGGCAGCGTGTCATGGCATTTTACTGCATGCGACGGAGTGCGATGATGCGTACAACAACACGCGGCGCGTGGATTAGTGCTGGCTCTGTCCGGGCTGGCGCCCCTGTATGTACATGTAATTACTCTACTTCTTCTTCCACTTGGAGTGCTTGTGGCTTGCCGTCAGCAAAACATTACACCAGTACTCGCTACTCACGCAACTTCCCGCCGCAGCTCGGCCTCGCGCTTGCGGTGCATTTCGTCAGCGACGGCATTCTGCTCGGCGACCTGCTGCGTCGTGGGGAACCCAATAGCCCAGAACTCGGGCGGGGTGGGGTTACGCGGGTGCTCCTCGCGATGGCGGCTCACACGGTTGCGGTGGTCCTGGAGTGCGTGGAATTCCTTGTCTTCCTCGTCGGGGTCGTCGCGCCACACCGGCCCGGGGTTGAAGCGCGGCAGCGGCCCAATCGCCTCATAGTACTGCCGTCAGCCACCACCTACAGTCTCCACAGTCTCCACACTCTCAACAGCTCCACTCTCACTCACATCAGAACAGCACTCGCACCCGCCGCCATGCATCTTGCGCCGCTCGTCCCGCGCCCGCACGACAGCATGGTACCGGTGTCCGACGCCGCCGTTGCGCGCCGGGTCAATCTCGAATTCGTCCGCCACGGTGCGATCCACCTCTTCGGGGGGTACGTACCGCCCCCCAGCCTTGTACGCCGCATACAGTTCGCGACGCTCTGCGGGCGGCAGGGCTGCTACGCGCTTGCGTTCCGCCGCGCGCTCGGCGGGCGACAGTGCCTCGAGGTCCAGCTCGCGTTTCCGCACTGGCGTGGCGTGCTCATTGCTCGTGTCGTGTATACTCCGCTGAAGGGCGGATTTCCTCAGAGACGCTGTCGACGTCGAGCCGCGGTCGCGGACGAGCGTCGGGCGAACCCCGGTACGCTTCGAGGCGGGTTCCTCGTCGTCTGAGAAGGAGCTCGCGCGCGCACGCTTCGCGGGCAGCGGTGTGGGTTTGCGGCTGCCGCCGAGCCATGGGCTCACGTGCGTCGGCTGGCGGGAGAGAATGCGTGAGTCTGTAGGGCGCGGCGTGCGGCTCGGCGCTGAGACGGCGTCGCGAGGCGGTGGTGGAGGCGGAGCGCGGGTTGGTGTCGAGACTGCTTTCGTGGAGGATAATTCAACGGCTTTGGACTGAGATGGCGGGGCGGGGGCGGAGACTGTTGCTGCGAGCTGGCGTTCAGGTGGTGTTGGAGCCGGGATGTCGGGGGAGGAGTGCTGGCGAATGGCTGGGTTGGACGAGTCTAACCGCTGCACAGCGGGTGCGGCCGTTGTAGCCTCAGTCGTTAAGAGCCCATCGCCTTCCTGCCTCGCAGGCTCGATGGCCTGTGGCTGCGCAGACTCTGTCGACGGCGCCGACGGCGTGCTCTCCGTCGTCTTCCGCTCCTCCCGCCGCTTCTGCCGCATCTCCTGCCGTGCGACCTGTATAGCGCGAAACTCCTTCCAGTGCTGAATGTCCTTGGCATACTTGGCGCGCATGGCGTCAAACTGCGACTTGAGCGCTCGGTGCCGGTTTTGGAGGTACTCGTAGTTCTTTGCAAGGTTGCTCGGCGTGCCGCTGGCCGGCGGCGGGGAGTGGAACGGCGAAGGTAATGCTGGCGTCTTGGTCGGCGTTATGGGAAGGTTGGACGGCATGCGCTGCAGTGCGCGCGGGCTACTGTGAGTTAGGATCCAATAGTGTTCAACTCACCTTCCCTGAGTCTTTGGCCGCTCCGTCGCCTTGAGCTTCCTCTCGAGCTCGTCCCGATCGGCTGCGAGCGCCTTAAAGTGCCGCACCTCCTCCTGTGCAAGCTGGAGACTGTCGCGGAGCTTCTCCACCTCGCGCTCCCCAGCGGCGCGACTCTTGCTCTCCACTCTTGCTGTGTCCCGCAGATCGGCGTTCTCGCGACGGACCTTGTCAAGCTCATCCTTGAGGACAGCGACTTCGTACCGCAGCTCCTCGTTCCCAGCACTCGTCTCCCTTTCTTTCCTCTCAATCCCCTCCTTCTCCTCCCTCTCCCTCTCCAGCTCGGCAACTCTCGCCTTCAAACCCTCCACCATCTTCCTCTCTTCCTCCGCAGCCGCGAGCATCTTCTCCAGATCCCGTACTTTCTCAGTTTGGACCCACAGCCTCCTTGCGATGCGCCCGCTCGCCTCGAGCTCAACACTTGCCGCCGCATCCGCCGCGCGGAAAAAGTGCGCCTCGTCAACGAGCCCCGCAAACTCGTCTTGCAGCGCGTCGCGTTCGCGAGTCACCCGCCCGATTTCGGCAGTGAGCGACGACAGTTCGAGTTCCTTTTGTCGACACTCGCCGAGCAGCTGCGTGCGCTGGTGCTTGAGCTTCTCGCACGATTCCTTGAGCCGCGAGAGGTCGTCGGCGAAATTCGCCATTTGCTGCTGTACATCTGGTTGTCAGCTCGCTGTTTTGTGGGACAACCGCACAGCGAGAACCTACCCCGAATCTCGTCGATCCGCCGGCCGAGTCCCGACGCGAGGCTCTCTTCCTGCACGTCGTGGCTGGACATCGTGCAGAGCGTAAATAGCCGTGCTATGCAATGCTGACAATGCTGTTGTTGTTGGTAGAGCTTGGATGTAATCAAGATGGAAGTAGAAACGGAAAAGAAAAGTCAGACGCGTCCGTCACTTGTGGCTCATGTGCTCATTGTTGTTATGGGTGGCGGTGGGTGAGTCAACCTGACGCGACCGTGGGAAGCTCTTTCCCTCCACCTCTGCTGGCCATCTCCGACGAATGTCCACCGTCAATAACATCCTTCTTCTCCGTCTATTCACTCCAATGCCAACACCGACACCGACACCGACACCGAAGCCGACGCCGAGATGCGCATCCTGACGTGGAACGTCGTGAGTCATGTCAGTAACAGTTTGCGATCTGACACCAGAACGTGCTCCGCACCGTGCTCGACTATCACCCGTACGCGTCGAGAGACATGCAGTGCTAACCTTAGATGGTCGAGCATGAAGAACAAGTCGGTCGAGGGACTTTTGGGGGAGCTCGGCGCCGACATTGCGTGTTTCCAAGGTGCGTGCTGTTCCGATCTTACCGCAGCCGCTGATTGCAGAACACAAGACGCGCCGCCCGCAGGTCGACAAGGCGATGGCGTGCCCTGGGCCATACGACGGGTTCTGGACATGGCCGCGCAGTAGGCTCGGATACTCTGGCGTGTGCACGTACGTCGACTCGCGGGTATGCGTCCCGCTGCGTGCTGAGGAGGGTATTACGGGGTTATTGCTCGGCGAGAAGGGCGGGACGATGCGGCCGCCGTGGACGGACGAGGAGCGCGTGGGGTGCTATCCCGACGTCCTGGGGATGAACCTCATGGACGACGAGAATGGGCACTTTGACCCACGCACGCTGGACATGGAAGGCCGCGCGGTAGTCCTCGATTTTGGGTGAGCTGCAGGAAGTGTTCCCAACTGATCCCAGAATGTTTGTCCTCTTCAACCTGTACTGCCCCAACGAGACGAACGAGACACGGCGGCCGTACAAGATGAACTTTCTGCACGTGCTCCAAGCGCGGGTAGACGCACTGATAGCTGCTGGACGGGAGGTCGTGGTTGCGGGCGACATCAACGTCATGCGGGCTCCGATCGACAGCGGCGAGGGCGGGATAAAAAGCACTGCTGAGCAGCATTACGAGCATCCGGCGCGAAGATGGTTCGACGCGTGGTGTGCGCCGCGCGGGCCGATGATCGATGTCGTCCGTGAGAGCTTTCCCAATCGGGAGGGAATGTTTACCTGCTGGAATACGAAGATTGATGCCAGGTGAGCTATGGTCATCTCAGCTAGCTCACATCAGGTCGGCCAACTACGGCTCGCGGATCGACTACATTCTCTGTACGCCTGGTCTCCGGCCGTGGATCAAGGGCGGTGACATTCAGGCGGATTTGTTCGGCTCGGACCACTGCCCGGTCTACGTCGATTTCCACGACAGTATAGAGACGGAGCAGGGAACGGTGTACATCCGCGATCTTCTCAACCCATCGAATCGCCCGCCTAGCACCGCACCGATATACCCCTCGGACATACCGCGTACGGCGCCGGAACCACCGCGGTTCGCGACCAAGTTTCTTGACGAGTTTAGCGCCAAGCAGCGCACGCTCATGAGTCTATGGAAGAAGGGAAGTGGGAGTACGAGCGCGGCGCCGTCTCCCGTGCCTACTGCAGACTCGGAGTCGCAGTCTGGTGAGAGCCAGCGTATATCGCAGCCAGGCCATGTCAGCCAAGGGCCGTCTGCATCCCAGGCTCCTTCCACGCAAACAGATAGTGGCCCCACTGGAGAGCCATCCTCGGCGCTTGGCCTCGCACGTGCAGCCTTTGACTCGCTTGACAAGAATAATGATGACCTAGCGCCGACGGACCCATCTCCATCACCAGCAGCCCCAACGCCCTCACCAGCAGTCACACGAGCAACACCCTCAACCGTCCCTACCAAGCGACCGGCAACAGTCGATCTGACAGCCGACGATGACGAGCCACCGCGGAAACTCGAGCGCACAAAGTCTGCAAAGGGGAAAGCTAAAGTCGCGGCAGCGAAGAAAGGGGACCAGCCAAAGCTCGCTGCCTTCTGGTCGGCGCCTGCCAAGTCTACAAAACCGTCTTCCCCAGCTGTCTCAGCGCCGCTTAAATCGTCGGCGTCCGAGCTGCCTGCGCGAACGCCCGTCGAGTCTGACTGCGAAATACCCAATACCGAGGAAGACGAGTTGATTGCGCAGGCTATTGCCTCTGCGGATGCGGAGCGCGAGCGCGCGCGCGAGGCAAAGAACGAGGAGGCCGCACCGGTGTGGAGCAGCCTATTTGCCAAGAAGCTTCCGCCGCTGTGCACGGTGCACCAGAAGCCGTGCAAGGACTTTTGTGCGTTGAGTTCTGGGGGTTGTGTGCTGACGGCAGTGGTCAAGATCCCAGGGCCGAATAAGGGCAAGCGCTTCTGGCTGTGTTCTCTGTGCGTCCGCTGTGTAGCTGATCTCAATAAGCTGACGCCAGACCCGTCGGGCCGGGATACGATACTGGTCGCTCGCGACGGCCCAGAGACGAGGTTGACAGGCAGTACAAGTGTGACTTGTGAGTTACTGAGTCGATTGCGTACTGACATCAGCTTTCTGTGGGATTCTGCAAACTCGCGCAAGGAGGCGCCAAAGATTGCTCCCAAGAAGAACGGAGAGGGGAATTGATGGGTCGCCCATCGGGTTCTGAATGCAATCATGGATGGATGAGCTGCTTTACCATCCCCACATGACATGTCGTCGCGACGTCGCGACGCGCTTTGGCCACGCGTGTGCTATGGTCGTGGATACTCGATACTCGATACTCGATGCAATGCACAGGTGGGACCTGGTAGTCGGAATGTTGGCGGCTATCTTGTATTCCATCTATGACGTCGATGTCCGTCATCGGAGGCGTGCTGCACACTGTTCGGCCCAGGGTGGCAAGGCACGACCAAAGCAAGCGAAGGGTTAAACAGACCAATCGCAGCGCGAGAAACCACCACCATATAAGCACATGTCCATGATGAATGATGTTCGATGTAGAGCTCACCGCATGGGATCCCATCCCATCCATATCCATATCCATATCCCTCTCTCTTTTGCCATTCAGTTTGTCTGTCTATCGTTCTCTTTATTCTCTCTTTATCACTCCCAACGACGACGAACTAAGAGAACACACATAGAAGCAGAGCCAAAACAACCCACATCCTACACCCCTCCATCCCCTCTCCACACCCCCCCACCGTAAATCTCCCACCCACAATGTCCAAGGCAGGCAACTACTTCCACACGGGCATGGCGATCATGAACAAGCTGTCGGGCGAGAAGCCCCACAGCAGCATCACGGACTGGGTCGAGGTCCTCTCGTCGGACAGATACGACGAAATGTCGCTGGACGGCATCTCTGAGTTGGCAGACAGCGTAAACCTGCAAGGACACCAGGGCACGACCGAGGCCGCGAGGGCAATCCGCAAAAAGCTCAAGTACGGCAACGTGCACCGCCAGCTCCGCGCGCTCGTCATTCTCCGTGCGCTCACCGAGAATGCCGCCAAGGGGTTCCAGCTCAACTGGGCCAATGCCCAGCTCCTCGAGCGCCTTGAGGCCATGGCGTCGGATGTGAGTGCAAGCCGCGGGTGGCAAGGCAAGCACGGGAAGGTGTTGGGGTCCGAGATAATCGCTTGGCGGGTGGTGCCTGCTGGGATCTTTAATATCGGAGGTTGTGTCTGGGTTTCTTGGATTCCAGCGAGGGTTGCTGTCTGCTTGATATGCTCGGCATGCTCTTTCCTACGCCGCCGCGCCGATGCATTGACACGGGTGATCATCCATACTGACGACAGAACCTCCTCGACCCCCGCGTCAAGAAGCGTCTATTGCTCGTCTTCCACGCATGGAGTATCCAGTATGCGGTGAGTGCATGAGATGCGGTGGCAAATGGTCGCCCGCTCCCCGTGGCTCGACGCTGGCTGCTTGCTGCTCGGTCCGCGACACGGTGGATGCCTGGGCGTGGGCGCACCGTGTCGACGGCTTGTGCGATTACACACAATGGAAGAGTTCAGACAGTCCGACAGGTCACTGCTGTGGATCCAAGCGTTGCACGCTTCTCGTGCTTCATCGACAGTCCCCTCCTCCCAATGCAACCCCTTCCACATCCGCTAACACCACAGGATGAACCCCGCATGCACGCGGTTGCGAATCTCTATAGGCAATATAGTGGGCGCCGTGGCCACGGCGCGACGAGTTCGATCTCGTCCAGGGACGCAATCAAGGATGCACCCAAGGCGTCTCCCGCTTCGGCCTCCAGCGGTACGGGGTCGCGCGGCTTCACCGAGTCGGACCCATTCTACGACCATTCATGGGAGCCGGCACCAGGCCAGCGAGGCAAGGACACGTACGCCGACTTGGCGCTTGCCAAGTCGGAGGCGGAGGAACGCAGGCGGGAGCGCGAAAGCCGTCAAGCGCTGGAGCGGCGGGAGGCCGAGCTCGAGCGGCGTGAACGCGATATGCAGCGCAAGGCCGAGATGCGCGCCATCGAGGAGCGCCGCCAGCGCGAGGCCGAGGAGGAGGCGCAGCGGCGCAAGAAGGCAAAGGAGTTGAGAAAGCAGCAGGCGTCCCAACCCAAGCGGCCCAAGTTCAACTTTGAAAAGGAAAAGCCGGCCGTCATGGCCTCGGTTGCGACCGCAAATCAGGCGGCGAGCAGCCTTGTGAATGCGTGCCGTCTCATCAACCGCGAGACGGAGAATGTGACGGAGAGCCCGCGCGTGCAGAACAGTCTCGACAAGGCCAAGGCTGCCCGTCGCACGGTCATCCGCTACATCCAGGTCGTGACGGACGAGGAGTACGTGGGCACGCTTCTTGATGCGAATGAGCGCATTGTCGAGGCGATCCAGCTGTACGACAAGATGTCCAAGCCGGCGGTCCTCGACTCGGACTCGGAGACCGAGCATGACCCGCGGTACAAGGACGAGGCGGAACAGGTCGAACGCCTGCGCGCCCGCCTCGAGGCGCAGACTCTCGAGTCGCAGCGTACGGGCGAGGTACAGCAGCTCCAGGAAGCGCAAATGGCCGAGTCGCAGCGCCAGGCCCGTCGCGCCGCCAAAGCGCCTGCTTCGAATGCGAACCCGTATGCTGCCGACCTACAGGATCTCGACTTTACCGGTTCCATCGCTAGTAACCCGCGTGCGAGCGCGCTCCCGCCCCCGATCCGTCCCGACTCGAACCCCGGCAGCGACGACTTTGGGTAAGTATTCGGAAATGTTCTCTGTTTGTGTACTATGTTGACAGCATCCCAGCACGCTGTCCGACTTTTCCGACTACGACTCGAGCGAAGAAGAGTATCGCGCCGCACACAGCCGCAAGGCATCGCGGAATATTGGGTACGAGTTCCGCGGCGCGAGCGGCAGCGGCAGCGGCGCGGGGGCGTTTGACCGCGATGCGTACGCGTCGCTCGACAACGAGGGCGCGGACGCGGGGCTCATGGACCCAAACGACCCGTTCGGCGACCCGTTTGCGGATGAGAACGAGACGAACACCCAGGCGCAGCCCAAGCGCCGCATGCAGTGGGCGGAAATTTAGAGCATGAGGGTCGTCGGGCTGGTTTATAGGATTTCATGGTTGTGTATATGCAAGTAATGTGTGTAGGAGAGCGGTGCGTGCATGTCAGTGCTGGGATGCATCGGGCTAGGGCTCTCAACGAGACCCGGACCTGGATCGTATGGAGGCCATGGAGGGGCATTGCTCGTTGCCTGTGGCAATTGGTGACTCGCTCACACCATCAGTGTTACGACAAGTGGAGGTGGAGAGAGGACGCGGGTGGAGGTTGAGCAGAAATTAATCTCCAGATCACAAACATGAACACATCCACAACATCCTCAACCATCAAGCACTCATTTCCTCGGACGCACGATGAGCGCGCACGGGAACATCAACCACGCAATGCGCGACAACTACGCCGCGTTTGGCGTGGACGAAGTAAGAACTTCTATTTATGGTTGACTGACATTTTCAGTACTACCGCCGGGTCGCGCAGAGCTACCGCAACCCGTTCTTTGCGGGGATCAAGCAGGTCGTGTGGGCGTTTATGGGAAGGTGGTGGGCTATGGAGGGCGGGGAGGGAAAGCGGGTGCGCGTGCTGGATATGGCGGCGGGGAGGTGAGTTGCGAGGTGCGAGTCGCGAGCAACAAGCCGCCCGTTGCAAGGCCACTCTACACTTCTCTGGCGATTTGACAGCTAGCTGACTATTAGCGGGGAAGCGACGCTCTGCCTCCTGGAATGGGAGACGGCGGGGAAGCGCAGCGCGTCACCAGAGGGTACACCCGCAGCATCGCCGCTGCCGGACGCCGTACAGAGTCGGTTTCCCGTACGCGCGCCGTTTATCCCCCCCAACGCGCGCCGGTCGGCACCCCCATCTGGCTCTAGTTCTGCGACAGCAACTGCTTCTCCTCGGGAACTGTTTCGCGGCGCGCCGCCGCGCCTCCCGGGGGATATGGCGCTCGATATCGTCGCGACTGACCCCGTGAGTTTTTCTTTGTGTACTCGCTGACGAGAGTACACTTCCCCGGCATATCTCGAACGGACGGGACGCACATGCCATCCACTAAGCTTTACGGACCTCGCGGGCGGGACGTTTCCTGAGGACACGGAGGAGCCGTGGGACATTGTCATCTGCTCGTTTGCGCTGCACCTGCTTACGGAGGGGAGCGAGCTCTTTGCGCTGCTCGATGCGCTGAGCCGGCGGGCGCGGTGGTTGGTCGTCGTTGCGCCGCATAAAAAGCCCGAGGTGGGTGAAGACTTGTTTTTTTTTTTTTTTTTTTTTTTTCTTTGTCTTGCCAGTTGCTGACATGTTTACTCTTCCGATATCACTCTCACTGTCATTTTCCGACTATTAGATAAAGGAGACATGGGGCTGGTCACGGTGGGATATCCGCGCGTGGGCGCCGGCGGGGGATAAGCTCTATGGGCGGACAGAGGACGAGGAGAGCGAGCTCGAGATTGTAAGGGAAAAGTGAGTGAGCGGGCGAGTGCCAAGATGGATGGTGCGGGGAGAAACATGAGAGGAGAGAGAAAGAGAAACATGCGGGGTGTCGGCTTGGGACCGGCCTGCCAGCCATCCGGGCGCGGCGTTCTTGTGTGAGACGTGCTCGACGTGCTGTATTGTCCTGCGATGGTGATAGGTCTTCTGGGCTGTTCTTCGTGCGATGACCAGCGGCAGAGTACTCCACTGCCTGTTCTATTTGCCTATCGACCTCCTCTGGCTCTTACCAGGAAGCCACAACCCGGCCCCACTATCTCACCCACCGTGGCCATGACAGCACGGATGCTAACGACCGCAGGGTCAAACTCCGGGTGTATCGCTCCAACGCGTTGTCAAACTAAGCAGATAGGAGATAGTAGAGGCTGGTCGATAAGGATGGCATGGAGCGCAAGTTTTGGGCGCTACACAGCTGCACCGCTACCCAATTACTCCACTACAGTGGCATAGTACCCTGCGATGCAGTCCAGAACACATACACCGGACTCTAGACATATTCAGAGACCATCAGCATGTATGTATGTGTCTACACACGGTCTCAGTCTGCTCTGGATCAGTCCACGTTCCACTTGTTCCAGTATGGTACGCGTCTGGACGGACACACACAAGACCGTCCACCTTTGACACAAGAAATACACTACTCACTTGTGTTGAGGGTTCCAGGATCTAAGCGCCGCAGATCATACAAGTGCAGGAACCGAGGCATTGGGCTCGGCGAGGATGAATCACAAAGAGTCTGTTCTCCTTCCCGCCATTCCTCACTGACCCGCATCTGTGTGCATATTTTGATCCAGATCCAATGTCCCAGTCATTGTGAGCCTCCGAACCCCCCCTCTAATGAACGCATGAATGGCACTAGCCGTCATGACCACTCATGATGAATGGGACAAGCGTGCAACAACCCTGTCCAAGACAGCCGAGAACCCGAGTGTGAATACAGCCAAAGGAACGGGGTCCTCAGAACACCTCAATATTAATCGATATCAATGCGCAGCACTCGGCGCTCGGCGCTCCACCGTCTTTTATCAAAAGTAGTCGTAACGTAATGCACATGTCCTAACTGAGATAGCGCGCGCGCGTATCGCTCCATCTCGAGTGGTTCTGCTTCTGGTGCCTGCCTATTCCTGTAGTCTTGGCGTTGAGAGCGCCACTGGGGAATACTTCTGGCTCTGGTCCACCGTGAGGAGTCCTTTATCAATTCATTCCCTCCAAGGCATTTCACCCTCTCCCATTTGGGACCCATCTGCCAAGCTGCCACCTATTTGTATTTGGATCCCATCCCAATGTGGACAACAAGAGCGAATGGAGGGGGCAGTAGGAGAGAGACAACCTCGACCAAGCTGGAAACCCACATAAAGGCCTCCGATGTCCTGTCCGTGGCGCCGCCACATCCCCGGTGGCGTTCCGTTCAACGAGCTCAACGAGCGCTGGCGCCGTTGAAGATGGAGATGAGATGCATGTGGGTGTAGAAAGGAGTGTACAGGAGTGTAAAGACTGCGCAAAAGGTGTTTATCTACGTTTTGGGTCAGGTTGGGAGGCTGCTAGCCCACCGCAGGCAGATATGAGCAAATGTACATAAGACCCTACGCCATATCATCCCTCTCTTCAGCTCGCCAGCATTCCCATCTTCGTCGCCAGCACCTCTACCGTCCACACCAGACGGTATTCCCTGTGGCACCCGCCACCTCCTGACCCCCGTCTGGTCCGCTCCACGGTTTTGTTATCGAGCGCACAGCTACTGGCGGATATACAGCACACGCCACTCACGGGCCCGAGTGAGGAGCGCACGTTCCTCCCCTCCGCACCTCCATACTCGGCGGTCTCGCCACGATCCACGACCCTGCTCGCCTCGCCCCCCGGCCCACACCGAGCTCGTAAGCCACCGCCAAGCCTGCGAGCCGCGAGCCGTCCTCGATCCACGAGAAACAGCGGAAAAGAAAGCAGAACGGCAAACCAAAAATTCACCACTACGGCCACCACCTATCCAGATAGATACAGTACTGCTCTCCGTTATCCATTCCCAAAAGTCGACGACGAGAATGACCGCCCCGCGCGCCCCGCCCGTCCCGGCAGCCCCTATAGCTCCGGAAGCTCCTCCTCCGGCGCTGGAGATCCCGCTCCTCCGCGCGTCCCCCCTCTGTCCCGGCATAGTCCTGCACCCCGCCCCAGGCGCCGACGACGCGCTTATCGCGAGTGCCCGCCGGCGCAGACTGCGGCGCACCCCCCCGCCGTCCCCGCACCTCCTGTGTGTCGGGTGGCGGCGGCAGCGGCCGCTCGTCGATCCGTATGCGGCGTGTGAGACGACGCCTAGAGGAATGAGCTTGGTGAGCTCGAGCTCCGTGTCCGCCATTGCTGCGTTGAGCGCTTTGAGCCCTTTCTCCCTCCTACCCATCTCTCTCTCCCTCCCCCCCCTCTCCCTCCCCCGCTTCAGCTTCGACGCACTCGACGGCCTCGCCGCAGCCGCGGCGCATCTCGCATCGACGTCGAAAGATATTCTCCCGATCCACGCGCCGCCAAGGAGACGCGCGCCGCTCGCCCTTGTCGTCCTCCTCGTCGGCCTGGCGCTTGCGCTCAGCATGGGCCTCCACGCGTCGCTGAGTGTCGGCCTCGGAGGCCTCGGATCGCGGCTCGCTTCCATCGAGCACGGGTCCAAGCCCGCCGCGACGCCCGGCTTTGGGTCCGGGTCGTATCTCGCTGCATACCACTATTCGGGGGCGTACGCCCACCATGCGCGCTATGCAGAGTCCCGTCTCGCTGCTACCCACCTCCGCGCTGTTGAGACGTCCCTCCCCGGCGAGGTTGGAATCGCCATGCCGCGACGAAAATCCGGCACGGTGGATCCCTGGGGATTGCAGTAGCCCTCCTCTGCCCCCATCTCACGACTACAATCACGACCTCCTTCCTGGCATCTCGGCATCTTATCGCACCCTCTGATACCCTCCAGACTTCCTGGGACCTCAGTAGAGACCATAGACCGCGCACAGCCTATAGTTTGCGCAGTACAGTGTAACCCCGCGGCTTGTAAGTTTGGATGCACATGTGTTCTCAGCGTGCCCCACCACGCGTGGGTCATGTTATCATGTGCAGTATCGTACATCATATGGCGATATCAGTGATGACGGATCCTGTCCGTAATAAGTGTGGAGCCATGTGTGGAGCCACGGACCACGGGCCGCGTCCAGGCCCTGAGTCTTATCCAAGAGGAGGGCGATAGCGGCGCAAATTAGGAGCATTATCACGACAGAAACAGACGCGCTATCGCCCTTATCAGCGGCCTTCTATACACGGCACCCCTGGTGGTCTCCCCGCCGGTGCGCGCAGACGGGACACGACCCGACGCGCACGCGCACCATGGCCTCGTACGACAGCTTTGCGCCGAGCGCGCGTTCCTGTGCGGCCCGGGATCCTGCGGGAGACGGCTTGTCCGCGTGCAGCAGGGCGGTCACTGCCGCGTTCTCGGGGCGCTCCGGAAGCTCCGTGTCGTCGTTGAGTACTGCGCATGTCGCGTGAACGAGGTGCTGGCAGAGGTAGATGAGCACGAGGCTGGGATCCGTGGCTGATGCGTTCGGGAAGGCCGGTTTGCCGCACAGCTCGCAGTTTGCTGCTGGGAGCGCTTGCCGTCCGGAAGTCTGGGAGATCTGGAGTTCCAGCGCTAGCGAACTGCAGTCGCTGTACAGAATGCGTTTGCAGCCTTCCAGAAGGGATACCTGGAGAGTCGACGCCTGGAGGACCTTGACGAGCGCGGGTTTCAAACCCGGGATCTTGAGGCCCTCCTTGATCCGCTGGATAAGGCGCACAGGCTTGATCTGCGTGCCGCCGTGCTCGAGCAGCGCGCGGATAAACTCCGGTCGCGTCTCGGAATGCTTTATCAGCGCTTCCCACAGGTCGTCATCGCGCTGCTCCTCTGCAAAGTCGATCGCGAGGCGGACATCGCCTAACCGCTCAATGATAAGGTTCAGCGCGCGCAGGTTATTCCCCATCCGTCCAAGGAGGAAGACCGTCTCGTGCACATAGTCGTGCTTCTCCACTATCCGTAGCGCGCGCTCCAGACCGTAGAAGTTTGAGGCGCGCAAAAACGGCATCAGCCGCTGGTGGTCGTATGTGGCGTACAAATCAACCTGGGGTCAGCTCCAATTGCGTTCCGAACGTCTCAAACTGACCATTCGGTCACCATACGGCTGGCACGACTGCGGGTCTTTGCTGAACAGCGCGTCGAGGTACATGTACAGATACTGCGGCTTGGACTCGAGCTGCTGCACGACGCGGTCGACCTGGGGTCAGCTTACAACCTGGGACCGCAGCTCACTGGAATCGACAGCGTGTGGTCCACGAGAAGCTCGATCGCAGCTCCGTGGTCGCCCTCCTTGGCTCCACCGTTCTCCTTCATCCGCTCGCGATCAAACTCGACGAGCAGCAGTGCCTGCTCCTGCACCGCGTCAAAGAGGTTATGTTCCCGGATAAGGTCGAACACGTTGGGTTTCCGGAGACGAAGGTAGAACGGCAGTGCGCGCGCAGGCTGCCCGCGACCAAGGTATCTGGCGTCAGCTGGAGACTGGTCTGGTAGCTCACAGTTCAGCCATAACCTCCAGCAGGATGGGATCGTTCTTCGTCGCATCCAGCTCGGTCTGCGTCATGGATATGATTTCCCCGCTGTCATACACATCTGTTGGCCACGTCTGGAGCGTCTTGAGTAGGGTCTTATGTCAGCGTAATCACAGACGTGCACCTACCGGCTTGTCGTTGACCAGGAGGTGGCCGAGGACCATTTCGTATACGCCGCGACTGAGTTGCGGCTTGGACGTGGGGATGACGGGTATGATGGCCTGGTGTGAGCTATGATGGCACGGGGTTTGATAGCTCACATGCAAATGGTGGTGCTGGACAAATGAATAGATCCACTTCTCCCAGCTGTCCGCACGGGTGCCGAGCACCTTCGGCGCAAGTTTTGCGGCCTGCTCAAAGTCACCTGAGGGTTAGACGCCTTCAGACTTCTTCAACCCACCTTGCTCGACGAGGTGATTCATATATTTGAGTCCGATGGCCTGCACGTCGAACGCGCCGCCATGCTTTTTCTGCAGCTCCTCGGCGGCATCCAGCGCCTCCTGATATCGCTCCCTCTCCACTAGCCAATCAATGTGGTCCGCCTCGTCGCGCGGGCGTACGACAATGACATCCGACGGCGTGAGCACAAGAAAGACGTCGTGGTCGTCTGACCGCTTGGACCGGATGAGCGAGTAGTCGTTGCAGATATACCGCTCAAAGGAGGTGACGGCGAGTTCGTCGGCGGCGATCTCGTCGCCGCGGTCGATTATCCGCAGTTCGGGGCGGTTGGCCGCCTTTCGCCGCTGCTCCGCACGGTCCTCGGTCGCCTCGTTGGTGTACAGATCTGGCGGGATGTATGCCAACACGACGTAGCCAGTGTCGTGGTATGGTGCGATTCCCGACACCATGCAGTCCACCTCCCACACCGAGAGAACCTCAATGCTGAGCGGGGGCAACCCCGCCGCGTTCGTTCGCGGCCGATTCCGCACGCGCACAATCTTGATGTGGTCTGCCCAGCCGATGACCAGCGTCCGGTCATCCTTCCAGTGCAGGGAGCACTTGAACAGCTCGGCACGCGGCGCATTCGCCCCGCGGTCGATATATCCAATCCGCTCTCCAGAGGCGCGGTCGTATATCTTGACGCCGGCGTCGTTTGCCCATGCGATCAGGTCGCCCCGCCACTCGATCGCCCAGATCGGCCCTTCGCCGGAATGCAGCACCTGCTCGCGGTATCCCAGCCACCCCTTCTCCTGCAACACGAGGTTGCCCGTCATGCCACCGCAGACGAACGCGCGTGTGCTCTTCTTCTTTGCGAATCCCGGCTCGAGCGCGATGGCGTTCATCGGCCGCTTATAGTCGAACGCGTAGGATTCCGTACTTGTCAGAGAGTGGATCACCACGCGGCCTGAGAGTTAGAATGTAGACAGGTTTGAAACTCACCCTCCATGCTTGCTGTCGCGACAAAGTCGTTCTCCTCGTCGAGCCGTAGTGCAGTCACGTTCGCCGCGTGCGGGCGGAACGAGTTTACTTTCGCGCCCTCGTAGCTCAGCACATGCACCATGCCGTTCTGGGTCCCTATGGCCTGCGGTCAGCGCATATCAACGGCACCACGCACAATGACACGCGGCGAGACATCGATCGCGGTCGCCATATCCCGCCCGAGGATCTCGGGTATTCGGTTCTTGATACGCGTGTACTTGAGCACTCTGGCGGTCAGTTTAAGGGAAGGGGGCCATAACTGACGGTTCCTCATCTTCGTCGTCGTCGTAGTCTTCATCGTCGTCGTCGTCCTCGCTCTCGTCGTCGGACTCGTTCCCAGAGGTGCTGTTGTCGGACGTGTCGTCTCCCTCGGCTTCCAGTTCCACTCCCGCCGCCTCCTCTTTCTTGTCCGCTTCCTCTTCCGCCTGCTCTTTTTCTTCCTCCTCCTCCTCCTCCTCCTCCTCCTCCTCTTCGGCATCTTCCTCCTCCTTAGCATCTTCCACCTCTTCTGCTTCCTCCACCCCTTCCCGCTCTTCTCTTGCCTCATCTCCAGAAGCTACCTGCCCACCCTCCCCAACTTCCTCCGCATCTTCCTCCGCTTCAGGCCGCGCCTCCCCATTCTCCACTACCGGTGGCGGACTCGCCGGTCTACTCTCCTCACCATCGTGCGACTCTTCTCGTTCTGCGGCAGGAGCTGTCTCCTTTTCGCCATTCGGATGTTCATTCTCTGGAACATCTTCCGGAGGCGGCGTCTCCTCAGCCTCAGCAGCGGCCTTGGCTGGTTCCACCGGTTCCTCCGCGGGTTCCTCCACTGCCCCGGATTCAGGTTCGCGTTTGTCGACAGCCTGGGCCGCTTCCGTTCCCGCCTCTGCCGCCGCGCGCGCCGCTGCGCCCCTCTTGTTCTTGCGCTTCTTGTTCCGCGGCGCCATGGAGGTGTGTTTGGTGTAGATGAGGATGAGATGGGGATGGTGGTCTTGTTGAATGTCTTGGATCGTAGACTACGAGAGAGAGTGGGGGGAGGGGAAGCCACAACACGAATGGTGACCTCACCATCACGCGGTGGTGTAATCATCACGTGTAATTAAAGTGGAGAAAATCACGTGGCGTCTGCATGCATTCTGAGCTTATCAGGACGCGCTTTGGTTTCTCGACGCGTCGCGCCGGTGCAGAAAAATCAATATCCATCTCCATGTCGCGCTCAAAGCAGCAACAACAACAACAACAATATCCCCTATCATTCTAGCGTCTGGTTCCCCAGAATGACATCCACCGACCCCGTGAACCTGGACCCGATTCCGCCCCTGGTGCGCTCGTACGTGCACCATTCGGCGCTCCCGCCGTCCGCGGCGCGCGACAGCCCCGAAAACAAGGAGGGGTGGATCATGGGTATCGACGAGGCTGGGCGCGGTCGTGAGTGGCACTAGTTTATCCTTCTAACTCGCAGCGGTCCTTGGTCCGATGGTATATGCCGCGGCGTACTGTCCGATCGCGTTCAAGCCCACGCTCGAGGAAATCGGCTTTGATGGTGAGTTACGCTGTTGTCGAGAAACTGACAACAGACTCAAAGGCGCTCAGTCCCGAGACGCGGCAGCACCTCTGGGAGTCGTTCGACGCGCACCCCGACCTGTGTTACTCGTCCGCGACGCTGTCGCCGCAGGACATCTCCGCCAAGATGCTCCGCCGCGTGCCCATCAACCTCAACCAGCAGGCGCAGGACGCGACGATGGGCTTGATCCGCGACGCGCTCGACCGCGGAATTAACGTGCGGGAGGTGAGCAAGAGGAGTGGAGGGCAAGGTGATGGATTGTTGTTCACGAGCTGACGGACAGTGCTTTGTGGATGCCCTGGGCCCCAGCCAGATCTGGCAGGACAAGCTCTCGGCCGCGTTTCCGGGTATCAAGTTTCTCGTGTGCCCCAAGGCCGACTCGCTGTTCAAGATTGTCGGCGCCGCGTCGATCATCGCCAAAGTCACTCGCGACAGGTATATCGAGCACTGGGCCGACGCGGAGGGCCCGTTGCCTGGCGCGGAGGATATGCCGCGGGGCAGCGGATATCCGTCGGGTGAGTGCCGTGGGCGAGTCGCTACGGTGAAGAAGCCGAGCGAGCTAGCGAACGAGAGTGGCGCATGGAGCGCGGGGTGGTGACTGCATGGGAACCGGGTGGCACATAGGCATTCCGCCCCGTGTTGGCGGAGGAGCGGAGATGATGCGGAGGCGGGAGAGTTTGGCTGCAAGGTTTGATTGCGCTGGGCAAGTGGAGGTCATGTTGCCAGTGACATGTTTGTAGTCTTGCGGTGGCGACGTGTTTTCCTGCACCAGCAACGACCTGCTGCATCGATATACGACACATACGATATCTTCAATGGCAACGCCCGCTGACGCCAGACCCAAAGACACAGGCATTCCTGCGCGACAACCTCGACCCTGTGTTTGGCTACTCTGGCATGGTACGCTTTTCGTGGGCTACGGTCAAGGTGTTGCTCGACAAGCAAGGGCACGCGTGCGAGTGGGCGGACGACGTGCAGGCGCAGCCGTCGGCGGCAGCGTACTTTGGCGACAGCGACAAGGGGCGGCCGAAAATGTGGCGTGACCTGGGTATTTCGGCAGTGGGCGAGCTGTGAGCGAGGGGTTAGGCGAGAGTACGCGTCGCCCTGGGGCAGGGGGAGGGAGGAACGGTGGAGCGGGGGAGGTGTAAGCTGGCGCTGGAACTGGCGCTGGCGCTGGCGCTGGCCCGCTTCGCAGTGCGGGGTTTGGCCAGTAGTGGACGCCAGCCAAGTCTGGAAGCCGGAGGAGATCTGGCATGCCTGACAGTTACCGCTGCCATTCTGTGGAGACACGTGGGCAACCCCGGACGGCATTCAGCATTCAGTTCTATGGGCCCAGCCAAGCTCAAGCTCATGGCCAAAACGATTGGAGGCGGATGGCGGTCGGTCGGCGCTTGGCCGCTGGTCCCTGGGGATTCCTGGGGAAACGCTACGTCAAGCGAGGAGGCGAGGCGAGGCCGAGGACAGGCGCGCGCAGGGCGGCGCGGGGCGCCAGTTTAGGGCCAGTATAAAGTGTATTTTATCTGTTGCTATTACAATGCATTGCGAGCGTGGGCTATTAGAGACCGAGACTTGGAGTAATATGAGATGTGTGTGCGATGGGAGAGATGAATGAATGAATGATGATTTTGCCGAGATTGTTTGTAGGCGATGGATCAACTCTGTCATTTGGCTCATTATGGCCTCCCCTCCTCGGGTAACAAGCCCCGAGCCGAGCTCTCGATGAGCACCATGCCGTTTGCTACTTTTCTTGTCTGCGCCGCCGTTGTCCCCACACTATGTCCGCGCCGTCCCATGCCAATGCCGCGGTTAGAGGAGAGGAACAGAGAGAGAGGTGTGATGCATGCATCAGAGCCGAGAAAACAGAAGCACAAGGCAAACGACACCACAGCCTGGACAACCCCCCCACTCCCACTCCCATCCCATTGATATACGTCGAGCACATCGCTCTTCTTTCATTCTCTTTCTCTCTCCCTCTTCTCCATCTCCCCCTCTCTCTTCTCCTCAACCCCTCCCAAAATGCTCCGCTCCACTCGTCTCTCCTCCTCCGTCCTCCGTGCCGCCCGCGGCTACGCTTCGACCGCCGCGTCCCCCGCTGCTGGCTCCAAGTACTCGCCCCTCGCGTCCGCGGCTGCCCAGGAGGTCACGTCCAAGTGGAAGGGCACCAGCGCCGTTGGCGGCAAGACCATGAACTACATCAACGGCGAGTTCCGCGAGTCCAAGGCCACCAACTGGCTCGAGGTCCGCGACCCTGTGAGTATGAAGAATGGGTGGTGGTTGTGTTGTTGTCGCCACTTGCGGAATTGTGCTCGTCGCCAGCCGTGGTCAGCTGCCAGGCATCCCGGGAATCACTCCTGATCCTGTTCTCTGGATCTTGATCTTGATATCTGCATCTGGGACACCGAGGCACGCTCCACGGTACGGCAGAGCAGATGATCGGGGCGTCGTCCTCCGCACAAGAGCCTCGCTGCTTCCGCGAAGGCGTCGGAGATAGAGTGCACCTTGGCCATGACGCTCCGCTCCGACCCAGCATTCCACAAGTGCCTCGCGCAAAACTCTCTCTCGAGACGCCATCCATCCCGCCGCAGTCAGCTGACACCCCGCCAGGCCTCGCAGGAGCTCGTCAACCTCGTCCCCGAGACCACCGCTGAGGAGTTCTCGGAGGCCGTCAACGCCGCCCAGGAGGCGTTCCAGTCGTGGTCGCAGACCTCGATCATGCGCCGCCAGCGTGTCATGTTTGAGCTCCAGCACCTCATCCGCCAGCACACCTCGGACATTGCCAAGTCGATTGTCCTCGAGCAGGGCAAGACCTTTGTCGACGCCCAGGGTGACGTTGGCCGTGGTCTCCAGGTTGTTGAGACTGCCACCGCCATCACCTCGACTCTCCTCGGTGACAAGCTTGAGGTGACCACCGACATGGACACCTACTCGCGCCGTCTCCCCCTCGGTGTCACCGCCGCCATCACCCCCTTCAACTTCCCCGCCATGATCGTGCTCTGGTCGGCCGCCCTCGCCACCGTCACTGGTAACACTCTCATTGTCAAGCCCTCTGAGCGCGACCCCGGAGCCACCATGATCATTGCCGAGCTTTGCGCCAAGGCCGGCATGCCCCCTGGTGTCATCAACGTCGTCCACGGTACCGCTGACACCGTCAACCGCATCTGCGACGACCCCCTCATCAAGGCCATCTCCTTCGTCGGTGGTGACAACGCCGGCAAGCACATCTACGACCGCGCCACCGTCCAGGGCAAGCGTGTCCAGGCCAACCTCGGTGCCAAGAACCACTGTGTCATCATGCCCGACGCCAACAAGAACCACACCCTCAACGCCATTGCCGGTGCCGCCTTTGGTGCCGCCGGCCAGCGCTGCATGGCCCTTTCGGTCGCCATCTTTGTCGGCGAGTCGCGTGCGTGGATCCCCGAGCTCATCGAGCGCGCCAAGGGCCTCAAGGTCTCCGGCGGCTTCGAGCAGGGCACCGACCTCGGACCCGTCATCTCGCCCCAGGCCAAGGAGCGCATCGAGTCGCTCATCTCGTCGGTCGAGACTGAGGGTGGCAAGATCCTTCTCGACGGCCGCAACTGCAAGGTTGCCGAGTACCCCGACGGCAACTTTGTCGGCCCCACCGTTGTCGAGTGCACCACCGACATGTCGGCCTACAAGAACGAGATCTTCGGTCCCGTTCTGACCGTCATCTCGGCCGAGACCATGGACGAGGCCATTGAGATTATCAACAAGAACAAGTACGGAAACGGTGCCGCCATCTTCACCAACTCTGGCCCCGCCGGCCGCAAGTTTGAGATTGAGGCCGAGCCCGGACAGATTGGTATCAACGTTGCCGTCCCCGTTCCCCTCCCCATGTTCAACTGGTCGGGCTCCAAGGGCTCATTCATGGGCGACATTCCCTTCTACGGCAAGACTGGTCTCGACTTCTACACCACCCGCAAGACCACCACCGCCCTCTGGCCCCACAACGACGCCATCAGCACTCGTGCTACCGTTTCTATGCCCCAGATCAACTAAGACATCGGAGAGTGATGAGAGCGCAGGCAGTTGTTGTTCCAGGTTGCATGCATGATGTGTATTGGTACGCAAGTGAAAGCGAGCGCAGCTAGCGCAGGAGCAGAGTGCTGGGCAAGTGTGGAGTGAAGTGACTGGAGCAAGCAGAGCTGAGGTTGGACAGAAGCCGTGTTTGAGCCGAGCGCGACGTGCTCGTGACCCACAGAATCTATTAGAGGACATGCCGCAAGTCAGAGCACATACCAGGTAGCAGGCAATTGCCGTTATCCAGTCGACAGTCAGTGAAACCTCCCTGTTGTGTCGCGGCAGACCGTACGCATTGCTCCAACGGCCGAACGTTAAGATCTCGTAGAGGAGGACGGCCGCTGGCCGTGTGGTTATCGTACCGCAGTGTAAGCCACTTCGAGACATGTATAAACCTCAGGACCATCTCCTATATGCAGACAGACAGAGGGTGGGCCCATTCTCGTCATGTATACATCGCAACATACCAACTACACCTACAGCCTACAGCGCCTACTTCAGTCAGAGAGCATGTCGCCTATCGCGTCGTCGACGGGGCGGTCGTCGAGTTCGCGTTCGCGGCGCAAGCGGTCCGATTCGCGGCGGGACTCGCGCCTGCGCCCGCCCCGGCCGCGGGGCGCCGAGTCGGGTGCGGCCGAGTGCGAGTGCGAGTGCGAGTGGCTTGGTGCTGCAGCGGAACGCTCGTCACGGGGCTCGCGGGACTGGCGCTTGTCGCGGATCTGGATCTCGCGGTCGGCATCCGGAGGCGAGCCGATTTCCTGCCGGTACAGCGCCTCCCAGAACGCATACTCGTCGCGGCGCATCTTGTTCTCCTCGTCGACGAGCATGAGCTTCGCCTTGGCCATAATGTACTTTGCCTGCCACCGGCTGCGGCTCATAACGGGCACTTCGGTCTCGCGGTCCTGGTCGAGCATGTATGTGACCACGGTGCGCTCGAGCGGGTATCGCTTACTCGCGCCCTCGTCGAATTCGTCGCTGTCCGAGCCGTCCTTTTTCCGGATCCGGCGCTTCTTGCCCGCTCCAGGGCGGCGGTCACGCACGTACTGCAGCCGCGCCTCCTCATCAGCTGTCTGCGCAACGATACGGTCTCGCGTGCGTCCCCGGACGCGAAGCACGACTTCCTCCAAGTCCGGGTCCTTTGCCAGATCGCGGATCGCGGTCGATACGTCGTCCTCTACCGCTTCGGCGGGTGCGCCGCCACGCCGCTTCCGCTGCGCAGAATGCACCGAGCGCACATGTTTGTTCATCGCGTCGGAGCGGGTGAATGTTCGGCCGCAGTCTGTAGTTAGTAGCTAGCTTCCTGGGATCTACAGCTACTCACCTGGTTCGGGGCACGAGTAGGGCTTCTCGCCGGTATGGGAGCGGATATGCGTTAAGAGGGCGTGTCGTGATGCCTGTTTCTGTCCGACGCGCTTGCACGTCGTCCATAGGCACGCATACGGCTGGCGGCCGGCTCCGACATGGTCTGAAGGTCAGGAGAGGTCCATAGGCAGACATAGCACCAGCGAGACAAAGGTCACTTGAAGGAGCATGCACCTTCAAAGCTTGGCGCACTCTAATCGAAAGATGACCTACCAGCAGTGATGTGCTTGACGAGATCATCCTGACTGTCGGCGACAGCCCCGCAGTCCTTCCATTTACAGTCCCACGACCTCTGCTCCTTGGCCCCGGCGTCGCGCTCGTCTCCGTCCGAGAGGAGTTCGTCAATCTCGTCATCGACATCAATATCGCTCCCGGAAAGAGCCGCGTCTTCAGCATCCGGCTCGACCTCCATCTCTCCCTCTCCCTCGCCCTCGCCTTCCCCGACCTCGCCCTCGAGCTCGGCCTCAAGCTCGCTCATCACACTCGCCTCCTGAGGCGAGGACGCCGCGGCGGCGAGCACCAGCTCGTCCTCCGACTCGTGGGCGCGCGGCCGGCGCCCGCTCGAGCGCCGGCTCCGCGTGTCCCGCCCCGGTCCGTCGGCTGCGGCGCGGCGCGGCATCGAGTGTGCGGGAGACTAGGTATGTGTGTGGGGCGTGAAGGACGGTACGCTTCGGGTTTCGGTCGATGGTTGCCAGAGACTCTCTTTCTCCTTTCAGTTACAGTGGATGACAATATGAACAATGGACAAGAGCGAGGGATGAGGATGATGAGAGAAGAGAAGAATGTGATGATGGTAAAGAGTGGTAATTCATCGAGGAGAAACGAAAGAGGTTTGCTTTCCAGTGTGGAGGCGCTCCCTCATTCCAATGATCGGCATTAGAAACTGAATACAGATATTATTAAATGATCGACCAGCACTCTAATTACCTATCCATTTTCCTAATGACCTCCACTTTGGATCTGGGTCACGTCTCTCCCCGCGCGTGAAATGCTCGACACTGTCAACAACAACAACAACAATCACAATCACCAACACCAACAACACCCTCTACAACACACCACCACAATGGACGAGCTCCCACAGAGCTCTTTCGAGCCCGTGGGAAGGATGTCGTTCCCAAAGTCGCACGTTCTGCATCCGGACGCGTGCAACCCGACAATGGACCTCGTCGCGCTTTTGGTCGAGGACACAGAGGCGATGAGCACACAGGTCGTGCTGATGCGCATGTCCGGGAGCACGGTGTGGAAAGCCGAGGTTGGAGGTAGGGTACTAGGTCTGGCGTGGACGCGTGATGGTAAGTCGCAGCGTGAACAGGCGAGTGGGACTGACGGCAGGAACGTACTTGTCGCTCCTTGTGCTCCGCCTCTCCCCCTGGCCGGAGGATGAGCTCAACGGAGGAAACAGGAGTACCGTCGAGCACCTGTCCGTGTATACCGGCGAAGTTGTCAAGTCTGTCCCTGCCCCAGCTGAACTGTTTGACGGCACGCTCGAACGGGACGACTGGGCGCGGCAACGTGGGCCCCGCCCGGTGTGGTGGCCTATGGAATGGGTCGAGGGCGCGGCGGCGTGGCCGGACCCCAAGGTGAGCTGACCGTCGTGAACCAGCTCACACCAGCCGGGCTCTAGTCTTATGCTCGTTGAATCTCTGCCCCGCGTAACACCCGTTGACCCACCGAAACCAACAATGTAAGCTGTGTTGTCGAATACTTCTCAGCTGACATCAGAATCAACCCGTTCGCACCGCCGGTCAAGGCCGAGGCGTTCAAGCCGGGCACGCACCCAGCACTAACGACCTTTCCCGCACTGTTGCCCAGCACGCCGCTCGTGAACCCCGATGTACTCCTGCTGTCGCCGAAACCGAAACAGACGGCACCAGGGCGGCAGGGTGTGCGTCTGTTGACGGGCACCTTCCCTCTCGCGCTAGATAACCCGTTTCCTCCGCTCGAGTCGACGCTTGGATTGGCACAGCGCGCCGACGCGGTTGAGCGCTTTCTTGACGTCATCCTCCGCGCGCTACAGGTGTGCGAGACGACGTTCCGCGAGAGCGAGAAGCAGACGATGATATGGCGCGAGGAGCTGGAAGAGTGTGGCCAGAACCAGGGCAGTGAGTTTGCCAGCTGTGGGCCGGACCTAACTCTCAGTCTCGGTGGCGGACGTGCATGCGGACCTCTTTCGCTTCCTCATGGCGTCGCGATGCGGACCGGCAGTACACGAGTGGCTGGGACAGCGCATGGCGAATCGCACCGTGGCCAAGTGGGAGGGCACGCTCGCGACGGCGTTTTCGACGATTCAGAAGCTGGTGCATCAGAGCATCACCCCTGCACTGGAACGCATCATACTGATTCTCGACGAACTGGGCGCGTGCTCGCGAGATATATCCGAGGTCGATCTCGCCCTAGACGCCACGGCTATCCAGCGCGCCCTCGCAATAGCAAGTGGGATGGCCTTGCTCGTCGAGACGATGCGGCTCGATGCCGAGACCGAGTATGCCGCCGCGGACGAGTGGTGCAAGTGGTTGCGATATGGTGGGCCCCCCCGCTTCTATAAGTATTGACGGCAGAAATGGCGCGCGGAGCAGGATCACCGGACGATGCACCCGCCCTCCCGACATACGACCTCAAGCTCGTCTGGTCGTTCATGAAGAACGGGTTTGTGTGCTCAAAGTTCCGCTCTCACTTTCCCCATCTCCCCGAGGCTAAGGGGGATGTCCTCCCGGCACATATTCCTGCCACTCTGCCGCAACCAGTGACCGACCTCGACGCTGTGATGCGCGCAACACTTGCGCGACTATCTGGCGGATCCGTAACTGACCTCATCCCCTCGCCGCCGCCCTTAGATCACTCGTTCTCGACCTCAATGGACACCCCGGTGCGCGGCTCCCCCGAGCCCATGTCCAGTCCCGACACTGTAGGCTCTCCCGCGGCCCGCTCCGAGATGCCGATCATCAGGCAGCAGGAGCTCGAGCCGTGGTCCTGGGCGAACGCGCTCGTTGCACAGTGCCGCGAGATCTTTGCGTCGTTCCGCCCCCGAGACCCCTTCCCGCTCCCGGTCTGGAATGAGGACAAGGCGCGCATGCCGGGCGAGATTATCTCGACGCGCACTATCGGCAACGAGGAGTGGATTGTTTCAATGGCCGGCGGAGATTCCCGTGAGTTGATCGCCTTATAGACCACCTCGGACTGACAGCAGTGAACATCCTTGTACAGAGCAAGGAGACCTTCCGCGTCTGTGCCGTCTCGATGTCAACACTGTCAGCAACAATCGTCCAGGCCTCGTTCTTCGACGACGAGGAGCTCGCACTCGTGTTCCAACACAATGGGGAGCGTTACCTCGCCACGACATTGGTCTCCTCGCTGGAGGAAGCACTCACCGCGCCTGTTCAGCGGGGGACAATTTCCGCGGCGGAAGTAGTACGTCTCATATGTTTATTCCACTGACGCCAGTTCCGCTCCCTCACACCCGCTCCGCTGGCGATCGCGCGCTGCCGCATCCTCGGTAACTCGCGGCGCGGGTGGCGCGAGCCCGACGCTGAATCATGGCTGCTTGCGCTGAACGGCCGCGAGGGGCGCCGCACGGGATTCGTAATGCTGCGCGGTGGTTACGAGGTGGTCGTGCTCGACATGGCGGACGAGGAGGAGGAGGAGGGAGAAGAAGAGACAGGTGATGTGGAGATGCAGGACTCGGAGCCATAGAGTGTAGAGATACGTATACATTGCATGTCGTTGCATGTCCAGTCGAGCACGTTGCACGTTGCAATCATGAGACATGTCGTGCATCGCGATGCTGATAAAGGGCGGGAATGTTTGTAGTTGCAGTTGCCGGCTTGCTCTGGATGTGGGGGAAATCAGCTGCAATCGTGCCAAGCCACAGCCACTGATCCACCCGAACTGCCATCCAACAACGTGCCCAAAAAAGTTGGTTCCCGAGATTGCGATTCCTGCGATCAACGAGACACTGTCTTTATACACCACCACAACCACCACTCTCCCCTCCCCTCTCCACTTCGTCCCCATCTCCCCTTCACTCTCCAAGATGCCCAAGAACCTCGTCGTCTTCGACTTTGACTGGTCGTTCGTGGACCAGGACACGGACCGCTGGGTGTTCGAGGTGCTTGATACCGCGCTCCGCCGCAAGCTCCAGGACCGGAAGAGCGCCGGAAGCCAGTGCATGCCCGATGTTGTGTGAGTGGAAGAAAGATACCCTTCGCGATGTGGTGCGATGCGGTGCGATGCGATGCGGTGCGATGAGTCTGACAAACTCCCCGTTTTGCTAATACAATACCAGCGACCAGACGATGGAGGACCTCTTCAACGCCGGCTACTCGCGCGAAGACGTGCTCGGCGCACTGCGCATCCTCCCCGTCGTGAGTAGAAAGAGCTAGACTGCGATAACGCCTTTAACATTCATCATCTATCACCTCTCTGCTGTTCCCTCCCCCCGAAAGCTCCTCTCCCGCTCACACGCAGCACCCGGCGATGAAGCGCGCCGTCACTGCCCTCAAGGCGCGCGGCGAGACCGACTTTCTCTGTCTCTCAAACTCGAACGAGGTGTACATCGGCACCATCCTCGAGGTGAGTGCAAAGCGAGGGCCGAGGGCGGGAAGAGACCGTAGTCATGTCGTGCCCGACATGATAACCCCTCATGATACGAGGCCCGGGACCTTGTTGCCGAATACCCGACGCCTCCAACAAAATATCGATGTTTCCTACACGTATCACTAACCGGGCAGAAACACGGCCTGACCAACCTCTTCAGCAAAGTAGTGACCAACCCGGCGCGGTGGGACGGCGACAGGCTGCATATTGGCCGCCTGGTCCCCGCCGACGGCCCGCAGCACGGCTGCAAGATCGGCTGCCTGCCAAACATGTGCAAGGGCGACGAGCTGGATGCCTGGCTCGCAGAGCACGGCGGCAAAGAGTCGTACGACAAGATTCTCTATGTCGGCGACGGGTCCAACGACTTTTGCCCCCTGCTGCGCATGCGCAAGGGCGACGTGGCGTGTGTCCGCAAGAACATGGAGCTCCACGACCGGATCAAGCGCGATGGCGAAAAGGTCGGCCTCGAGACTGATGTCGAGCTCTGGGACCAGGCCTGGGTCATTGACGAGTGAGTGGGAACTATGGGCTTTGCTGACATTTGCAGAATCTTCTCCAAGCTCTAAATGTGAGATCTTCTAAATGTAGAGGGGCGAAACGTAGATGTCAGGAATGAATGAAATGTCGCATGCGAGTGATCATATCATGCTCATTCGGAAATGCATCGGGGAAACATTGATACACTAAGCTCTCTGCTGGACTCGATCTGTCTGTGTGCTAGCTGCGACTGCGGACACTCTAGGCGGCACCGTACCCTCCATACCTCCGGGGCGAGTTGGGTGATGCCTGGTTTGGCGCGAACGGGTTGTTGCGCTGCTGCCCCTGGTACGGTCCCGAGTAGGACTGGCGCGCGTTGTGGCCCTGCGCGTACGGGAAGCCGGCGGCCTGCGTCGGCTGCAGCGGTGTGTACATGAGGTTCATGCTGTCGCGCTGGTCAAAGGCATCAAAGGCGCCAGCGGATGCGGGCTGGCTCGTGGCCGCTGGGGGCGGGAAGGCTGGGAGATAGCTGCGCGACGCGGACGGCGGGTCGTAGTCGCTCGTCGGCTGCAGACTGAGCTGAGACACGGCTGGCCGCTGACCGCGCGAGTGGTAGTCCTGCTGCTGGCCGTGGATCCCGATTGGCGGCTGCATCTGGTATGACTGGGTGCCGGAGAAGGAATGCGACGAGCGGTGGTGGCTTGGCGGGCCGTTGGGCGCGTGCACCGAGCCGTACTGCCCGGGCATGACGTACCCCTGCTGGTTCATGTTGACCAGCTCGGCCTGTTCCTGCAAGAATTCGAGCTGCGGGTATGTTGCGGATGGCAGGCCGCCAGAGAGCTTGTGTGCGCCTTGCTGCCGGCGCTCCCATGCCTCGACCATGTCCTCGCGATGGAGTACGGGCGTGAGCGACGTCCGGTTGGACGGGTCCGGGGCACCGAGATTGGTGAGGCGCGCGAGTGCTGGCGGGATAGCGTCCATCTGGTTGATCGTGTTGGCACGATTGCGTGATGAAGGAAAGTACGAGTTTGGTGGGGGATTGGTGGGGGCATTGATGATCGGAACATTGGTACGAGGCGCCTGAGATGACCCGTGATTTCCAGAGGAAATGCGAGGGTGATAGCTTTGCGGCGGGGCCGGCGGAGCCATGGGCTGGTGCCACGACGGGCCTGCTCCCTGCTGGTGCGACGCCACGCGCGGCTTGGTGTACGCCTGCTGCTGCGGCTGTTGCGAGTCGTAACCTGGAGAGAACGGACCGGGGCGAACGACGTTCTGCTGCGCGGCGTGCTGCGCAGTCTGGTACTGGTGCTGGTTCAACTGCTGGTTGTAGGCCGCAGCATCCGAGTACACCCGCTGTCCCCGCGTGGTCGCCGGCGACTGAACCAGCCCACCGTACTTTTTGGACGACGACGGCGTTGTGGGTGTCGTCGTCGTCGACTGGGACGTCGAGGTGGTCGACCTCTTGGAAGGGACAGACTGCGGCTGGGATGTTAACGCTGCTCGGCAAGGTGACACTCACCTCGTACGGCCCAGTGTACTTTTCGCCCGTGATGAACGGGTGCTTGGATGCCTGCAACGGCGTCCACCTCTTCATGGGGTCGAGGTTGAGCAGCCCCTCGACAAAGTTGATGAACGCGCGACGCTGAGCCATTTCTGAGTGGTCAGCATGAAAAGAAAGAGTACCACCTACCCTTGTCAACATCAGACTGCTTGGCACTCTTCTTCGTAAACGGATACTCCATGATAATGTCGGTCAATTTCGTCTGCTTGAAATACTGCTTGCTGGGCGACTCCTTTGTGCGGTGCTCGGTGGCGTACTGCTCCATCGGCTTGAGCTTGTACTGCTTGCGGCCGTGCGCGTCGAGCCCGACATAGTTGAAGAACTCGTTCGTCTGCTTGCCCATCTCGAGCAGATGTCCGGGCGGCAGACTAGATGTTAGCGTATACTCAGAAGCGCCAGCACTCACCCCATCATGTCCACAATGCGCGACACTTGGTTGTACTCGCTGGTACCCGGGAATATCGGCAAGCCGAGGAAGAGTTCCACGACGATACAGCCGAGAGACCACATGTCGATGGCGGTCGAGTACGGCAAGCCGAGAAGCACTTCTGGCGAGCGGTAGAAACGCGACTGGATGTAGGTGTACACCGTCTGCAGCTCGTGGCACGCGGAACCAAAGTCGATGACCTTGACCTGAGGCGACTGAAGCCTGGGAGTTAGAAGTGCTGGACGAAGTAACTCACGATTTCAAGAGAATGTTCTCAGGCTTGAGGTCACAGTGAATCAGCCGCGCGTCCTTCAGAACCTGGAGACACTCGAGCAGCTGCTGTGTGAATACACGGACCAGCTGCAGGCTAAGGCCCTTGAACTGGTTCTGCTTTATAAGCTCGTAGAGGTTGGAGGAGAGGCACTCGAACACCAGACACAAATGGTTCTTGTGCGTAAACGAGTCGTGCATGCGGAGAATGTGGTGCTCGTCGCGCGGGTCGTGCTCGCGGTTCAGCAAGTTGAGGATCGCAACCTCCATCTTGGACTGGTTGAGATACGCGGGCTTGTTCTTGACCACCTTGACGGCACAAATGTCGTGGGTGCGCATGTTCTGGCACTTGACCACCTGGCCGAACGTTCCCTGACCAAGGACATCGAGGATGAGGTACCTGGGCGTCAGTGTGTTCCCACAGCGTTCCCACAGCCGATTCAGCGCATTCAGCCGCAATAATTCTCACCTGTCGCCACCGTGTTCGCCGCCAAGGACGTCGTTGACGTAGAGAATATAGTCCCAGTCCTCGTTATCCGCGCCATCGTTGTACACTGGCTTACTCGGCTTGGTGAGAACACGCCGGGGATTGTCCGACGTCTCATACTTGAACGTCGGGTTGCAAAGGGTGTACGTCTGCGGCAGCGCGGTGGTAAGACACTTGAGAGGCTGTCTTATTAGCAGGGCCCAGCACAGCTTTGCACAAGACTCACACTCATATACTTTCCCGGAAGCTGGGTGTCGGCGCGGCGGCCCTGAGGATGCGAGTTGACCCTCGGCTTAAGATCGGACCAGTCGCGCACTGGCCGAAAGCCCTGGCGCGGGGGCGAAACAGACTGCGGAGGCCTGTTGGAGGGATGCTCGTACCGGCCAGAGGGCGTGACGGGTTGGCTGACGGTGAAGGATGACGAGTGGCTGCGCTGTGTGGGCTGGTATCCGCTGTGGAGCTGCTGGTGGTGGTGGTGCTGCGGAGAGGATGGGAGATAGGGAAGGTGGGGCGAGGACGGGAGATTGCTGCTGGATCCCTGCGGGGTGAGGAGATGGGGAGAGGGATCGTACTGTCCGCCGATGCTTGGCGAGTGGGGACTGGCGCGAAGAGGTGATACCGACCCCGACTGAGGGCTGTGGTGGGAGTTACGCCGATAGCTGCGCCATGTGTCTCCGGCGCCCCCGCCCTCTGCCGCGCGCGGGACATAGGGATTAGACGGCGCGTTGGGCGACAGCGCAGAGTTGTGTGATGGCGTCGACATGGCGGGGCTGGCCACTGTCGCGCCAGAGGAAAGTATGTTGGTCGAGATGGGCGGGCCACGCATGTTGGGCATCGGCGGCGGGCCCATCGAACTAGAGGGCAGCTGCTGCGAGTACCTCATAGGACTCGACATTGATTCTGAGCCCGAGCGGTTCGTGTTGACGTATGGCTGAGGCATCTGCTGCGTTGGGCGCCCGTAGGGAGCGTTGGAACCCCAGTTGTCGCCGGCCATGCCGCTCTCGACGTCGTCGGACGGATACGAGAATGGATCCTTCCTGCGACCGGTGCCCAGGGAGGCTGAGCGAGCGAGGGATCCCAGAGCACTGCCGCCGGCAGCTTCGTCGGGGTAAGCGGAGGGAGCGTAAGTCGGAAAGTGCATCGTCTGGCGCTGACCTGGAAGCAGAGACGACGCAGCGGCGGAACCGTTCGAGCTGGAAGTGTGGGAGTGGGTAAAGGACCCAGAGGGCGGCGGCGCGTAAGACGCAGATGACGGGGCGAGATGGCCACTCTTCGCTTGCTGCTGCTGATTCTGGCGTGCGGGGGAGCGGGGTGGCGCTGCGGGCGGCGGGGGCGGCGGCTGGGAGGGCTGCTGCTGTATATGCTGCTGGGGCGCGTATGTAATGGGTTGAGAAGGAGCAAACAAAGGAAGCGAAAAGTCGTCGTTAGAGTCGCGGTGTGTTGCACCGTGGAACGACGAGGGACGGGACATAGCCCATCAAACGGCCACGAGAGGGTAAGTCTGGCCGGGGGACCTGTGACCGGGATGTCGCGAACGGACAACGGACACCGGATGGCGGTATGGCTGGCGAGCGAGTGCACTCGGGTCTGTCGTGTCCTTTGGATCCTGCCAGCGGGGTGTAGCTGGGATGTTGACCACACACGAGACCGTGTGTGCCGAGTGTTGGATGCGGGATGCGGGTGTGGGTGGAGAATACCAATCTGGATCCGATCCACTCGGCGCCGCCTTGATGAGATCGGCGTCCGAGCCGGCGTCAGGTGTGGCGCTGCGAAACGCGGGAAGAACGAAATGAGGGTTCGTTCTTCGTTGTTCGCGTCGGGGACACGACACGGGGCGGTACGACACGGGGCGGTGCGGTCGAGCGTTGGAAGGGAAGAGCAGGCGCAGCTGCTCGTACACGTCCGAGGTGGCAGGCTACGGGTGTAGCGCTGACGGGCCCTTTGGGGGGGAATGACCAAACGTGTGTGGGCGGATTTCGATTCGCGTCTGTTTGTCGCCAAACACCAGTGAAGTGATGATCGCAAGTATCGCGGAGCCACGGTCCACGGTGGGCGAAGCGTCGAGACGAGTCGAGTGGAGAAGAGAGGAATGTATCGAGGAAATCAGTTCCTCGAACGTGGTAGCGATACGTAGCGAGTGACAATGAACAAGGAATAAAGGAAGGTAGTGTGGAAAGGGGTACAGAACGGAAACGGAAACGAGGCAGCTGGGAGACGACGCGCTCTATACTGCGCGCTGTGCGATGCAGATGAACGCTTTTCTCACTTCGCGACGATGGCGTCGAGAGTGACGGAGGTGGGGAGAAGGTCCGAAGGTTGGGAGAGTCGGAAGGTGATGGCCGTCTGGGCGTCTGGGCGTCGTTCCAATCGTTGGAACAAAGCGAATCAGACTCGCAGGTCGGCAACAGCTCGCTCGCAGGCAGCACGGGGTACACGGATCGGCGCGCGGTGTGTCTGGGATGGCGAGGATGTCGGCGACGGAGAGCGAGGCAGGGATGGTGGTGATGAGCGTTGTGGTGTGTTGGTGGTGGTATCGATGGGGCAGCGGCAGTCCCGGCAGTTGAGCGACACGGGGTGTGGACAGACAGGATGGGTGACGGCCCTGCAAGGCCCTGCGCGGCTCTGTGTGCTGTGGCCCCCTCGTTCTGGGTCCCCTTTGTCTCTCTGCCCCGCCTTGGCGCGCTGGAGCCGCTCCTATGATCCTGTGCGCACAGCGGCTGCCCATCCGCCATTAGCGGGAGCAGTTGGGTGCTAATGCCGGCACCTGGGGCGCTTCTAATCAAACAGATCCAAATTATGTAATGCCCTCCCCCATTAATGCGTCCGCTGCCGAGCATGCTGAGTGTGGCAGCCACCAGCCAGTTGTAGCAAGACTTCTCTTTTGTGTTGGCAGGAAATGCAGATGAGCTGACTCGACCTGACGATGCTCCGAGCAAAGCGGAGCTCCGGAGGCGGAGGAAGGGGGGATTGTCGTGATCGTCATGACGCAAAGAAGGGTAGTGTGCGTAGTGTACTGCACATCGAAAGGATCCACAATCCACGCTCTGGATTGGCAGTGGAGCGCCGATCGCGGGCTCTGGGCCTCTGGATCCCCCCCAGAGGAGCTGCGTCGCTGATTCCTAAAGCGCGGATCACAGAACAGGAAGGAAAGGGATGTGCGGGATCTGCAGGACACAGGATCTATAAGATCGACGCTTGTCGATCTGTTGATCTGTTGATCTGTTGATCTGGATGGGCAGTGGCGGGGCGTAATCTTTGTGGACGTTTATCTTGTGCTGCGCATACTTACTGCTCCTCGCGCCTCTCTATTCTCCCCCGCCCCGAGGCCATATCTCTCCTGGCCTCATCGCGTCGAGAGGGGTGCATATCGTACAGAATAATAGTACACGAGAAACACTGGCCAAGTTATCCCGCCGCATTCCGTCAAACAGGCAAACCACCTCGCTACCCAGATTTCCGCTTCGCATCACCCCACTCCACTCCCCTCTCTCCATCACTTGGGCGCCGGCCCAATCTCCTTGTACGGATAGTCAAACTTTGCGTCCTTGCGGCGCCACAGCTTGCGTCTGGGGGTCAAGTCAGCCGCTATATCTTCCTTTCTACCCACTTTTTCTTCTGCACGACATGCTCCACCATGACCTCGACGCAGTGCTTGGCTTTGAACTCGCGGATAAAGCGCGGGTCCCTGCCATCAGTACCCAATAAGAATCTCTCCACTCACCAGAGCTCACTCGCAATCCCCAGGTCCTTGCAGCACCGCATCAGCGCATTCGACTTGCACGCCTCAGTCGCGGTCGGCACGCCCGAGGGGTCAAAGTACTCCTGCTCGCCGCGCGCAATGGACACGAGGCGGCCGAGACACACGAGCCCCCACTCGCGCGACACGATCCGAGGGCCGACGTGCGTCTCCCCGCGCGGCGCCATGCCCCACCCGCCCGGGCCGAACGCGGCATTCAGGGTGCGCCGGTACTTGATCTCCGGAAGGTACAGGAGGCCATCTGAGCGTGAGAGCGAGAGAGCGGGAGAGGGTGGGCAACGAGAGTAAGAGGGCACGAGGGTAAGAGGATAGGGGAAGCGAGGTAGGAGCACGAGGATACGAAGTTACGGGTACGAGAGACAACACACCAAAGTCCAAGTTTAAAACACGCGTCAGCACTCCCACACAAGGACATTCCCCCACGTACCAGGCTTCATCTCCACATCCTCGGGATCCAGGGGGCGGAGCAGCGCGTCTCTCGCGTCCTTGTCGAACGGCCGCTCGCTCAGCCCGCGGAAGCTCGTCGTCCAGTCCAAAGCCGGCATCTCCCCGGGAAGGCGGGAGAGGACGTACGAGTCGGCCATCTCGGCGCCGGAGGTCGGGGCGACGGAGGTCGAGGAGGGGACGGATTGTGCTGAGGGAAGCGGAGAATAGTTCTCATCGGGGAGGGCGCTTAGTGGCGGGCTCGGCGTCGGAAGGGAAGTAGGGAGCGTAGGGTCGGCAGGCGGAGTGGGGGCGAGGTCGTCCCATGTCGGTGCTGTTGGCGCGACAGTAGTGGGTTTACGAACTGCGGGCCGGGGTGCGCGTTTCGGCGCTGCGGCGGGGCGCGCGGCGGGGCGCGCGGCGGCGGCGCGGGCAATGGTTGTGCTGAAGCAGCGGGTGCGGAGGAGGGACATTGTGGTGTAGAGGATGGTGGATGGAGTAACATCTGAAGATCTGATGAGCAATGTTGACTCTTTGTCTGGATTGAAAGTACGCGTGTGCCTCTGAACACATGGCTTTGTCGTGCGATTCGCGTGTGGGCCATGTGCATCCCATCTATGAACTGTCCATTGAACCTTCTGCCCATTCTGCCCATCCTGAGTGGACGCCGACTGCGAGTACTTATGATAAGCATGGCGAACAGCATGGCGAACGAAGTGCGGATGCACGCTGCGGACATGGCGGCAATCAATCTCACAGTATCCCACAGTACCACAGTCTTGGACGCACGTGCGGCTAATACATGCAGGTAGCAGGTACTGTAGTGCGCGGCCCGTTTCTTTCTGATGATCTGATACACACTCGCGTTTCCCGCGGGCAAAATCAATAAATAAGAGGTTCTCGTCGTTGCCAGATTACCAGAATCCAGATCCCAAGTGCGTGACGTGGTGACAATTACCCAGGGCTTCTGCTCCCCTCGCATTCACACCGTTACCCGTTCCCACGACGTAATCTGCCCCACTTGCCATTGTTCGCAGGCTAATATCGTTACATCCATTGCCACAGTCCGCAAGACACGAAGACGTACTGTATACTGTAAGGAAAAAAAAAGGAAAGTCAAGACTATCGGAACGGAAGCGGCTCGTCTATGGGATCAAAGAGAAAGAAAAGAATGAAAAAAGGTAGAAGAAAGAGCGTGAGAGCGCAAAGAAAAGTTCTTGGCGAACAACAACGGGACGACAGCAATCCACGGAGACACTAAATGCACACGAGGTGCGAAAAGGCGGTTGGCTAGACCTCTATGTCTGGCCGACCCGGCGAAAAAGAGTTTAAACGAAAATATGCTGATAGACGGGTGCAATGACAGGTCGCTGGCGTTGTCGGTCGTGCAGGGGATTGTTGGGAATGTATGTTGAGTGTGTGTGCAATATGGTGGTGGTCATGAGGTGTGTTGGATGCAAGTTGATGGACAGGGCGACAGGGGAGCGCGTTCTAGCTACGCGTGAAGAATATTGGGCGACATGGTTCTACGCCTAGGCCGCGATGAGTTGGATCTGCTCCGAGGTGGCCTCGGCGATCATCACCTGGACGTCGGCGTCCGTGTTGATCACCACCTCGTCACCATCAGAATCGAGCCATTTGATCTTGACCTGGAGGTCGAGGCCAGCGGCGCTGTGGCGGGCACTGCAAAGGCGTAGCTTTTTCACAACCTTTTCGTACAGTGTGCGATACGCAATGTCGGAAGCAACGCCAATGGAAAAGTTGGCGTCGCCAGAGCGCACCTTGACGAGAACAGTGGATGGCGCGGCGGATGGCGTGTCTTGACTGTTCTGGCGGGAGACTGGCGTGGCATTGGTGTATGGTGTCCGTGGGCTCTGGCTCGAGGTCTCGGACGTCTCGGTCGTCTGCGACTCTGCACTGGAGCGCTTACCGCCAACGCTCATGCGACGGTTGAAGTATGCGGTGCCGCCCGGTGTAGAGCCCAGGCCAGTGGACGACGACGAGGTCGAACCCGAAGCGTATGGTGCGTTGGAGTTCTGGCCCGGCCATGAGGGATTTGTCCCGTTGGGTGTTGCGGCGGACTGAGGAAGCGGGGGTACCGGGGACATCTGCGCCTGCTGGTAGACATTGGGTGACGAGGCACTCCGGTTGCGAAGGGCGGGTGGCGGTCCAGCAAGGCCGACGGTGCCAAACCCTTGTCTGGCCGCACCTCGTGCTCCGTGGGTGCCGTCCAAGCGGAATGCAGGAGGGGGATTGCTATTTGGTGTGCGCTCGCTGTCCTCCGGGTCGGTGGTCTGCCGGCGTCCGCTCAGTGGGGCATTGTTACTCCACGACGAGTCCGAGTGACCAGATGTTATGCGCGGCAGAGCGGGGGCCTGCGGGAGCGGTGGGGCGGCCTGTGACCGCCACTGGGCGACGGTGGGTCCGTTGTGGTCCTCGGTCATGGCGCGAGCGCGAAGCTCGGCGTGCTGGGCCGGAGGCATCGACTGCTGACTCTGAGCACGGCGGTTGCCGCCAGGCGGGAACGGAACGCCGGGGACGCCATATATAGCGAGGCCATTGAGCGATCCATTCCGAGACGCAAACTCCTCTTCGTCTCCTTCCGTTTCTGGCAGGTGGTGGTAGGAACCGCCTGGAGTAATTGGCGAGAAGAAGTTGCCGTGGTCGGTACCCGGGGTGGGGGGCGCAAACTGCGACTGGTTCCAGTAGGGGCGCTGGTTGGGGTCCGAGAGTCTGGCGTTCTGGCGAGCGCGTTCGTGGCGACTGCTCTGCTCCTTCTTCGCAGATGCAGCAAGCTCCAGCACCTTGTCGACCCACTTCTTCATCTGATCCTCTGATCGGCCAGACATGATGAACGAATCCTCAACGTCCTGGTCCGAGTCACCATTCTTGGCTGGTACAGACCAGACAATCTGCACACGGGGAGGGGCAAATTGCTGGTCTGGAGAATTGGGAATGAGAACGGCATTGTTGATGTTGGAGACGAAGATGCGGCCCTTGAGCGCCAACCGGGGCTTGGCGGCGAGACCACCCTTGCTCGCAGTCTTATCCTTGCGAAGCGAGTTCTTGGAGCCCTTGCCCTTCTTATCCGGGACGATCTCTTTGCAGCAGAGCATCATCTTCTCGAAAAGGAAGACGTGGTAGTCACGAGGAGAGTCGGCCTTGGAGACAGTAAACTGATCGTCGAGGTGCAGGTCACCAAACTTCTCGTAGTCGTGCCCCTTCCAGTCGTCAACGCGCTCGACAAGCTCGCGCACGGTCGCCTGCTTTGCCTTGAAGGCCGTCGTCTCATTAATGTCGGCGGCGATTCGGCGAACAGCAGTGAGGCCAGCCTGCAGCTCTGACCTGTAGGCGTAGTCGCGCTTGGCAGTGGCGTGCAGGATGGCGTCCAGCAGGAGGCCATACTTTGTGATCCGCTGAATGGGCTTGATCATAAAGGCCTGCAGTTCACGCTCAGGGTGCAGACACGGCCGCTCGCCCTCGGGAAGCGTCTGTCCCATCTAGGTCGTCAGAATAGCCCCAATACTTGGCACTCACCATGAGGTTGACCGTGTAGTCGCCGACGACCTTGATAGCCGTCATGTAATTTGCACAGTACGGGCCGTAGCACTCAAACTCCTTCTCCATGTCGACGAACGGACGTCCCCACCGTCCTTCTGCCCATGCTGCGGCTCCGCGCTCCTCGATCGGCTCGTACTCTGTTTCAAGTTTGATGAGGAATTTGCGCTGGAAGTCGAGGATCTGGCGGAGGTTGGTGAAGATGGAGTAAACAGTTTCAGCAGATATGAGCTCTGCCTTGAGAATCTCGACCGAGCACCGTTCGAGAATCTCGAGCTCCTGGACATATGACCGCTCCGAGTTGACGAGCTCCTCGACCGTTCTAAAGGCGGCGTCGATCAACGCCGGATCAGAAGCAGATTTCAGCTGCTCGRCCGTGACCGATCCTGCCGTCTCCGTGTCGATGGAACCGTTGACGGAAGTCATCAAGGGGTTGACGAGTGTCGAGGTGCTGCTTACTGAAATAGGCATTTCGTACGAGTCGCGAACAGTCGTCGAGGTGGTCATAGGCGTGACGGATGACAAGGACTGGTCTATGCTGCTGCCGAATGCTGTGGTGGGGGTGGCGCTAGTCGGCGAGAGTGCGGTGTCAGGAAGGTTGTCGAGCATGAGCTCGACGACCTGGAACACCTGCATCAGGCCGCCAGAGTCATAACCCTCGACATCAGTCTCGCCACCCGACGTGATGCCCCAAACTTGCGGGAATGCACACGTCGGATGTGGCCACCGTCCCTCGTCGCGACGCTTGTTCAACTGCATGATAAAAGCGGCAATGTAGAACTGGCACGACTTGCGGTTCTCAGGTCTTTTTGCCCAGTTGCGCACACCTTCTGGCGAGTTCAAGAGATCAGGAGGCTCGAAGGTGAGGGGTTCGGGAGCTTCCAGGTCGGCGTACAGTGGAGATTTTGGGGAAACGAATGCAGGGATGAGAAGGTTGTAGAGCGCACAGAGCGATGACCCGAGTCGGAAGACATGGCACATGTGGGAGACGACATCGAGTGATGGAGCGGTAGCCGGCTGTTCTGTCCAGGGTTAGCGGCCGTAGTCCTGTGGCCAGACGCGCCCTGGGCATCCACAAACAACTCACCCAGAAAGACGGCAAACTCGTCAACGTTGCGCAACCGTCTGCGGAGGCTTGAGGCCATCTGAAACAGTGTCTTTGTTGAAGACAGCGCCGCCGTCTTGAGGGCTAGCGCATTTTGCCTGGCGTGAGTGGGACGAAAGGAAAGACAACTTACGGGTTGGGCGGCATCTGGATAGACTGGATATCCAATGGAGGCAGTGGAGAGTCGATGCGTTGACTGACAGAGCCTAGACGCTTTCGAGAAATGGACATTGCTAGAATGGGAGAAGGTGGGTCGAGGGGGTGGGATGACCACCGGGGAGTGTGAAGTGGATCCCCAGTCGGCGGGGGGCGAGTCGGCGAGCTCGCTGGGGGAAAGCGCCGCTAGATGAGTGGCAGGGTGCTAAACGTCTTGGGTTCTGTTGTGTGATGGTAAATGTGCGGAGCGGCCGCGATGAGGGACACACACGGGACCCGGATGTTTGTTTGGCGCCGGTGCGACGGAGTGGATGGAGTGAGTGAGTGTGAGTGTGTGTGTGTGTGTGCGTGCGAGTCGAGGGAGGGAATAATGTGTTTGTGTGTGACAGGGAGGGAAGAGGGCGAGTGCAAGACGATTGAAGGGGAGAGTGCGATGGATGTGGTGGTGTTGGTGGTGTTAGTGGTGGTGGTGGACACGAGTAAGGCGGCCAGTGCGGGGTTTGCGTGGAGGCGTGATGGACAGAGTAAAGGGAGGTCCGGGAGGAGAGGTAGCCACCGGGGAGAACCGAGGGGGCCGAAGGAGCGCGTGGTGGTGGGAGGTGGGGGGGTTGGGTGGTGCAGGTGGTGGTCGATGTGGTGGAGTGTGCGACACACAGAGTGACACAGTGGCACGAGGGGAAGAGGGGGGAGGGGAGGCGGCGGAGGAGGAAGCAAATCGAGGTCGAGGGGCAACGAGCGAGTTGCTGACGAGGTCCGTTCGCAAAGTGATCACGATGATGGAAAGCGAGAACAGCGCGCGAGGGAGTGCGGGAGTTCGTGTCCAAGGGGTAAATGGGAAAACGAGGTTGGTGCACAAGGTCACAAAAAAGGAGCAACAAGGACAACAAGGCAACAGACCAAGAGCAGTGAGGGACGCATGGATGATGGCGGCGAAAAGGGCAAGAAACACGGGCAAAAAAAAACGAAGACACAGCGTCAGCACTGAAAACATGCGTGCAACCACCGGGAGCGAGAGGGCGAGCCAGAGAGCACGACGAGAGGGACAGAGAGGGGTTCGCCTGCATGGCATGGATGCACAGTGCACAGATGCAAAGCCACCAGCGGAACAAAACAGGGGCATACTGATAAACATGCCTGTTCCCCCTCCGGGCCATGGGCCTTCATTCTCCCATCGCGTCTGCGCACTCTTCCACTCTCTCACTCTCTCCCTTGGGACTCACGGAATGTCCAGGAAGCAATGTCAAGGGCGCGCGCCACACGACAAGGAATGACCAGCAGACGAGCAGGCTGTTTGGTGGGGACGTCTTCTGGCTGGTATGCCGGAATTGGGAGATGGATGAGGAGGTGTGCGCGTGTGTTGGTGGTGGCGGCAGAGGCGGTGGAGGTGAGTATGACCGGTCGAGCAGCACGTCACGAAGGCCGGAGTGGATGTGTGGTGGGCGGTGGGCGCGGGTACGCGGAAAAAAAGTTGGTTGACAAGACGGTTTGTGGTGGCGACGGAGGGCGCACAAACGCGTTGCCGAGCGGCGAGGACGAGGAATGGATGGGAGAGAGGGGATGCGGGCCGGTAGGGTGGTGACAGCCGACGATGAGGATCGACAGAGTCACAAGGGACGCGAGGAGATGAGAATGTTCAGAGAGTAGAGGGAAGGTGCGTATCAGTCGCAAGAGGTCGTGAGGGTCGTATGGTCGTAAATGAGAACGAGTTGAGAGAAGAGAGACGGGGAAGAATGGCGTCAGTTTTAAGAGCGAGGCATGGATGGCAACGCAGGACGAGATGTGGTGGTGGTGGTGGTGGTGGTGGTGGTGGTGGTGGTGGTGAGAGTGGTAGTGATGGTGGGAGAAAAAAGAGGAACGGGAAGCGTGGACACCGGGGAGGAAGGGAGTGTGTGTGGTGGTGGTGTGGTGTGTGTCTAAGAGTGTCTTGGGTCTGGATGACAAAGATGGAGTAGGGACACGGTGTGTGTGTGCGATGGTGAGTACTGTGTGCGCAGTGGCACAGACACAAAGAACGATGGCGAGGAGAGAGGGAGGGAAGAGGAGAGTCGAGGTGGATGGGATGGGATGGGTGTGGTGTGGTGGATGGGATGCACTCTGCACTCTGTGTTTCGGTGCCAAGAGAGTTGTAACCGGGGTATTAGGGGTAGGAAAAAGCAAAAAGACGGGGTCGACAAGGGCAACAACAGGTTTAACAGGTTGTTTCTTGTGTGAGAAACCCTGGACCTAGGTATCGATACAAGCAGGTCCGCCCCCAGTCTAGAAAATTGTGCCCTTTTGGCCTTCTTTTGGTTTTAGATTAATATGAATGTGTGTGTGTGGGTCGTTACTGTCGCGCTTGTCGCTGTTGTTGTTGTTGTCCTCGTTGTCGTCGTCGATGATATCGGCGGCGAGAGAGGGTGTGTGTGCATGTATGTGTGTGCAGGAGAGAGAGGAGGCAGGGGGATGACGGTGTTTGAGGTGTGGTGATGTGATGTGATTGCGCGGGAAGGGGGAGAGGGGGGCACGGACAACCGGAGGGAAGGCGAGGGAAGGCAACGAGGGAAGGCAAGGAAGGGAAGGAGGGAAGACCACAACAATAAAACAGGGGGAACACCACCACTGCAGCTGCAGCTGCAGCTGCTACTGTAGTGCCTAGTGGCAGTTTGCTATGGTGGGAAAAAAAAAAAGTACCACCACGGCAAACCACACTGCACTCTCTCACGATCTCCAGTCGTGTTACCAGGAATGTATACGGTATTCACGACCACCACCACGATCCACAACTATTCTATATGCTCGCAAGTCCTGTAATTGTCCCACTGCTGCACTCACCTCTGCGTGTTCTTGCCGCGGCAAAGAGTAACAAGAGAAAAGGATCTGTGAGAGATCCAAATCAAAACGGACGAGTCAATTCTGTCGCGGGGTCGTGTTTCGCACTCGGGAGAAGCGGGATGGCGAAGCACAATCCGAGTGTCGGATAGAGTATAGAGGGGAATGTCGGGGCGTAGACGGGGATGCCGACGGTGGGCGATCTTGCTTGAGAGCTTGAATAGCACGATCGCGATGGGATCTCTATGCCAGGCTGCAGGCTGTAGTCAAACAACTGATACTGTTGTGAATAGTCCTTATGAGACAATTCGAGACAACACAAACAGTCCAACGTCCAGAACACTGGGCAGTAACTCGCAGCACGCGACGGCAACGACGGCAGCGCGATCCGACACACCGATATCTGCTAGCTCGCAGCCAGAAGCGCAGAAGCAACGCCGTGGCTAGTAGTCACACAGCAGAAGCACTGGCGACCTCAATGGCGGTCTGGTGACTGGCACCTCAATGGCACCAGGCCAGGGGCGCAGGCTGCACACGAAACGCGTTCAGAATAGAGCGACGTCGGCACGGAATGCACGCGCTCAAGATCTCTAGGTCGCTCTCGAGCAGAGGCGCAGAGGACGGAACACAAAGTGCAGACCCTGCGTTGCGAGCCTTTTCTTTCAAGCCACACACGCCGTGGCGGTCGCGACCCCGTATAGAAGGGGGAAGGGAAGCGCGCGCGGGCACAAGAAGTGAGAGGACGAGACGATACCGGCGCCACCGCGCGGGCCGGGTCGGGGGGTGTCTTGACTGTCTCTGTCTGACGCGGGATGCGATGGAGCAAAGGCGCAAAAAAGTGCGATGCGGGTGACAAAGCGATGGGGTGAAGGGTGGTAGATGCAATGAAATGGTCTCCTTGGTACCGCGCCGAAGAACACTGGCCTTGATCTGTGGCTTGGACAGTACTGGGTCCGAGCGAGCAGTCGCGATCCGAGCAAAGTGGGGTAGTGATCGAGTGGACGCTACAGAGCGACAGCCACAAGATAACTCGTGGCGCCCTGTCTCTCTTTACGTCGCGGCGGTCCGTGTGCGTCGCGTTGACGTTGACGACTTCGCGTGTGCGCGTTGTGGAATGGGGGCGCAGCTGGAAGCTGGAAGCGCGTTTCGGAGCCGAGAGGGGGGGAAGGGGGTGTCAAGGTGTGTGTGGGGTGAGATGAGGAGAGAGTGTAGTGAGAGTGAGGCGACGTTCGACGGTCCTCGGCGTCGGCTGTCGATGAGTGGACAGAGGTACGAACAGTCGATGGCGAAGAGTGTACTGTCGGTGGCGTGCGAGGTGTACTCGACTCTGCGAGATGCGCGGCGCGTTGGGTTGGGTAAGCGGTACCGTTTCGTCTCGTCTCGTCCCTTGACCTCGACGGGTTTCCTTTGCGTTTCCACTTGCTCTTCATTACTGCGCCTCTTGTCTCCTGAGCATCTGTAACCTCTCCATACAGTATTTCTCGCGGAGGTAACGGTCTTCTGCCTCAAGAGGCTACATGAACAGCCCGGCGGCACTGCACTGCTGGCTAACTCTATAGTTGCTATGCCGCGGCGTGGCCCCGAGAGGTTGACAGCAAGGAGAGCAGGAGCGCAAGAGGCCGAGAGCCATGTGCAAATTACGGTTACTGCCATCCCCCTCTTGTATCTCCCACCTCCCCTGCTCTGTGTGCGAGCTCTCTGCCGTAGGTGCCCCCTCCCTCTCTTCTACAAGCTCGGTTCCTAGTCCCAGATCAAATCTAAAAACGGGACGGGAAGAAGGGAGGAGGGGGGAGAGGGGGGCCACAATACCACTACGCCTGGGCACTCTGGGGCTCTGGCCTTGTGCGCTAGCCCGCTGCCCCTCCAGCCCAACGACCTGACCATAATTGCGGGGTGGCCAGACCAGCTCCGGTACGACAGCGGCATCCGCGGCAAGAGCTCAGAGCTCAGATGGCTCTGATAGCCTGGACAAGCTGGACAAAGACTCGCAGTTGGTCGACGCCGCACGACCTCTCGGGCCTCTCAGTTCTCAGGGACGACGCGCGGGGTGAGGCCCCTTTTTGCTGGCGTCCGTGCTGGCTCGCTCTCTGCTTTTTTTTTTTCGTAGGTTAGCTTCCACCATTTACCTCCTTTTCTCGGTTCATTCCGTATTCCATTTCTCGCTTGTCTCTCAAGTCGCTTGGCGCTTGTCGCGGCGGGGATGGGCCGGATGGGGGCGGATAGGAGCGGCGCTGCGGTCGTGTGGTCTTCGCAGAGTGGTCGTCGCAGAGTGGCTGCTGATGTGGGCAGTAATGTGGCCGGGATAGATCGCCGCGCTCGCGCTCGCGCTGGCCGCTGGACTGGCTGACATGATCCGTGAATCCGTGAATCTGCGCTCCATGCATGGATGAGATCTCTGCAGGGATCATGCAATCATGGACTCTACGGCGCCGCATCTCAGTAGCAGTCCCTCTGCAACACGCATTTTTGCATAATCCTCCCTGGCTCCCATACTGTCCCCAGGGCGTGTTTCGCACCCACATGAGGAGATAGAATTGCAGCACAGCGCCAGATGTCCCAGTGGGGTGGCACTGCGCGGCGCAACACGAAACGCAGGGCTTTACTGTACATCAAGCGCCGCCGCCCAAAAGCCCAGAGGCCAGAGGGTCCACAGCCGGCCAGCGCGCGGGTAGTGGGATCATAATATCATAATGATCATAAAATGGGACCCAATGTGGCAGGTGGTCATGCTGCGAAACACGACAACACGACAACAGCCAGGGACTCGATCACACCCAGCCAGTTGGCCATTACAGCACCACAGCACCAGAACACATGGGGAAGACTACTGCTCTGTCGATCTGCCTGCTCGCTGTCTGTTACTCTGTTTCGGCGTGATATCTGTGTTTCTGGCTTTTCTCGGAGATTGGGGCGAGGTACAGTAGGTGATCCAGAGCCAGAGAGCCAGACTACAGGCCCAAAAGACACCCGCAGTATCGCAGCACGAGTACTGTGGGGTATCGCGGTATCGCAGTCTCGGCGCGGACGGAGAACACGGGGGAACGGCGCCGCGAACAAAGGTTTATCGCCGCTTCGCCGATGCGGCGCGGGTCAATTCCCAACTTGAACCTTGTAGTCTTTTACGTTTTGCCCCGCACAACGATAGGGGGGAGCAGTCCAGTCGGCGAGTGGCGGACGAGTTGGATGAGAGTTCTCGAGTCCGCCGACCGCGATTGCGGGCAACACGTCGTCGGCTGCTCGAGTCCGCCCGTCCCCGCACTGCTCTCTATCCCGCTATCCCGCTGGCCCGCTGGATTACCTCTGCATTTAGGATTTATTGGAACACACCCCATTGTCCTCCGACGGACGTGCCTAGTGGAGCAGGCACTCCGATATCGCGAAGGCCGTCAGCTCGAGATCCAGCTCGACCTCCGGCCCCAGCTCCAGCTCCGGTTCCAGCGGATATAGCTGCTACCCGCAACGTGGCGATGCACACCATTGCTCATTGCTCACCGCCACCGCCACGCCGGGCCGGCGAGAATGTCACGGCGATGTCACGGGGCTGGGGCAGTGATGGGGATGAGGGAGGGGGTGGGATGGAGAGTGATGAGATGAAGTGAAGAGTGTCACAGTCAGAGGCAGTCAGTTACCGTGGGTGAGAATGCACACCGAGAAGAGAAGAGACCGAGATCGTCACACCTCTTCAATAACGCTGCTGCGGCCCGCAACTTCGGACAACCTTGTCCGGCTTTGTCTCCCACCAAGAACCAGAACCAAGAACCAAGAACCAAGAACCAAGAACCTCGGAAAAACCTTGTGCCGCGATATCAGCGCGACTCGGCACAGCTGCCGACGCGGACGTGCGGGTGCGGATACATACGATGTGGGATGCATATAACCTTGAGGATCTCGAGGTCGAGTTCAAGCTTAAGCTCTGTGGCGCTCCGCACCTCCGCACCTCCGCACCCCCGCAGCTCCGCACCTCACATCCCGTCACCGCCCGGGCACCTCCGCCCGCTGCGGACTTGCGGGGCCGGGAAGATCGGATGCATCGGTTGCATGCTTGCTCGCGCTTGGGGGCGGGAGTTGTGAGATGCGAGTCGAGTGCGGGTGGTGCGAGGTGCGAGGTGCGAGGTGCGAGTCGGGGTCGCGAGTCGCGAGTCGCGAGTCGCAAGTCATGACGCCTCATTTAGTGTGCCGAGTACGAGTCGGCCACACATGTAGTTATGATTCATAGGTGCATTAACCTACGTGTGACCTGATCTCCTCCTTGGCTGCAGCTACTGATACGGTCGGCCCCGTGGCGTGACGCGCTGCGCTCACCTCACCGAGATCCTGCAAGAAGCTGGGAAGTGGGGAGTGTGTATATACACCCACCGACGCGCTGTATCAGAGTAGCAGACATGAGTACAAGACCGAAGGACCGAGGTGTAGCGCATGCCATCAATCCCACTGTCTGCAGCTGTCTGCTCTGTGCTCTCGCCCTCGCAGAATCGCAGGAGTATGGATCAAGCATCGAAACAACGAAGCTTAACCCATGTGCTCGGGTACTACGACCAGCCGGCTACATGAGCGCGACGCACATTGCCGTGCCCGACACCATGTGCCCCACGCGCGCGACCTCATGAGTTGCAAGAGTCGATGCATGATGTACGAATTTGCGTCTATCTTGGGGCATGTACCGCGTGGTGACCCAGCAGCTAATCACCTAGGTGACAGCTAACAGGCAACAGCTAACAGCTAACAGCTAGCAGCTAGCAGGTAGCCACATACCTCCATCTCACTGATAACGAGTCGGTGCCGAACACCCCCGACGGCAGCACACGCCCACCGTCTGCATGTCCGACCTAGGGGATCAGAGGAGCGCGCAATCTCGTTCTGTTCCGAGTTTCCGCGTTTGGAGGGGCTGCGTAGTTCCCATCTTCGCGCTCCTGTCTGATCCTGATTCCTCAGAGAAACACAAAAGAATAATTAAAAATCATGTACTGACAATCTGAGATTATCCCCTCTCGCTCTCGGGACCTGCTAGGCTAGCTAGGCTAGGTAGGGCAGTTGGCCACAATGCCGGCATGTCCGGCGGCGCTGCCTGTTTCGGATACACCAGGATAGCCAGTATAACCAGTGCTCGGTCTCCGCACAGGAGTCGCCGAGACTAGCCCATCTGAGCAAGTGGTAGTGAGACCCCAATCTGTTTTTGCGAGACGCTGATACTCTCTGGGTCTCGCCAAATTTTTGGTCTCGCCAGACTCTGGGGATCGCGGCAAGTGTAGCTGGTAGTAGTCACACGTAAAAGAGACCTTTGGGTCGAGTAGCGCGTAGCTACTGTTTCGGCACCCGCATTCCGCCCACACCGAGAACAAAACCGAGGCATCGAGGGGGGAGCCGAGCACGCAGATACTTGATTTTTTTTGGGCTTGACCACTTCCCACCGCGACGCGCACACAAAAGTACTATGCGCTGGCTGGCCGCGCATACTCATGTACTCATGTCGCGGCCGCGGCACGCAGTGATAATTAAATGAACGTCCCAAAGTCTCACACAATCGGACGCGGGCTCTCGTTACATGCCGACATGCGGTTCTGGGGTCCAAATTGATAGTAGTCGCGTTCTGATACTCTTTCCAGTCTGGGAGTCATGCCGCAGCACGATAATAATGAACATCACTAGTACTTTCGCTCTTCACCAGCTAGCCCAGCCAGGCCTGCCCCTCGCACCCTGCTCCGTCCTCTGGCTGGACGTTTCACCTGCGCCGGATCACGCAATGCCGCTCCCAAAAGCCCTGGCTTCCGGCGACACGATCACAACAACACTCATGTATCGCGGTTGGTTTGGCTTGCCCTCGATCCCTCCATGATGGCGGTTACCGGGATTCGTATTCGATAAGCTCCGAAACGCTCGGGAAGCGGCGGCGTACATCTGCGTTCATGAATACGTGGATGTATGTTGTTTAGCTGATGGTCTAGTTGCTGGATGTCTGTGCTTGTTCATGTTGCTTCCTGTACCTCCGGGAACCACAGAGGCACCGACCCGTTCCGGTTCACTAATGCCACACTTCCGACTGATATCGATCTGAGATATGAGAGATCCGGCGGGAGCACAGCCTGCGGCAAAATCACCTTCGGCTGGCTGTTCGGCTGGCTGTTCGGCAGCCTGTTTTCTCGTTTTCTCGTTTCTTTGTTGTCTTTGTTGTTCGTTGTTTGTTGTCCGCTGTTCGTTTCTTTCATTCCCGTGTTCTCCAGCTCGAGACTCGAGGGCGCAGACTGGGGCGGTGCGGTGCCCCCGTGCCTCTTCCCGACATCTCCAAGAGACATAAGGTACATATCACGATATGATCTGCTCTAGTGTTTATGTACCGGCGCACAGCTCATGGCTATCAGCACCCAGCCTCATTCCACTTGCCACTCGCGTACATCGCACACTACATTACATGCCTTGCACACTCCAGCACGTGGCGATCACGTCCCGCATCCGATCCAGTAATCCAGTAGCCCGGCTCGCACCTCGCGCGCTCGCGCACTCGTGCAGTTCGAGACTCGAAGACACGCTCAAAACTCCTCCCCGGCCCCCTCCCCTTCGGAGATTTAGTCACACTCTGAGTACATGGCTCGGAGGAGATCTGCGATCTGCGATGTGCGCCGGAATCTGGAGCTTGCAGCTTGGTGCTTAGATCCCGGAGATGGGACCTGATCCCCTCAGCTGTCGGCTGTGTAGATGCCAATTGGACTGTCCACTCCAGGACCGGGGGACTGCGATGATAATGGCTCTCAACACATTTGCCACCCGACTCCCGATCGACGCCGATACAGCGTACCTCCTCATCTACGCCTCGCCTCCCCGCCAAGTGGCGAGTCACGCCCGGATTGCTGGATGCGGGATATTGTGCGCTTCACCCGGATCGCTCTGAATGGTCGGCACCCAACCCGGCACTGCGCACTGGAAATTCTCCCTTCTTGGGACGTAATCTCTCCGCGCTCCCTGCCTCGGCCTGATTATACGTAACGCCCATCGGGATAATGTCGCGGTCCGTCGCTGATAGGGGCCATGTCCAGTCCAGGCTGGGCGAGTGATGAAGGTCCGGACCGACGTGAGGCTCGGACTGAGATGTCTCAATGTGTGTGCGTCACAGGACTAGAGGATGAATATGTTCAGGAGTTCCTTGATGAGTGTCAGTTCCATGAAAGTCGGTGGGTCAGCGGGTCAGCCACGTAGCACGGCAACGTTTTCATACAGTACAACAATGTCTAGCACCCTCAGCGCATCTCAGCCTTGAGGCGCGTAAGCTCCCTCTCCTGCGCGATGAGCCGTTCTCTGTCATGTCAGCAAAGCACTTTCAAAAAAACTCACCTCCAGCGGTCCATCTGCTCGACTATGCGCACGCGAATTTCGCCCAGGCGGTTGTGCTCCGCCTTCTCCATCTCGAGCGAGTACTCGAGCGGCACGTCCGCACTCCCCGGTTCGCCGGGGACGCCGACAGGCGCGACAGACAGCGGTGTGCCAACTGCCGGTGTGCCGCCGCGCGGCGTGCCCGCCCGCGAGGTTGCCGCGGGAGTCGCGGTGCCCGCACGGCTCGCGGCCGGCTTTGCGCGCGCCTTCTTCTTTCCCGTCCTGACCTCGTGTTCCTCTCTCTGGTCCCGCGGCCGCCGATTCCGCGCGGGGAGCGGTGTCGGCGGATGCTCGTCCATTATCGCCAGAAAGTTGGTCGTCGGGTCAGAGAATACCAACTCGTCGTATTGCCATGCGTGGACGGGGTACGTCGAGGCAACAGAGACTGGCGGGGGGAGCACGGGCGTGGCCGGCGCAGGCGTCTCTGCGGGGGTGGCGGCCGCCGAGTCGTTTGCATTCGTCGTCGCCCCCGAGTTGTCCGCCGTCGCCGGCGTGGGGGCTTCCGTCGGGGGCGCGTCCTCCTTCTTCACCTTGTCCCCGCCTGGCGTGCTAACAGGCGTCTCAGCAGGCGGCGGCGGCAGCGGCGGCGCCTCGATCGGCTCGCCCCAGTGATGCAGCTTGATCGGGTGCTGCAGAGACAGCGCCTTCTCTCCCGCCTCGGGAATAAATGTAATCTTGATCTGCACCGTGAACTCGCCCCATCCGGTTTCTGTGACCTTGTACGGTGGCCGCTCGCACACTGCGGTATTAGCATTCACAGTTTGCACAATCTTCACTCGGTACGCACCGCGGCTTGGGTTCGGGTATGTCTCGTGGAGGCGGAATACAACACGCTTGAAGAGGTACGACATGTCGTCCTCGCCGCCTGGGAGGTAGTCTACGTCGATGGGCGGGGGTTCGGTGGACGACGAGGCGGCCGTCTTTTCCGGCGGGGGCGTCGCCGCCGACGTGAGAAAAATGGTCCAGCGGTGAGTGTCTGGCGTGAGTGATGCGCGTGGGCGGGGCAGGCGAGCTACTTTGTTCAAACACCTGCGCACTGAAGTCTACTCACGGCCTTGGGGCGCATTCAGCTTCTCCTCGTCCGTCAGCAGGCGCGCATGCGAGCCGTAGATGATCGGGCGGTGCACCTGGATGCCCTGTTGTCAGCTACTTCGCGGAAGACGTCAGCTCACCTTGAGGCGCTCGTTGCCGCCGGACATAGTGAATGGACTGGAGTGGTGGATGGAGTGGTGGATGAAGTTGATGCAAAAGTGAGTGTTGTGGAAACGAGGTTGGATTGTGCTCGACATTGACGGTGGGGTCACGTGACTTGTTAACATCTTAATGTCGCCCTTCGGACACTCTGCTCGCTATGCATGCTGGTCTCGGCGCTATCCTGTCCAGCCTGTACACTATGTATGATGGTTGTCAGAGTCTTAAAGGGGGGATACTCGTGCATGACCCCGTTTGTTGCTGGTAATCACCAGGCCCACTGTCCACTGTCCCTCCCACTTTGTGCCGTGTTCTGCCGAGATGAGTATTCCCTCGACACATTGCCATCGTCCACTCCACCACTTTACATACATCTCCACAAAATGCGGCGCGCCTTCACAGCAACAGCAGCCGCCACGCGCCTCGCCGAGCCGGTCCTCGCCTCCTCCTCGCGGCGTCTCGCGGCGCGCGCGCTCGTTGCGTCCTCCGCGTCCTCGAGCCGTCCCCGCGTAACCGTAGCCTCGGCGGGAGTTCGCTCTTCGCCCTCGCCCTCCCTCTTCACTCGCTCCCACTCCACCACTGCCGCCGCTCCCCCGGCCCCAATCCCGCCCATCTCTCCAGAAAACACGTACGACATTGTGATTATCGGCGGTGGGCCCGCCGGCCTCGCCCTCGCCTCTGCCCTCGGTACGTATGGGGGGTTAAGCGCTACTGAGTATTGACGACAGTCTCGCACAAGAGCCTGCGCGACACGACGCGCATCCTCCTCCTTGAAGGCGGATCCCTCGGTCCCGTGCGGAACTGGGACGACGCGGGCGGCTGGTCGAACCGCGTCAGCTCGCTCACGGCCGAGAACATCGAGTGGCTTGACAGTGGGTAGATCGAGGATTCGGAGCTAATGCCAGGCATCGGGGCATGGAAGCACATTGCGCTCGACAGGTCCCGCGCCGTCGAGGACATTATGGTGTGGGCAAACCCGGACGCAGACTCGACGCCGATGCTGCATTTCCCGGGCAATGGCGAGGCGCTGGCACGCATGACGGAGAACATCAACACGCAGCGCGCGCTTCTCCGGTGCTTGGAGGAGGCGCCGCCCGGCGTCGTGACTGTCCGCGAGGGTGCGCGTGTCAATGAGATGCGGTACGGTGAGGGGCGCGGGTGGGTCGGCCTGCGTGTCGGCGACGAGTGGGTGCGCGGCTCGCTCGTTATCGGCGCCGATGGACCAAACTCGCCTGCCCGCGCATTCGCCGAGATCGACACTTTCGGACACGCGTACAATGCCCACGGCGTCGTCGCGACGCTTGAACACCGCCCCGACCCCGTGTGGCCAAACCACACCGCGTTCCAGCGCTTCCTCCCCACCGGCCCGCTCGCGTTCCTGCCCCTTGGCGAGGAGAACTCGACCATGGTGTGGAGCACGACGCCCCAGCTTGCCGCCGCGCTCAAGCGCCTCACCCCCGAGGCGCTCACGGTCATGATCAACGCGGGCTTTACGCTCCCCGAGGCTGACCTTGCGATCCTCAACGAGGCGATGCTCGACGCCGACGCGCAGGGCGCCCCGCTCTCTGCCGAAGCGCTCAACGGCATCCTCGCCTCTCTCCCCGACATTCCGCAGACCGAGGCCCCGCTTCCGCCAACAATCACCGGCGTCCAAGCGCCCTCCGTCGCGAGCTTCCCCCTCCGCCTCTCGCACGCGGACCAGTACACGACGCACCGCGTCGCCCTTGTCGGCGACGCGGCACACACCACCCATCCGCTAGCTGGGCAGGGCCTGAACGCGGGCCTGGCAGACGCCCGTGTGCTCGCCTCCACGCTCGACAAGGCGCGCAGCGTCGGTTCAGACTTGGGAAGCATCACCGCTCTCGCACCCTACCCCCGCGACCGCTATCTTCCCAACCACGTCATGCTCGCGGCAGTGGACAAGCTCAACAGCGTGTTTGGCGCGCGCAACCCGCTCATCAACTGGGCGCGTGGGACGGGATTGGAGGTGATCAACGAACTGGGCCCGCTCAAGGCGTTCTTCATGTCCAATGCGGGTTCGGGAGCCAAGGGGGCGCCGCGGACCGGACCCGCGCGGGAGTTTGGTCGCTCCAACGCCGCAGACCCCCTGTATGGCCGTCCGGCCGGACTGCCTGCCGCCCTTGCTGATGCGTCCGAGGCGTTTGAGACCGCGCGCAAGGTCGCGTCTGCGGCGGGTGGCGTGCTCGCCGAAGGCTTCAAGAATGCGCTTCGCCGCGGGGCGGATGCGCTGGAGAAGAAGTAGATGCGACGGGAGGATGCAGGACTACTCGTGCAGTGCTTGCGGGGCTACTTATGACTGACTACGACCATGATATTCTCCTGCCCTCATCTGCGTTGTCCTTGCAAAGTTTTCTGACCGCAAGTCTCGACTACCTCTTTGACGTACAGTACATACATTGAAAGACAACGTGTTGCAAGACTTTTGTCTGGGTCATCATCCGTGGATGTTCGCGTCAGACAGCTTTCGATAAAAGTCTGTCATTGCCGGATTGTAATCGCCAGTCGCGTGATAACTACCGCGTGATACTCTATCATGCCAGCCGCTAACGTGAGCAAGAGCACGGCCGATCCGGGACACTCATCTCATCAAGACTATACGGGTATCGAGAACATGTGCAGACCAGACTAGAAGTGTCCTCATCCCCGATTCCCCCGTCTCTCTTCTCCCAACCTTCCATTCCCACTTTTACTCCGACTCTGCCACGTGCACCACTTGCACCACTTGCACCACTTGCACCACTTGCACAGTATCCCACGCAGCCAAGCCATCATGAAGCTGCCCGCCCTCACGCTCGCCCTCGCCCTTGCGGTCTCTGCCGCCGCCGGCCCCGTGTGCGCCTTTGACAGCATCGACCTCTTGGGCCTCGCGCGCTGCCACGCAAAGTGTAATCCCGCGTGGCTCAGGTGCTGTGTCCGCGCAGAGGAGGGTACGTCGTGTAGCTGGCCTTTATGCTGATACTGGAAGGAACTTGGGGGGAGAAGAACGAGGATCAAGTCAAGATCACCGCCGAAAGCAAGCTCTGGCTACTTTGGGAGTGCGGGTACATCTCGGGCAAGTGCATGAGCGAATGCTGGATCTCGGTCCGTGCGATGTAAGAAGGCGTTCGACGGCCTTAAGGCGTAGGATGGTGGATACTATACGATACGAGGGAGAGACGAAGGGTCTTTGGTATACATGCAGATTAGTTGCTCTGTCGCCACGGTCCATCGAGCCACATCCATCATGACATGCTGGCGCGATCCATGTTGACCGGGTGTTGAATATACCGCACGTTGACAGGAGAAGATGCCCTGCAGAGATCCCTGGCTATCAACACCTCACGTTCTTGCTCCCGATATCTAAAATGCCAGTGCTCCTGATTCTGTAATGTCCGCAGCTCTCCTCATTCTCCCTCGCCCAAGCCCACACCAGTACTGCATCACACCGATCCCGCAACCCTGTCTATGTCCATCTAAATGTAGGGGGGGCCGAGCTGCTTCCTGAAGACGTTGCTCAGAACCTCGACGACTGCCTGTTAGCTCTACGTCTGCGCACAGCACTTTGTCCTCACCGAGGAGAAGGACACCACCACCGGGGGCGAGACGGAGGACCTTGGGCGCAAAGCCCTTGTAGAGGGCGCCGAGACCCTCCTCGCGACCGATGCGGATGAGGGCCGGGTAGGTCCACTCGCCAGTGGCCTTGAGCTGGAGACGCGACTTGACGACGTCAAAGGGCGTGTTGATGACGGTACCAACGAAACCACCGACGGTACCAGCGGCAAGGTTGTTGAGCATCTCCGACTTCTTGTCCGTTGCCTTGGGGAGAAGGGCCTTGACCTGGAAGATCGAGCCGAAGTAGCCACCGTTCCACCACCAGTGGCGCCAGAAGGTGGGCTCCATACCCTGGTAGAGACTGTCGTTAGAGAAGACTAGCTGCCGGAGACTCACCCAAGGACACCGTTCCTCGCGACGACCTTCTTCACAACATCAATGGGACCAGCGTAGGTCGAGGCCTTGTCCTGGAGACGGATCTTGACAAGCTCGAAAGGGGTGACGATGAACGACTCGGTGGCACCCGCGCAGCAACCAGTGAGCATGGCAAGAGCCTGAGTGTTCTTCTTCGCGCCGTTGTCGGTGAAGAGGTTGCCCCACCAGCCTGGTCGTCAGCACCAGCAAAGGATACGCAAGGTTGGGAAAGCGTGACGGCGTTGGACTCTTCGGTGCGCATGCTGCAGCACTGGACGAATCGTCCAGCAACTCCTGCGCCTGAAGTCCAACATGGGATCAACAAGCCATCGAACCGTGGATCGTCCTGCGAATCTGGAGTCCGGGGCGCATGTTGATCTCGGAGTGCGGAAGATTCCACCGATCCCACTACGTGATCCACTCGTGTCACAACTCACCGTTAGCAGCAACTGGAATATGTCAGCTTCAGCTCATGGTCTGGCGTTTTACAGCGGATGCTTACACTTGACAGCACGCTTGGGCGCCTCCATCAGAAGGGGCGAAGCGATACCGCGGTAAAGACGGCCGACACTGTGATGTTAATCCTGTGGTGCGTGGCGTGTGTTGCAGGTTGGCTGTCACATGCAGCTTGCGAACTTTGGGGCCAGCTGCTGTTCACCGTCCCCGCATCCCAGACTCACCCCTCCTGCTTCACGATGTTGGTGAAGGTGGTGATCATGCCGGCGGGGGTCTTGCTCGAGTCGAGCTGCTGGCGCGTCTTGACGACATCAAGGGGGTAAAGGAGCTGGGGTCAGTGGGATGATGAGAGCCGAGACGTCAATCGCCAATAGACAGAGTGGGCGAGCGAGTGCAAGAGTCCGCAGACGCGACAGTGCGAGAAGACTGCGTGGAGACTCTGCCTGCGGACAAGGGACCAAGCGCATCCGGCTCGGACGACCCCATGCTGCGGAAACCCCTCCCCATGCCGGACCAGCTCCAACTCTCAGCAAACAGGACGTAATCCCCAAACCCTCGTGCTGTCTTCGCACGGGCTCCGCTCGCCCACCCTCACGCGATCATCGCCATACGCACCAGGAGCTCCGTGACACCTGTCTGTCAGCCACAGTACGCTACATGCGACGCTTCCTGGGAGTTCGCGGAACTCGGGAAGCTCGGGACTTACCAGCGACGGCACCGGCCGTGAAGGTGTACGCGAAGGGAAGGGCTGGGGGGTCAGTTATGGGCTAGGTGGTGGAGAGCAACACAACGCGGGAAGCGGGGAGTGGGAGGGCGGGGAGCTGCGGTGATGGACGCGCGATACAGAGCATGCAGATCGGGAGGGCGCGGGGGAGATGTCTAAAGACTGTGTACCGGCGCCCTCTTCGTCTCGGCCTCGCGGCCATATGCTCGGTCGCGTGCCGCCGGCATCCGACGGACCACGGGCGCAGCTATCCCGTGTCCATACCGCGTCCGCTCGATCCTCCCGCTTCCGTCGTGCGCGGTTATGCTCGTTATTCTCGACACGTACGGGCCGGCTTGGCGGTCTTGGTGGGGGCAGCCATTGTGGGTGGGAGGAGTGGTGAGTGGAGAAAAGAAAGAATCAGACGAGCTCCAGACTAGTACTGATATAAAAAAGACTGCGGGGTTCGGTGGTCGCCAAACTCTGCCAGCCCAGCCCAGCGGTATGGAGAGCGCGTGATGAGACACTCTGCTCTGTCGTGTCAGGGATTTCTAACCGCCCCCAACCCCAGAGCCCCCCTGTTCACCGCGGGGCGTGTTCCGGGGCCGCGCCTCGGAGCCTCGGAGCTGCCGACCTCGATGGTATAATGGTATTAGCGTGGCAAAGCGTGGCATTTCGCTTGCACAGTACTGCCGTAGCTGCCGTACTGCCGTGCTGCCATCTACATAGTTCCGCACCAGCAGCACCGAAGCGGACCTCCGCGCTGCTACCTCCGCTGTGATTGCTGATAAACTACCGGTCATCGATCATCGCAGACATGCCTCGAGGCCATCACTTGTCCGCCCCTCGTCGTCGCGTTGCGCTAGTTGTCGCTATCCTCCGATGCGTACGTGCTGCTTCTCCCCCCTCCCCGTTGACCGCCACTTTGTCAATCCTACACCACACCCACCTCGATCCCTGTCATTTTCCACAATTCCGCGGATGAGCCATCCTCGCTCGCCACGTTGCCCACTACCCCTGGCAAAGTGGCTTTATGGCTGACACTGGCTGTCCGGGGTCGGTTGGTGACTGGAGCCATTCGGGACGCGACACGCATTCAGCCGGAGCTCGTCGCGAGTCGCGATTCCGCGATTCCGGAGCTTGGATGCATGGAATGGCATCTGCTGGCTGTCTACCAAATTACATCGTGCAATGCGCAATAATGCATAGACCCAAGACATAGGACCTCTATTAACAATTAATAATAAGTAAAAGCACCGGTTACGTTCACTACAAAAGAGAGGTCCACCACCCACTCGCGTCGTCGTTTTCGAGCCCAACAAGCGCGTTGCTCCACACGTCCTCGTTGTTGCTCATGTTCCAGACGTCCATGGCCGACCCGTCGACCTGCACGGGAAGAGACGGCCAGAGCTCCTGGGCAGCAGGGACGGGGATGGCGGCGTCTGGGGCCGGGGCCGGCTCGCGGCTGCCCTGTGCTTGCTGTGGCTCGGCTGCGGCGCCCTGCTGAGCCTGGTGCGATGAGTCGATAAACCGCCGCAGCAGGGGGATGCCGCGCTGCACGACGAGTGAGCTGATGCCGCATTCCCACAGGCTGTCGATCAGGCCCTGGATCTCCGAGACCAGCTGCTCCCGCATCGCTGGCGACGGCGAGCCATGCACGAGCTCCGTGGAGAGCACGACGCCGGCAAGCACAGTATACGACGCGACTGGCCATGCACGGAGGAACATGGGCGGCACGCGGCGCTGGCGCTGGCGGAGGATGTTGCGGGCCGCAGCGAGACAGGTCTGGATGTTAGTGCTGAGTCTGGAACATCAGATAGCACGCACCTCGCGAATGTCCGCAAACCGCTCGTCGTGGTACGCCCGCCCGAGGAAGGAGCGGTACACGAGAATCGTGCCGCTAGACATGAGGAGCGTCCAGATGTATCGCGAGTGGGGGCGGTGGTCGTGCGGTCCGTGGAGGTCAAACTGTTCTTCGAAATTGTCATTGTCGCTTCCGTGCAGACATGGAAAGTCTGCGAAGTTTGCCTGGAGCGCCTGGTCGGCTGCCAGCGCAATGTGATACTGGTCCTTGAGTGAGTTGGCGTCCGCGAATGCCTCTGCGAACTGGCGGAAGATGCGGTACCGCCTTCCAGCGCACAAAAGGTGCGTGACGATCGTGAACTCGGTGAATGGGCGCGCGATGACGGATGTATCCGTAAAGTCTTCAAAATTGGCGTTGAACGGCTCGACAGTCATGCCCTGCGGTAGGCGCAGACCACCAGTGTTGGCGAAATCCGGTCGCCTGGGGTCAGTAGGTCGCATGCGCAAGCATCTCACCCTTCGCCAAGACGCAACAGCAGCCAGATACGCCTTCCCGTCTCGCGCTGAATCAGGCCCGGAGGGAGATTGTTAGTGTCCTCGGGCTCGGGGCCGAGGAGATGGAGCTTTAACAGCTGCGCGAGGCGGAGACCAACATGCAGCAGCGACTCGGTGTACGCCGACGCGCCAAAATTGTAGGACACCATGGGGATGACGACGATGGTCTGCAGCGCCTCGATAGTCGGGTTGGTGGACATGAACTTGGAGCGGTTCAGTGCCTCAAGACACACGTCGAACCAGAACGAGGAGAGGGAGCTCGCTTCGTCCACCGACAGACCGAGCTCGGGCGCGAGGAGGTCGCCGGCAAAGTACATCCCAACAGAGAGGATCGAGAAGTCTGAAGACTGTCAGTTCATTCTCCCGCCACCTTCCAACTAACAATAACTCAACCACGCGTCGCTCTTTTCCACCTCACGGCCTTCGCTGATAGCCGTGATCCACTCGTCGTGTTCTGTGAGCCAGATGGGGACGTGTACAGTGGCGTGTAAGAAGCTCATAAACTTGAGCGATGCGCGGACGATGAGCATACTCTGCGGGGCAGACGGCAGCAGCGTAAGCAGGTCTGCCTGCGCGAGGTCCGTTGCCTTGCGCGAGGGCAGGTCAGGCAGGCCACCAATCGGAGACATGGGTGCGGGACTGCCAAGGTCGCGGGCCCGAGAAGTGTGCGGGGATGCTGGACGCTCACGCTGCACGGCCGGGTGAGCCATGACATGGACAAACGGCTCTAGGACATCAGGATCGTCCTGCCGAGACCTCTCGACCCTCTCCTTGTGGTCATTGGCTGCGCCGCGCGCCGCGCCGAGGAGGCTGGCAAACGCGTTTGACGGAGAGTTTGAATCCATCGGGGACGACACAGACCCAGGAGTAGAACCCGCAGCCTTGCTTGCGGGCGTCGCGCCAGACTCGTACTCGCGCAGCCTGTTCTCCAGGTCCGTCACCTTGCGCCTCAGGTTGACATTCTCACGCTGCAGCTGGCCCTCGCGGAGCAGGCGGATCTGGTCGGGCGTGAGCGGCGAACGAGCCGCCGTGTTGGGCGCGTTCACCAGCCGGCCGCGGACAATCGCAGGCAGACGCGTGCACGACTCGGGGTGTCCGCGTCGTATACAGTTATCGCAGGGAATGGACTTGTTGCATTTGATTCTGTCTGTCAGTTACTGAGATAGTGCGGTATGTAAGTGGACCGGCAACAAAACATGCAGCAGGAGAATGGGATGACATTGGCTCGTGCACGGGATGACAATGAGCTCATGTACTCGACCTCCAAAGCACTGACATCTGCCTGGACAGGGAACAGAACACGCGATCTTCCATGGCACTTGTACTCACTTGCGCTTGGTGCAGAACGCACAGCTGTTCGACGCGCGCTGGCTGACGCGCGGCGGCGCGTCGAGGCGCGGGCTCGGGCTCGAGCTCGATGGAGCATCAGAGCCCATCGCGTTAGTGCCTGGCACCGAAAACGCCGGCTTCTGATCCATCTTCTCTCTGCGTGTTGCGTGCGGTATACGTCAGTTTCCTCGCTCGTGTTTCCTTCCAGGTCCTGGCTAGGTGCTGGGATCCTAGAGGGGCGGCGGCGGGTGAGTGTGGTGGTGTAGTTTGTTTGAATGATGGAACCAGAGGTGGGTGGGATGAGGTGGGTGAGTTTTTGCAGCCGTTCAACAGTAGTGAGATGAGAGATGGCGGAAGAGATCGGCGGACTGGAGGAGCTGCATCGGGCAGCGGGCAGATCGGGATCAACGGCTTCTGGTGGCACTTAAGCGCCGTTTAGCGCCTTTCGAAAACGAATTATGTAAGCCAACTGCCACGTTTTCATAATCTCACGTGATAATCCGGAGACTCATTTCGTTCTCGACATGAAGCATGCAGTGTGTGCTCGATGGCTTGATGGTGTTCCTCCTCCACAGACTCTCCGATGTTGCAAGCGCTCCATCATCCACCTTCGCGACTGATCATTGGAGCTGTATTGTCATCACTCACCACCGGCCCCTGAATATCACTTTACTGTCCCCAGCACTTTAGACATTAACTTGGCAGCCCATCATTGACAGATACTGACAATTACCGGCTCCCAAATTACGGGCCTATTGCTCATTGTCCCACCGGATCCACCGACGTCATCGCCGGCGCGGAGTGTGTGTGGGACTGCGTCTCGGACTGCGTCTAGAACTGCGTTTCGATTCTCGATCGCGAGCGATCTGCGGGGCCCGGTGGTGGCCATCGGGCCATTGTGATCGGAACACCAAATGATCCGATGGCGTCGTCATGGCGTCGACTTTGTGCATGATCCCAATGAGATTTGTGGATCCCGGACTGACAATCGCGCCTTATCGTGCTTGTCTGATCTTTGTTTGTGATGATGTGGTGACCTCAGTCCGGAGCCCAAGTGACATCTTTGCGGTATTATTCGTGCCTCGAAGACGACAACAGAGGAGGAGGCACATGCTTCCGACGCCGACACCAGGTCCCGGCCTTGCGGTACCCTTACTGCTACCATCGGTGTCGCCATCGCCACCTGTTCCATTCCGTCCAGTTGTCTCCGCGGTCGGTCGTCCACGAAAGCGGTCTTGACGTCAAGAACACAATAAACCAAGTACTGTAACAACACGAGCTTAGCGACCAGATCGTGCACCAATGACGCGCTTCCTTTCCCTCCAGGAGACAGATTGCTCCGAGGTTCCAACACCATCAATGTTGGTGGCAAGATGAGATGAGATCATGTCGGTGGCAGCTCGAGAACGTCGCCGACATCAGGTGATAAATACTGGCCTCCGAGTTTGACAACTCTGTTCCGTTGGTCACCGTCCCCGACTTGTCCTCTTCTCCCATCAACTTGGACTTCAATTTGGACCAGAGCACGCGCTCACTCTACACTCTGACCCTTACTACTACTGTAACTCGCCTACTCCACCACCAACCAATACCCACAAGACCATCATGGGGATCTTCCAGAAGTCGCCGGCGGTCCGCGAGGACAAGATCATCAAGGACGAGCTCCGTTCCGACGAGCGCTCCGTAAAGGCGGCCCTCAAGGAGGTCAAGCGCTGCAACGAGGCCGAGCTCAAGGCCGCAAAGGAGGCCCACAATGCCATTGACGTAGGTTATCACACACACCAGTACAGTTAGTTGATGTGCTCAGGAACATCAGAAGGCTATCCGTCGCGTTGACAAGATTGCCGCCGACATCACCAAGCTCCAAGCGGGTGGGTATCCGTGGGCATGCGTGGGCATGTTCCAGCTCGATCACTGTGAAACACTCGCTTACACTACAGAGCAAGAAGCGGCGATCGGTGCTCGCGACTCGCTCGAACGCAACATTGACGTCCGGCGTGAGGAGCACATCCGCACGCAGCAAGAGACGATTGACGCCAAGGCCCGCCTCGAGATCCTCCAGGCCCAGGTGGGTAGCTCCTCTCCTCACGCACTGACACCAGATTGGCTCCAAGACCGTGTCGCGCCAGGAGCGTCTGAACGAGCTCGCCCAGCCCGTCGAGACTGTCCCCCCCACGCGTGTCACGTACGTGAGCGAGCGCGCCGTCAACGCCTCGCCAGACGACGGCAACCTCTCGGACGAGCGGTACTCTGGCGAGCGCGTCGTCGAGCGCGTGTCGACGGAGCGCATGGGCGGACAGGAACGCATGTCCACCGAGCGCGAGCGCTTCTCCAGCGACCGCGACCGTGAGCGCGAGCGCATGTCTGGCGAGCGCGACAGGAACACCATCCCCGTCCGCTCTGAGACGGTCGAGTACGCCGTCACCAACCCGAGCGGCACGACCACCGCTGTGACTACCACACGCACCAAGCCGCTCGACCAGGCCGAGCTTGCCATGGCTGCGCGGTCCCCCGTCCGCTCGCCCGAGACGTTTGTGTCCTCGCGCACCGCGGGGCTCGGCGACAAGATCACCACCTCGCGCACCACTCGTACTTCGTCCATTGGCGGCGAGCACGATGTTAGCACCACGCGTACCACCCGCTCTGGGCCGGGTACCGGCGCCGATGCCGACATCACCACCACCCGTTCCGGCATGTACGGCGACCGCGAGACGAGGCAAACGCACTACGGCACCAAGGGCGAGCGCAACTCGGGCCGCGACTGGAACGCCCAGTCAGGCTCGTACGGCGGCAAGGGCGAGCGCGACTCGGGCCGCGACTGGAACGCCCAAACAGGCTCGTACGGCGGCGACCGTGAGCGCGACACGATGGGCGAGCGTGAGACCACTACGCAGCGCACGACTACTATGCGCGGCGGCAACAACGGCTTCGAGGAGGACATCACGACATCGCGCACGACCAAGACGTTTGACAAGGACAACAACAAGAACTACGACAAGTCGTACATGTCTGGTTACGAGAAGGGCTACGAACGCGGCTTGGGAGAGCACAACAAGAACTCGAGCGGCTACGAAAAGGTCGAGGAAGAAGAGACGTCCACTTCGCGCTACGCTCCAAACCTCAACACTGGCATTCCGTCGCCCCGCTTCGTCCGCGAGACCGCCGAGTACGTCATCCCCCCCAACGCCGGCATTGCCCAGCCCGCCATGGGCGGCACCAGCTCCGGCATTGGCCGTCCGCCCCTCGTGCCTCCGCGCATGACCATGGAGCGCAACCTCTCCGCCGGCCTCGCCGCCTAGTCGCCGTCGCACCCGTTGATTCAACCCTCCGCGTCGTGTGCCTCCCCTCCCCTCCACTCCCCTCTCAGTTCTGAAGATTGTACCCAAAGTCGCTCCCTCTGAAGTAAATTCCGTGCTGGCTTAATGCACGCTGCACTCTGCACTCCTTTCCGGGGGCGTGATCGTCGGCATCGGCAGAAATCGAAACTCTTGTGAACAGAATAACAACCTATGAATTAAGTTGTCTTGAGCTGGGGATCGAAGCTGAGGGTCGGAAGTAGGACTGTCCATGAAGTAGGGGTTTGGTCGGCATGTGCGCCAAGCGCCTCAGTCGGGTAGCCGTTAATTGCCGAGGTCAGCGGCGCTGGCCACCTCCGCAGGGCCGGATAACGGATAAAGCTATCAGGGCGCGATAAGTGGGCAGAGCCGCCTGCGAGGCTTGTGAGGCTAAATGCAGCATGTGCAACCACAACATGGCACGGTTTCGGCTACTAGCCACCAGCACTGCGGTGGGCATATGTGTGGGCTGCCGTGCGCAAAGCAGAGACATGCGGAGCTGGCCGGCGAGCTCGGTCGACAACAATGCGCCATGCCAGTGATGTACTCACCACGGAGCTCATTGATGTTCCCATCGCTCAATTGACAGTACCTGGTCCCAACCGCAACAATCCACCATGCTCGTGAACCTCTCAACGCTCGCGGCCGGCCTTGAAGACTTTGAGGTCGTTAGCGCGCCGGCCAAGACTTCGGACCCGTACGAGTGGACGCCGCCGCACTGGATCCCGAACCCCGTGCCGAAGGACTACGACATTGTCTCGCCGCCGTGGATCCGGCCCGAGCAGGTGCCGATGAGCTTTGTCGGTGAGTGAGAGCACCGGGGGGGGGGGGGGGCTTGGAGGGATGAATTTTTTGTGCTGATTCGCAGGGGCAAATGTTGTGGATGCCGAGAAGGGCAAGGTGCACGAGAACATGACGGTGCGCATCCGCGCAGGCGTGATCCAGAGCGTTCAGAAGACCAAAAAGGCGGACATGCAGGAGGCGGGATACTCTACCATCGATGCCAAGGGGCTGTTCATGTGTCCCGGGTTGATTGATTGTGAGTAGAAGCCCTGGCGCTGGAGCGATAGAGGTACTTGATCACTTAGACTACAGGCCACACGCACATCACAGCCGCGCCGGGGGGAACGGCAAGCTCGCTGGTGGGAAGTAGCGAGACGGACACGGCGCTCAAGACCACTTACGTTCTTAAAGGTGAGCTATGCGATGGTTCCTTCTCTAATCCCAGGAATGCTGTCGCGCGGGTTCACGACCGTGCGCGATGTCGGCGGCGCAAACAGGCACTACAAGACCGCGACGGCCGACTGGCTTACCCCCGGCCCGCGTATCTTCCAAGGCGGACCGATCATGTCCCAGACCGGCGGACACGGCGACATGAACTCGCAAGACTCGCCCATCACCTGCTGCGCAATTACCCCGCCTGGCTCGGGGCCGCAGCTCAGCACTATTGCCGACGGTGTCGATGCGTGTCTCAAGACCGCGCGCAAGATTATGCAGTCGGGCGCCGACCACATCAAGATCTGCTCCAGTGGCGGCGTCGCGAGCCCCACGGACAAACTCGAGAGCTCCCAGTTTAGCGTGGCCGAGATCAAAGCCATCTGCGACACTGTCAAGGCAATGGTGAGTGTAGGGGTCTCCGTGTCGCCTTTTTCTCCTCGCTTACGCCCAGGGCGGCACACTCGTCACTTCGCACTGCTTCACCACCGAGGGCGCGCGCAACGCCATCGAGGCGGGAATCGGCGGTATTGAGCACGGCAACCTCATTGACGATGACACGCTCATGCTCATGGCCAAGAAGGGCGTGCATCTTACCCCGACACTGATCGTGTGCGACCTGCTATCCCGCCCGCCGTACAATGCCATTATCCCGCCGGCCTCGCGTGAGAAGCTCACCCACGTGCAGGAGATGGGCTTCAAGACGCTCAAGCGCGCGCACGAGCTCGGCGTGAACATTGCGTACGGCACCGACGCGTTTTCCTCCATGCAGCCGCTGCAGCTCAGCGAGTTTGACCTCCGCAAGCGTGTCCTCCCCTCGCCTGCAATTCTCAAGCAGGCGACCGTCAACGCCGCAAAGGTGCTCAAGCTCGAGAGCAAGATTGGCGTGATTGCCGAGGGCGCCTACGCCGATCTCCTCCTCCTCAGCGCCAACCCCCTCGAAGACGTCGGTATTCTCAACAGGCCCAACGAGTTCCTCCAGGCGATCGTCAAGGACGGACGTTGTGTCAAGAGCACCCTTCGTGACCTGCGGGTAGAAGTCGCACTTACCTAGGACTGCGGTATTGTGAAGGAAGTTGGAGCGGACAAAGGACAAGGCGGTCGGAGATCAGAAGTGGATTTAGAAGGAGTGAAGTACTGCTGGATTGTCACTGCTGGATTGTCACGTTTGTTGGGCGCTATTCCACTGGGGGGTTCTTTGTTTATGTAGCGCGCAGTCGAATTGATCGAGTATACTTTGACGCTCAACACCCCTCGGTGCTGTCTTTCCGCGTCTGTCTGCTTGGCCTACTTACTGATGAGATTACTCGCATACAAACTGGCTGCCAGTTCTCCCTGCACGCTAACGCGCTGCTTCTTGCAATCTCGCTCGGGCTGTGCAACGGCGCGTTACTGGATCGAGAACATGGCTCAGCGCGCATTCAAGGTCGCGTCACCGTGTCAATCTTTCCTGTCCGATCATTCGATCATGCGCGTCTGGCTATCTGAGTACATGAGTACATGAGTATGTTGTGTACCCGTGTGCGCGTGTGTGCAGTGTGCCCAGTGTGTGTGTCCCCCCGGTTGACTGGACTGGACTAGACTGATGGAAGCTGATGCGGCTGACGCGCGCGCGGCTGACACGAGCTGGCAAGTTGAGAGAGAAACTATATAAACTCGTCTTCCCTCGCCTTTTCATCTTCCCCTACCCCCATTCTCTCTTTCTCTCTCTCTCTCTCTCTCTCTCTCGCTCTCGCTCACTCTATCTCTCTCTCTCTCTCTCTCTCTCTCTCTCTCTCTCTCTCTCTCTCTCTCTCTCTCTCTCTCTCTCTCTCTCTCTCTCTCTC